>WEIU01019305.1:231015-350734 GCA_013389925.1 Aegithalos caudatus
CCTTAGTACAGATTAGCACTAAGCATAGTGAACCTATTCAAAAGCAGTGTCTACTTTTTTGGAATACCTCCTGCATGTTTAGATTAGTCTGGAAAATAGATAAATTACTTTAATCTCCCCTGGGATAATAACTGTTCATTCATATCACAGAGCAATTGCTATAAAATTACTATAACACCAAAGCAAAAGTCTTTGCCTCAAAGAAACAGACAAGAACAGAGGCAGCTCTTGCAGTGCACACACAATAAGTAAAAATTATGGTCAGACATTCAGCACATATTCAGAATTTACTAGCCCTTATATCTAGCACTGTCCATTTTTAAGGGAGATGCACAAACACTGCATGTTCTTCAGCTAATGCATTTTACTTTACATTTCCAACATAAGAGAGGTATAACCATAAATTGTCATATCTCTGAGAAGGATGAAAGTTTAAGATGCATTAACTTGCTGGCCAGGATCACAGAGCTCCATCCTCATACTAAGAGCAGAACAGTAAGCTTAGCTGAAAAGAGAATAATAGATTTTCTGATGATTATAACAGAACTCAGGAGGGATTATAGTTAATCACCTCATTTTCCTCTTATTTTTAAGAGAGCTCATTACATCAAGAGAAGGAAACAGAGGTGTTTCAAGCTTTGACAGAAGAGCTTGAACTATGCATAAGGAGTAAAGAAGTAGAAAGTTGGAGCTGATCCACTGGAGAAAGAATTCTAGGGGGAGAATGGCAGTAGCCAAGCAGCAGAAGACAAGTGTCCACAGGTCCAAGAGTAAGGAATTGTAAAATTTGGGTTCCACATTTTTGACAAACATACCATCTTCCTCACTACACTGTCCTGCAGAAAAGCCCTCCTCCAAACAAAGACATAGATACTTCACATATGCTTCCATACAGCCTGTGAGCACTCAGGAATCACAGAAGGAAGATTTTTTTCCTTTTGTTTTGGACAAACCAATGGATGTTCTCTAATATTAAGTAGACACATCCACTTGTAGAAACATAATTACTACTTTGGAGCTGCCACCCCTGTATTGCAGTAAACAGAGAAATGCCTGTAATAGGGGAGGAAAAGATATGTGCATGTCTATTTAGGATATAAACTTGTGCTACGTTATTCTGGACATGCTGCACAAAATGAAACAAAGTATTAAATAAAAACCTGACAGTGATGAGGATGCAGTGTTAATAACTAACAGTGTAGGCTAAATAGCTGTAAGTATCTCAGGGGTATTTAACAGGCATGAACACATTTAAGGGTTGCAAAGGGCAAAAGTATTATATAAAATTATGACTCCTCCCCATTCTAAGATGGACCTCCAATATCGTGTGTTTCAGGCTTTCCAGTTCACTTATATGGATTCAAACTGCTGTCTAACCCTACACAACCTTTTCTAGGCCCAAAAGCAGAAGTTGCCTTCCCTCCTTTTTCTGATGATATCCCTCCCCTGCATTTTCTGAGGCTCATTCTCTTTCAGTGATGTAGAAATCACAGGGATGCATACAATGCAAAAACATGTTTTAATGCATTATTTAACCACTTCTGAAAGTTCTCATGGCTGTTGAATTCTGTATGGCAACCAGGACTAGCTCTGCACACAACTCACAAAACATCGAGTCCCCTCGTGACAGTAATTTAAAAACTGCCAGAGGAGTTGATGGAGGCTTCAGTTGAAAGCTATTATCTCATTCATATTGATTTCCTATAGCATTTACATTTTAGAACAGAACAGACCTGCCAGAACTGGGACTATTACTCAGATTTGACTGGACACAACATCCTAACACAGGCTGAGGATGTCAGAACTGACTGATTTTCCCCCCAGAGAAACCTACCCAAGAAAATCACCTTCCTCATCCCCATGCACACAAATGGAGATTCTCCTTTCTATAACTATTTTTGACCCAGATTATCAGATTCTTTATCCCTAACTTTGATGACACTTACTCACATGAAGAGCACACACTATAGAATCAGTATTGGAAACTTAAAGGGTGTATGTTTTAGGAAATTGCCACTAAAATATCAATGCCTCCCTGCAGATCAGACACTGGTTGTGAGACTGGCATGCCTTCCCCAACTCCTCATCAAGCCACACTGTCTCACTGGGACCCAGGCAGTAACAGCTGGCCTCTGCTGCCTTAAATATGGCTTTCCCTTAAGACTGACAAAAGATAGATCTCACCTACTGTGCTACTAAATGACACAGGTTTGGGCCTATCCCCTGGGATGACATCCCAGCATTCTATGGTTTATCTGGACTGCTAACAGCAGCAGAGGTTTTGCCAAGAAGTCACACGCACAGATCATTTCATGTCCTAAACACAAGTTCTGCTCAGTTTCAAAGCCAGAATTAAATTGAAATTAAATTGAAAGAAGCTAAAATGAAAGGGTTAGGAGTTAAAACCACTCAGCTACAAGCCTCTAGATCTATTCTTTGGCTAACCTTAAATGTCTTGTGGAGCTCACTCAGTGGCATTAGTTTCAGGGACTGCCACCCACCCTGCTGGTATTAAACCACCATTCCTCAGACCCATGTTACATCTTGGCCCAGAAAGCATTTCTGTGCACTCTACAAAGAAAATTAGAACCAGATAAAAAGAAAACTACTTCAGGATGTCTTCAGTGCAAAACTCTCCCAGTGTTACAGGACAAAAGGACACCAAGACCCCTGAAACATTGCTGCTATTTAAGGAAAATTGTCTCTGTATGTTTCATTTCATCAAAAAATATCCCATATATTGACCCCATGAAAGAACAGTCTGTGAACCTTTTGATTCTTGAAGACAGCAAAGAGACTTGTTTAAAATAGCCTACATAAGTCTTCATCCTCTCTCCTCTGGGGCTCTGCATTCCTCCCACAACTGAACAGACAGAAACAAACCTGCATTGTCACACACCAAAGCATAAGACATCTATCAACACTGCATTTAAGAATGTATTTTTTGGACAGACTACTGAATGCTATTCTATGCTGGGAGAGAGGAATCCCAAGTTTTCTCCTGCAGTCTTCCAGGACTTGCTGTTCAGAGCTGCCATGCCCTCCTACCTCCCACTGCCTTCAGAGGGTGTTCTGCACTGCATTGCTGAAGGTCAGTCCCTCAACTCCTCAGTGTCTCAGCAGTCTCATCAGTAAAATGGGAATAGATTAGACCTGTACTCCAGCTGAATTACTCCCAAGCACTGTAGTAATATGGCATCATTTATTTTCTGCCTTTATTTTGCTCTGAGTCAATGGAGCACTCAACAAGTGCAGATTTACAGCTGCTGCAGTGATGTCTAGAGAGGCCTCTTCAAGCAATACAGCTCTGAAAATTCAAGTTATTATTCTAGCTGTCTGTGCCTGGATATTCACAAGAAGCTCTAGGGTAATAACCACTGTTAAAATTTGCAACAAAATAGGTCCTGCTGGGACCTGAATCTGAGCTACACTAGCTGGGGGGTGCTCAGTGCTACTGAGGTTATTCCATTTTCAGAATTAATGATTCTCAGGTCATACACTTCTTATTTAGCTGAACTAACAGATCAATGTCTCAAACTGAGACTTTTTCTTGAAGAAATAATGCCTATTAGTAGACATGAGATACCATATTCCCTGGCTCAAATTCCAGCTGATAAAAGAGTATTCTTGGTCTCTGCCTCCATTTTCCTTTCTATAATGGACAGAAAATACATCTACAGAAGTGGAGCTATTTTTACTGAACTAAACTCTAGCTAACAAAAGACCAGGGCAGGTAATGTTGATTATGATTCCACAAGTGGCCAGATGACATCTAGGCAACAACAGGTTAACACTGTTCAGCAGAGCACCCTCCAAGAGCAATAGACAGCAAAAAACACTTTTACCATCACTGCAGCTGAGCTGGCTTCAACAAAGAAGAAAACTTCTTTCCTAAGAAAAAAGTTAACAACCTCACTGAGAAACCATGAAGAAGTACAAAAACTAACAGTTCATTAAACAGGAGCAGTACCACTGCATAAAAGCAACAGATATTCTGAGGTGCCAAACTGAAAAAAAAAAAAAANAAACGCCACAAAATTTGTGATTCAAAAATATTGTAACTCCCTGTGCTAGGCAAGACTATCCAGAAGGATCACTTCACTACAACAACAGACATTTAGCTGAAATACTGAAATGTCTTTTCCAGAGCTCAAGTTATCACTAGCTGTTAGACATGATAAAACCTAGTGTAGGGGTAGATTAACTCCCTCCCACCAGCTGCTCCAGAGCCAAATCACTTCAGAGACATCTGGTGCTAGCCATTGCCAGAGACAGAATACCAGGCCCTGGGTTAGACCTGGTCTAGCAACTGCTGCTTTCTCAGAAAAAGAAAACAACAGACTTGATAATTTGATATTAACAGCACAGCAAGAGTTCTATCCAGGGAAACTGAACTGTCAGTGAAAACAGACCTTGAGCATGTTTTGGTTTAGCTATTATCAGAAAAAGGCTACTGCTGCAGAGATTTCCTCAAGTATGATATTACTCCTGCTTTAGGTAACTCAGAAAGGAGTGTTGAGAGCAGATGAGAGGTGGGTAAAACAGCTCCAAAACTCATGGAATCAGAGTACATGTTACTTTTGTTGAGAAGAAACCACAAACTTCCAAAGGTTTATTTGTATTCCTTCACTCAAAATATTCATGGCTGTTATACACTAACAACCACTCATCTACAGCATCAGAGAAACAAAAGAGAATGATCCCTTAACCCTCCCTGAACTAGCCAAATCTGTCAGTAACACCAGGTTGTGTCTCTAACAGGTTGAGATACTCAGTATGGATAAATCAGTGGGAGGGATGTTGTGATTGAGAGGAATGACCTGACTAATTAAGACTACCATGAATTCATGTGGGAGGCTCAGCAGTGTAGAGTTCAGAAGATACAGAGTTGTGGGAAACAGGAGTGGGCAATGCCAACAGACTAGAACAGCTACTGCTCTGTGAGGCAGTACAGAAAATTTTAGGGCATTTTCCATAATAACAGAAAACATCCCAGCTGTGCAGTACAAAACAAGGGTGAAAATTCTGTCTGCCTTATTCAGATGTACTAAAATGCTATGGAAGGATAAATTTCTTTATATCAGATCAGCCATAGTCTGCTTCCACAGGCATAAAGTATCACCATGAAACCCTACTATGTGCTCTGCCTTATCCAATATAAAGACTGATAAATTAATTACATGGATAAAATCACATTTACACTGTCAGGTGATCTAGCAATACACATTGTGTATTAATAAGCAAGGAACCAGGATGTTTAAAGGCAGTAATTCACAAATCTTTTCACCATCAGTGTGCTTAGGGACCCTTTCTTCTAAACAGCCTGTGAAGCTGCTCAAATAGTCTAATGTCCTTTGCTTCAAAAGATTAACTAAAGTCATACACTCCATTGTTTCCCCTGTACTGATGTCTCTCTACCATATATGCAAAATTAAATCTTCAGGATTAGAAGAAAATTACAACATAATATAGAAACCTACAGTAAGGTCCTAAGTCATTGCCACCATCAGCAGGTACAAAACTGCCCAAGTCTGCCTCTGGCTGAGACTGGGTAAATCCCACAGCAAAGTCTGAGGGTCCCTTTACATAGCTGTTGTTTTCAGGCAGATTCCCCTCATTTCCTCAGAATCTCATTCTCCTCCCTATAGTGATGACTGAACTATAATTTTGCCTCCCAAGGGAGAGCTGGATGCCTGTCACTTGAATTGCTTACAGCCAAGCTACTCAAAGCACATGAGAATACGCCGGGGGGGAACAATACTGCATATGGTTTCTCAGCATTCCTGAGAGCTACAGACAGAAAGGGATTGATGGAGTCAAAGCCCTCCCTCCCACCACCCTTCAGTCCCACTCTTTGCTCCGGAGGGGTGTCTGACCCGCTGGGCTAATCAGCAAGGCACACACATTGGCACACACAGATTTTCCCACACAGAAAGCCAAAACACTGGTTTTTCACAGCGTTACTTCAAGAGCTAGACACAAAAGGCCTACATGCTTGGGGCAATGGGAGTAAAGTCCCAGATTGCACCTTTTTAGAGGTGCTTAAGTGGTTTAAACTTCAGGAAGATGCTGGCCTCCATATGGAAAAGGAACCAGCCCTCACAGGGTGTGAAGAGACAGCAGCAAAGTAGAAGGCTCATCCAAGGGTTTTCCTTTAAGGGACTGACTGCTCTCTCTCACCCTAGGCACCTGCCTTTGTATCCAGAGCAGCTCTAGAGCCATGTGCTGAACTGAAGTCTCCCAAACCAGTGCTCTCATCACTGGATGTTGTTAGATTCTCTTACCCTCCACTTATGAGACTCTATCCACAGCAATAGCAAGAACACAGGTGAAAGCACCATGGTGACACATAGCCTTCTTCATTTCTCACTCTGATGGTAGCAGTTAACTGCATATCCCAGAAACCTAATAAAAACAGGATGCCCAGTAGAAATGACTTTACGGTCTACAGAGATAATGACTTCCTCTACCAACTGCACTTCTGATTTGATAAACAAAAGGTACTGAGGAGATAAGGCTATCCCATCACAGGTAGTGCTAGGATCCTGCTGTAAGGACTAAAACTGGAGAAGTGTGTATGCCCCTTTGACAGTAAAACATTAAACAAGGTTTTGGGGGAAAAATTGTACAGGATTTTTCTTCCCCATCTCAAATCAGTAGCCCAATTAATTTGGTTGGTAATAACCAATAATAACTGACTGAGTCACAGCTGGTCCTGCAAAACATGGCCAAGAGAAGCTGTATCTGAAGTTACTGGGAAGCAAAGGTTGTACCTCATACTCCCTGGTACAGCCAGGGCCTCAATTACAAGCTCAGTGTCACAAGTTATTAATGAACTGGCACATACTTAGACTTCCAAGCTGAAAGGTAATGCCCTTTTTATAGATGTTATAAATGAGTTAATTTAAAAGGAGAATTTCAAATAGTTAATTTCATTCATTTCTCAACTCCCCACCAGATTCACTTGCTCAGTTCATTAAACCTGGCATCATGGCATAACTAAATATCCATTTCCACTCACAGATGTTACTGCACCTTGAAAGTCCAGGGACAACATTTTTGCTGCAAAGGCTGTAGGAGGACAGAGAGCCCCTCCCACAACCTCAGCTACCCCCAAAGCAGTACTGAAATTCTTTGGTTTTGCTCTTTCAGGAATCAGTCCCTAAATCACTTCCAGTTATTGATTCTGTCAGACAGAGCACACTGAACTCTCTCTCCATGCCAATCAACAACAGCTAATTATTTGCCCGTATTGACTTTCAAGAACCCTGTTACTTATCCAGACAGCAACATAAATGTTCCAGACGAAACTGAATGTGTGGGCTAGAAAAGAGAATGGAAATCAAATATCCAACTGGTTTGACCTCCAATTAGACAGCAATTTTTAATAGAGCAGCAAAGACAGCAGACTTACTGTGCTCATCACACCTTCAGCTTTTGTTTCCAATGACACTTTAAGCCTCAAGAGTACTGTCTGGCAGATCTTCCTTTTAGCACTACTGGCTGGGGGCAGAGTGGCTGGAAAGTGACCCAGGGGAAAAGGACCTGGTGGCATTGGTCAACGGCAGCTGAACATGATCCAGCATGTGCCCAGGTGGGAGAGAAGGCCAAGGGCACCCTGACTTCTACCAAGAATAGTGTGGCCAGCAGGACCAGGGAAGTGATTGTCCCCCTGTGCTCAGGACTGGAGAGGCTGCAGCTCAAGTACTGGGCCCCTCACTTCAAAAAGGACATTGAGGTCCTGGAGCATGTCCAGAGAAGGGTAACAGAGCTGGAGTAGAGTCTGAAACCGGAGTCTTATGAAGAATAGCAGAGGGAGCTGGGGTAGTTCATCCTGGGGAAAAGGAAGCTCAGGGGAGATCTTATTGCTCCCTACCTGCAAGGAGGCTGTGGCAAAGGTCAGCCTCTTCTCTCAAGGCAACCAGTGACGGGACAAGAGGAAAAGTTACATCAGGGGAGGTTCAGGGTAGATACTTCTCAAAGAGTAGTTAAGCTTTGGAAGAGACTGCCCAGGGAAGTGGCAAAGTCACTGTCCCTGGAAGATGCCCCCAAGAACAATGAAAGCAAGTTCTGCTTGTGGTAGGATGTCAGACTGAAAGCCCTTATGTAGAGATAACACTGTATTTAGGAAAAAACAGAAGACAGGCTATAAAACAAACTGGAGAAGAGAGAGTTCATCCTGTTTTGTGCAGTTTAGAAAGGTTTCTCATTACAAATGAGTGATTCAGTAACAGAGAGCAGAAGCAATGTCACTGCAGGGGTTCATGCTGCATTTATGAGCTCTCTCACTATGGAAGCCTGAATTCAGATCAACAAGTAACAAGACTGTTGACACTAAATACAAGCCAGAGATTATGTATACAGATGCTACCAAACCTTCAGGTGTTAGTTCAGTTGTGTACAGATAAAACACGGCAGGCAGTTTAACCTGTAAATGGCAGTTCACTGAAGGGGCACAGCCTAAGGAAAGAATTGCTTCAGCTTCTCAGCTTATGTGGTTGTTACACATTAAAAATCTCTGTGCACCTGCCCTCTATGCAGCAGTATTCCATAGTTCCCCTGTTTTACATACAGGTAGTGATCCACTGCTTTGTTTTTCTGGCTTTGGACCCATATTTCCTGTATATTTCCCATATGTCCTTCAAAGTTGTATCCCACTCCACTTACTATGCCATATATGATCATTTTTGAGGCACATAGTCCAACACTGCACAAAGTAACACTTTCTTGGATAAAAATGACAACAGAAAATATTTTTCTCTTCTGCTAAATTATTAATAATGTGGGAAGAAATAAACCTTTTTAATTGAAACTTATTTTCAAGTTACAGCAATCAAGAACTGTAGAAGAACTGCAATTAAGTCTGCTTAGCAACTAGCAAACATCAAAAAACAGATGGTGAATTGGACAAGAGACCAAACATATGATCAAGCCTTTGAAATGCTATCAGTTAATTCCTTTCCTCTTCAGAGCATAAGTAGTAGAGGCCATAAAGGTAAATAGTATTTTTCCACCAACTAACACAGCAACAACTCTGCCATGTTAGGCCAAAGGTTACTCCTTGCTTTCATTGACAAAACCAGTCACAGAAAAGTTTTCTAGATAAGTAATAATTGACCAGATTACTTCAGGATAATATTTCTTCCTAAAACAAATCTCCCAGCTTTTCAAATTTTTAGTTAATTTTTGAATTTCAGCAAAAATAATTAGTCTCCCACATGCCCCAAATGTACCTTCCAAATGCACCCTTAGTAGCTATAGGCACATGGAAAAAGGAGAGGACGCACATTTGGGTGCACACAGGGAATGCCAGCTGGAGAAGCATGCAGGTGACATACTCTGCTGTTCTCACTAAGAAAATCCAGTCACTTTATTTTATGTTTTGGAAGAGACTGAATTCCTCCTTTATCTCCTTTGTTATGTCTTCAGTTTAAAAAAAAAATGCAGAAAGCAGAAGACTATGAAGTCCTTTTTGCTATTCTTGTTATAATATAAACTGACCACCCTGTTGAAATGAGGAATGAGTTCACATCCAAACTTAATATACATTCCCACCCAACACAGGCTGTTTTCACACTGCTTAGGTCACATCACAGAAAACTGCTTCTCACAGGGAAGAAAGTGCAACATAATAAGCACACAAGTTTATTCATACACATGCTGGGGACTTCATAACTCTAAAATACTGCAACTGTGCTACTGTGTGCTTAACATGACTGCACAGCCAATCACACTGTCCCTGGGAGAGCCAAATGTATAAGATTATGGCCAAAATCTACTCAGTACTTCTAGTGAGAACTCATTCTGGACTTCTGTTAGAAGGTATATTTAGTTACTGTGAAGGCACAAAAAGAATCTAAAAAAAGAAGATAGAGGAAACAATTTAGACTTTTTTTTTTTTTTTTTTTTTTTTTTTTTTTTTTTTTTTTTTTTTTTTTAAACAGGAGAATTAATTCCTTAGCTCTGAGGTAGAACTATGAATCCCAAGGCCATGTTTCTTAAGTATTTCAGACTGGAAGATAGTGAACACATTTTATGTGCCTTGAGAATTTCAGACTTCCAAAGTATGGTCTTCTAAATCCTCACCCCTTTTGCTTCTACACAGGAAAGTATTAAGGTCATCCAACTGAGGCAACTGACTTTTTCCAGACTTCCTCTTCTATTCCTTTTACACAAAGCACAACCATTATCAAAAAGCCTAGCAAGTTTTGGTATCTCAGGTAAGCCCCATATTCCCAGTTTCTCTGTCTTACAAACCCTATATAAACACTACATCTTCTTGAACACAAAATTGTAACAGAAAGCACACCTTGGCAGCAGACACCAGACAAGGCTGAAAGGGTAAATACCATTTGGCTGAGAATTAGAGTTCTCCTTCATCCTTCATGCTTGCACCAGTTTGAAACTTTTTTTCATAGTGAACACAAGGCAGGTCTCCCCAGGAGACCTAAACTGAGCAGGACCAATTGATGACCAGATTAAAGCAAGTCAAGGCAGAAGTCAATCTTGGTTACATTGCATCAAAGGAAAGCAACCAGAAATCTTTGTAACACTAGAGTAAAAAGTTTTTTTGGCTCACTTGATGGGGAACAGCTCTCAGTACAAAAAATGCCAAGGAAAAAAAAATACAATCACATTGAAACAAGCAAGCACAGCAACAGTGAGGTGTAAACCATCACCCACAGCACATGGCAAACACTCACCCAGCAGCTTCAGGTTCCAGACTAGTGGGAGCCAACAGTACTACAGGGTGAGGTGGAAGGAGGATTTTATTTCCAGTTCCCTTCTGATGCCTACCAGCAATCATGTCCTTCTCCCATATTCTGATTTCAGCACACAGTAATCAATTGAACCTAATGGACATGGTTAAGGGGCAATTCAGTATTCCTGCCCAAGAATCTGTTGCTTTCCAGCCAGTAGGGTAAGGGGAGAGAAGGGGAAATGAATGGGGAAGGATGACAACTCAAGCTTTCAATTCTGGCCTTAAACAAATGCAAATATCCTTAAACACTCACCCCCCTTATTAAGCTTGTCTCTGCTATCTACAGATAACCCACTGCATTCAGCCTGCAACTTCCAAGAAGTAGGAATCTACTCATCAGTTAGCCCTATCTGTGCCTGATGTGCTAAAAGGCTATCAGAAAAAAAGCTGATAGGGCAAATTCAATAGCACAAAACACTGTTATCAGTACCCAGGTCCCCAGCCACACTCCTCCCACATCTGCCATCTGTATTTTCACAGTAAAGCAGGACTCCTTGAAGCTCATGATCAAAAAGCCAGTGCACCCATAGCCTAAACCATTCCTTAAAGCTACAAAAGCAAAGCAGCAGGGGTAATCTGGATCAGTGGCTTCTCTACATATCTTATAAATTTAGAGCCATCTGAAAAGCACTGGAAAATAAGTTTACTGCTTTAAAGGGGCCCATGGCCAAGCACCAAGGAACAAGCAAATTTCAGCAGCATCATACAAAGCCAAATTTGGTCCCCAATTAAGAATACAAATGACAGCCTGGCACTTCAGAACTTCCCTCACAGTGACTGATCAGCAAGACAGGACATGGACTTTTTACCTCACTGATCATATTAGTATCAACAGCAAAGCTGTATTAAACTGAGACTTGTTAAGTTGCATGCACACATTCCTTGTGCAATCTTCAGCCTCCTACATAGGTTAAGAGAATCAACTAAGAGATTTATTTACACAGGAGTTACTTAAAATATATTTTCCAAATAACACAAAAGAATCCTACAGAACCCTTAATGGGCTAGCCTTGAAAGAAGTCCTTAAAACATTTGTTAGTGTTACATACTTGATAGGGTTCCACAAGCAAAGTATAATATAACATAAACATATATCTCAGCTGTACCACTTCTCAGAAGATGGTGTGGCTTCATTGATGTCTGCAGATTTACACAAATGTGCAATTCTGACACAAACATACTTTGTTCTTTCAAGCCTGAATGCAATATGCTAGCTGAAACACCCATTGTTTATAGAAGCTCTTCCCGAAAAAGATAAATACAATTTCACTCAAGTGAATGAGGTGACTGGATTCAAGCCAGAACTAGGACAAATGTTTTTTGATAACACCCAATTTAAGCTTCCCCTTCCTCAACAGATTAAAACCAGAAGCATATGAAAAATCCCACAGTATTGCCAATACAAAATTCAGGGTTATTTTGCTCAATTTTTGTTCCCATATTCTGTCTTTAGAGGGAAAATCAGATCCATTCACCAGGTGCCACACTGACAATCTGGGCATTGTCAACTCAATAAATGAATGACTAGATATACCTTTACCTGGTCTTCTCTACTCCTGACAGGGAAAATTTATTTCAGTGTTTATGTTTCTAATATAACTGACAATTAGCATTATTATTTCAGCACACTTGTCCTTTAGCTTTTATACTTCCACCTTTAGCTTTATGAAACTTACTTTCATTTACAAACTTCACCCTGATGCAGCTGTGATGAAGACAGCAGCCTTATACTCACCAAATTTCCACCAATGTGTTTATTTTTCCCTTTGTCTCAAAACTAGGGCATGTGTGCCAAATTTCTACAATTTTCTAAATCATACTTCCAGCATAGTGACTATTAAGGGTGTTTCTTCCAAAGTTTTGCACAGGAAGAAATTTGTCCCCCTATTTTCTCAAGAATCCAACTTCAGCGTATTTTGATTACTAAAAGAGAATTATTTTCAACTGTCAAAAAGTCAAAGCAGCCAAGCATTTTTTTAAAACTACAAGCACGGTAATGTTTTTGAACACTATTCTTATGAGATTGCTGTCTACTTTGGAAAGTTACACTTCTTTGGGCTCACATAACATCTCTTCTTAAAGCTCCTGAAAATCAAATACAAACTTTTCCCAAAAAACAGACAGGATGTCAGAGGCTGGTGTCAATACAAACCCATGCAGGAACCACCCTGGAAGTAACTGAAAATCCTTAGGGGAGCTACAGTAGCTTTAAGTGGGTTGGAGACACTGTCTCTGCCTCCTAAAGCAATTTCTTCCAGACTGCTGGGAGCTCGACCCTTCAGAGAATGTCAAAGTCCTTCACCACAAGGAACAGATAAGGAAAGACTGCCAGCTAATACTATTGCCACATTAACAGCTTTTCTGAAAAGAAACAACCAGTTTCCCTCCCATCAAATTTGACTTGCTAGTGAAGAAATAGAAGAACCAAGGATTGTGTCTAAAGCATAAGGTCACATCGAGACAATTTTTAAGGGTTCGGTTTAGTTTGCCGAGGTGTTTGCAGCACGGCAGAAGCGGTGGCACCTCCCGAAGAGGAGCAGAGGCCGAACACCGCACACAGAGGGAGAAGGGCCGGGTTTGGCTCCCGGCGCTGTCCCGCTGCCGGAGCGGGCGGCCGAGCCCCCGCACCCCGAGCCNGCGGGGCGGGCGGCCGGGACAGGGCTCCCGGGAGGCTACGCAGGGGCAGCGGCAGGTTGGTGCCCTGGAGCCCCACCGCCTTCGTCGCCCGTGTTTGCAGCCGGCCTCGAGGCAGAACTCAGCGCTTCACGGCTCCCTGCCCCTTAAACCGCACTGGCTTATTAATTATTGTCGCCCCTTTGTAGGGCGAGAGCCAGCGGAGCCTGCTTTATGCGAGAGGCTCTCGGGTGGCCAGAGGGCAACAGACGCCCAACCTAAACCTTCAGTGCGCGTAAAAAGACACCAGAAAGACTGTTTCACGTCCTACAAAATTCACTCAGGACAGGGTTATACGCTATCCCCCCACATCACACACCCCCGCAACAGTAAACATTTCCACCATATATCTCAGTCTCCACAGAGATACTGAGTGTCAGAGGGACCTTGCATACTTGCAAAGGTCAACACTGCTCTAGCAATATTCAGAAGGCTTGTTTACAAACTTTTAATTACATTAACCTGAGTCACCAGCCACAAAGACAAGATAAGTGTTTTGTTTTGGGATAAGGAAAGAACAACATCCCTAGAACAGATGTTTGCTGGATCTCTGATCACTCTGTGCTTGTTCTCTAGACCCTGCAGTCACTTAATGCAGCAGGGATCCTGCTTATTGAAGACCCGCGGTCCAGGTGCAGCAATGCCCTAGGCACTGCAGCAGTCACAGTTTGTTTTATACACCGGCTCACAGGCAAACTGGCTGCCTTTGCACAGCTTGCATCAAGCTTAGGAGCTGGATATCACAAGAAAGTGACTGAATAATAAATTTTTTCCAGGC
Organism: Aegithalos caudatus; assembly: GCA_013389925.1. NCBI lineage: Eukaryota > Metazoa > Chordata > Aves > Passeriformes > Aegithalidae > Aegithalos > Aegithalos caudatus. Next base: position 245,229 of record WEIU01019305.1, read on the forward strand.
TGGACACTGCAGAAGAATACACTCTTTGATAGCAGAATGCAATGCACAAAAATTACGGTTTGGGCAGGAGGAGAGAAAGCTAGACAAATAGAGGTTTGGGGAGTGGGGGAAGTAACAAGGAGCTACATCCTTCAATACAGTTAAAATACCAGAAACAGCCAAAACACAAGTCCTGATGACAATCTGCAGCTCCAGATCCCAGTACATATCTCAGCCTCTTGAGCTTGAACTTAAGTTCTTCAGAAAGGACTTCCAGGAGAGAAGATGAATAACCTAAAGGGTAGGTGTCTACCAGGTCTCCCATCAATTAAAAAGAAAAAAAAAGAAAAAAAAAAAAAGACTACAATAATGTTAATAATGTTCTACAGAAACAAAATTCTGCAGAGTATTCAGCTGTTAACTGCACACTTGAGCAATCCCAGAGTATGAACATTCATTAGTTAGCACAAAAAAAAAAAAAAAAACAAAAAACCAACAAAACAAAACCAAACCAAATCCCACACAGGATAGAAGATGGACAGGGCAGGAAAACTTTCCCACCACCACCAAACACACTAGAGGAAATTCAAGATATTCCTGCAAGAGAACTGAAGGAAATTCAGTATTCTGGCTTTGCTGGTATCAACTTGTTCCTCTTGGATAGATGTGTGAGAAATCATCCCAGTAGTTTTGTTGAGCCTCTAAATTCGTCAGACAGTGCCAATAGCTGACAGCTCCTGGAAAGCCATCTCTTGTGCAAAGCGCTCCCTTGCCCTCGTACAGCAGCAGACACTTCCCTTTCTCCTTGGCTGGAGGGTGATCTGATCTCAGGGAAGAGGCACATAAACCACCTGCTTGAGGGGCTGGACAATCTCCTGGCAACACTCCCCCATTTCATTTTAAAGCAAACTCCAGGCAGCCCCCAGCAGGGGGAAGTTTTCCAAGTTCTGGAAAAGCTGAAGCATTTACTGATGGCACTGTCAGAACAGTGATAGATAAAACAGATGGAGAATGCACCCTCCTCTCCAGCTGTTCCAGCCTGGCAGCCAAGCCAGCTCCATGGGGAAAGGTACTAGAAATGTATGCCAGAAATGCCCCCAGACTACCTAGAAGTTACTGAAATTTGAGTATTCAAGAAGTTTTAGGACTATTATGGACATCACTTCATACAGACAAACAGAGGCTGATGAGGGGCTAGGCACACATGCTTGGTTCAGACAATCAATCTGACAGTTTCAACAAAGCATTTTAAGATTTTTTTTTTTCATTTCTATTACTAAAACATTACAGTTTTATCCTTATTTGCCAAAACATTTGGAAAATTGACAAAAAGTTCATTTTACCTTTTGGTTATGTGACATTACCTAAAATAATTAAATGGTCCCAGATAAAAATAGCTAAGAGTCATTTATTGCAATAACCATCACTATGTATTTAAAGAACAATCTTCAGGTGCATTCATTGCAAGAGGAAGGCAGAACCTCTGATGTCCTTACCATGTGCACATAGTGTGACATGACCCAAAAGCACCACTGTACAAAATGGAGCTAAAAAACACTTAATCCTGTCACAGTAGAGCTAGTAACAACCCCACTTCACAAATCCTTCCCTCACTTTTGCTCCAAATGGCAAAAAATTACAGTGAAGGTCATCAATAAAATAAGCCAATATTGACAGCTTTCAGAAAGCCATCCAAAACTTCCATATAAATGAACCACCCATGCTTTGAGTTTCACAGCAAAATACAAGTTTCATCCAAAACAAAACAGTCCTTCAACAGTAGCTTATTAAAAAAGCTTCATTTAAGAAAAATCTTCAGTGACTTAAATACATATTTGTATCAGTCTTGAATGTGCAAAAATTTGAAAAAAATACACTCAGAAAAGACAAAACCCTCAGAAAAAAAAATTGAAACAAACAAACAAAAAAAACACCCAAAACCCCAAAACAAAACAACCAAAACAAACAAACAAAACAAAAAGAAAAAAAAAACCCCACCACACCTATAGCTAAAGAGTTCATTAAAAATTCAACCAAACAAGTGTGAGTGAAAATGTGATTAAATAAAGACCCCTAATATGTAGTAAACTAAAATACTATACCACTAACACCTCTTTTATAACCTGAAAAATCCATATAAATAATATAAACCAGGATATTTAAGCTCTACATACTTTCAGTGCACTTTGCAGATGATTTGTAATTTTAACTTCAGAGGGCACTCATTAGATTTCCTAAAATTTAAGCCAATATGTGTCTGTGGTCAAACATACTGCCAGTCTCAATCCTGCCAGGCAGAGGGCTAGCAGGAGATCAGGCCAGCAGAGTACATGCATAGAAACCAGATACCATTTTTTGGTGGGGGTGGTACAGTCAAGATCAAAATGAAGCAAAAATATTTTCAGATAACTGAGCAATGTTTGGGAGATGCAGAAGTCAGATGTCTAGATCTGTCATCCCATGGGAAAGTCAAGAAAGTCAATGCATAAACCACATTTAGTTTCTCCTTTGAATACAGTCAGGCCCAGGCAGATCTTCTCAGCAGTCAGCTAATGAAGGTAAAAGTGCAGAACTGCCACTCAAATATTTTGCCTAAATCAAGGCAGCCCCAGAAACTCTCATCCTAGACCATAACATGTTGATTGATTGCTACAGGTACAAGGTCTGACACAACCTGAAGGGTTGGAAAGCTCAACATAAGATTAATATATTAAAGATAGCCAAACCTGTCTGGGTCAATTAAAATGGAGATTTTACATACCATTTTAATATTACATAAAATTCATTCATATTTACACAGAGCAAAAGTTTCAAGTAGGTATTAGTATATTTGTACAATAAGAAAGGTGCACATGCTCGCACTTCAGCAACAAAACCCACTTACTCTGCAGTACGATTCTTTCGAGAATAATTTCTGTTAATACACACAAGTCAGGAGCTGTTCAAAGTGGGATTTCTGTAATTCTTAACAATTTGATCTCTTGGACCTAGAGCTAACCATGCATGCCTTCCCTTCAAACAGCACACACCAACTTTAGACTAAGGTTGACAAAATCAGGAGCAGAGAGTTCAGTGTCTAATTTTGGGTTTCAAATACTAAACCATCGGGCTGATCTTTCAAAAACTCCAAGGACTTAACAGATCCCTGTAAAATGAACTGGTGCAGACTGAGTGTCCTAAGATTTTTTGAATAACGCATCTACTTGGCACATTTTTTTTCTGCAGCCATAGCTCTTGGCTCCACCATCTGAAATTCTTGATATAAAGTTTACATTCTCTCTCATTTCTTAAAAAATGCAGTAGTTTATTGCCTGCCACTGAAAAGGAAAGCCAGCTGCTAAACACTGCTGGGTCAATAATGAACTTTTATATTTCTGGACAGTGCTAAATACCCATAAGCCAGAGGTAAAGATTTCAGTTTCAGTTAAGCCAACCATTTATATTCTGGGGGAAAATAGACTCTACCCAAGAAAATTTTTAAAAATTGCAGGATGGCAGAGGAATAAGTTATTCTAGTTCTATGATTCATTCCAGACATGACAGAGTACTAGTGGCTGAAGGTATTTATTTATTGTTCCTTTGCTAAGAGACAAACGTTTTTTGTGATTCCCAACTATGTCAGTTACATCTCTAGAACTGGGCAAGCACTCATTTTGGAAGCTTTTTTAGACACAAGGCCAGGATTACATAGCTTTGGGGATTTTCCTCACAATTCCCTCCTTCCTAAAAGGTACCAACTTGTCTGGAGAACACAAATGTTGACACCACTTTGCATTCATAACTATTAAACAGGTGAACTGGGCTTCATAGAAAATGGACCTGAGGCAGCCAGCATGAAACATGCACTTGTGAAAAGCTCACAATTTATACTAATACCCATAACCCAAAATTCAGAAGAATGTGTTAGAATTTTCAAGCTTGGCCAATAAATCTTGTTTTCTCTGATCTATAAAATTATTTATACTGTGATATTCTTCATAGCAATCAAATAATCTCTAAGTCAGGGAAAATTACATCTTCAAAATTTAAGCCTTTGTAAAATGAAAAGTCTACTTTCTAAGTCAGATTCAACACGGATTATTCCCAGGATTTCCAACATACATGGTGAAGTCAGGTGCCAGGCCACTTGGGAACAATCTATAACTCTCCACAGATTTCCCAATAGCCATTGGACTCAAAAGAAAGAAAAGACTATTCTGGCAATATAATAAGAGAGGTAGAAGAGTACATGACAACCAGTCTTAGTTCATATATATCTAAATACTCTAACTCCCTTAAAGACCTACTACATTTCTTATAAGAGCCTGAAACTACAAAGTGAATTTTCTAGCCTAGTATTTATTAATAAAGTGACATGCTACCTCCCCTAAGGCTTTTTTCCTGTGAGAGCAGAGCAATGTAAACTATCCTCACCCCTTCAAATCCCAGTCTTCATCATCCCCTTCCCTCCAAATATACACTTCTAGTATGTTTAATATAAACTGCAAAGGAAATGTTTTTGAAAACTCCAGTTCTCTGGACTCCAAAGACTCTGAAAAATAACCTGCTGAGAGAAGAATTAGACCTTCATCATTTAAAGGAACAATTTATAGTTAATCTATTCTCCACAGAAGACATTATTTATAGTTAATCTATTCTTCACAGAAGACATTAGCATAGAAAACATGAGTTCAGTGTAGATATATCACTGGAGTGTATGAGAGACAGCATGAAAGTACACATTTTGTATTCACAGGTTGCCTTGCCCAAAATGTTTTGAAACACATTCCTGTTAACCAGGTTAGGCTAAGTTTACAATGGAGCACACCTCTGTTAAGTAAAAGCCTCACAGGCTTAAAAAAGAAAAAGAGAAAGGATCAAAAGCCACCTGTTCTGTCAGGAATAACATTTCAAAGTAACTGTCCTTGTCCTATCAAGGAATTTCTAATCCATAAAGAGTCAAAAAATACTGAGTTTATAAAAAGTTCTTGTGATTTGACCATATCCATTGCTTTCTCTTCTCCCTCCAATCACTGTAATTCCAAGATAAATTCAGTCATACCATTTGACATTCCTATGACAATAATTTTCACTGGCATTTGGACATTTTTTCATATTAATCACCATATTTTAGAAGATTTACAGGTATCCACCTTCTTTGCTCTTTCCTTCAAATAATGATTCTGAAGCCTAAAACACTTGAGAAGTGCAAAAAGCAATTCCTTGAATTCTGATGAACTCAAAAAATTGAAGAATTTTAAATGCAAGCATCAACAAATGAAAAAAGCTTGGTTGGAAATTACAGTACAGCTTTAGCCACACTGTGCTAGAGTGTACATCCCCAGGTTTTTGCTTTGAGGGCATTGGCAAGCTCTTGGTCCTCTGGCGTTGAAGTACTGAGGGAACACAAAAAAAAATCCTGAATAGTCAAGCCTCACCCATGGACAAAGTCCCTTTTGGGTTGTTACAGTTTTTGTTGGTAGAAGGGCAGTGTTGACTGGAGTGCTAACACAGCTCTCAGCAGGAATTCCTGCCTGGCACTGCTGTGCATCCAGAGCTGCTCTTGTGCAGTTCACACCAGCTTGGAGCCCAAAGGGGAAGATCAGCTAAGCACACAGATTATAAGAAGCAAATACCTGAAGGTATCTTGCTGCCCTTAGCACTTAAAACTGCTGTAAAAGGAACCCTTTCCTAACAGATCCCAGTGTACACAGAGAGCAGACAGCCTACTATTAATGTATGCAAGCCTTTGCACTAACTAACTTTAAAGAATCCTTGCTTCTAGAAGAGAGGGCAGGATCTGCTTCGGCTCACAGAGAGACAACTCTTCACTGATTGCAGAACTTAAAGATAATGGCATAAAAGGTCTGAGCTTGCTAAAAAATATCTGGACCCCTATAGCCGAGGATGTCTTGCTGAAGGTGATTAAGAAATAACTCCTTATGTGTAGCTTAGTATTTTCATTGAAGTTACCAAAACCAAGCAGAACCCTGCACTGTTGGCATTAAAACTGAAGGCAAAACTGTGCTTTCCAAGAGGAAACAGCTGTAACCTCAAAACACTACTAAGGGAAAACTGAATTTTTTCTCACTGGTCCTCCTCAATCCTTATGTATCCCCTTCAGTAAGGCAGTCACCCTACAGGCCCACAGCCATAATTATGACACCTTCCATAGACCTTCACCTGTTTCAGAACCAGCGCTGAAGTAATATTATTTCTCTTACCAAGCATGATTGTAAGCACAATATTTCCATTTGTACTAACTTCCTCTATTCTCTTCTGCAATATGTAAGGGCACAGAGCTAACTAAAGGTAGGATGTTTACTTCCACATTCTAGAATATTAGCAACACATGACACTTATGATCTGTGCCCATGTCCTAAAGGACATAGGGAGAGAAACAGGCAGCTAAAGCCTGGTTTGTCCACTCAAAGTGGACCAGAATTAATTTAATCTGAAAAATATATTTTGCAGAAGGCATCATTTTGGGTCTCTGATTCATATACAAACCACATGCTGTAAAAGCAGAGACCCTTATAGTCTCTGTGGAGCAGAAGGATTCTCACACAATTGTGCTCTTTGCAGACACAGATCTCTTTGTGTTAATAAAAGTAATCTTTCTCCTCATTACACTGTTATGCCAGTACAGGCTTTCCTTTTACATAATTATACTGGAACAGAATTACTAATGTAGACAAGGCTCTTAATTTCTCAAGTTAAAAGCTGCCAGAGTGTTTATAAATCTTCATAGTAAAATACACAACCCAAAATTCAGGGAAGCACCACAGCTTGCACAATTATCCTTCAATGTAAATACTACATGGTTAGTTGTAACAGCCTTTCCCCATTTTCTTACACACACTCCCTTTTAACACTGCATACTTTGATTTCACAAAAAAAGCTCTTTTCTTTGTTATCTCAAATTCCTCCTGCCCCTTCCCTCAAGTTTTCATGTCTGTCTGACAGTTGGTGGTTAAAAACAAATCCCAGAGCTAATTACAGTGCTTTAGGAGTCCAGGATGATACATAACATCTTTGATACCACATGGAAACATGGGTATCAACGCCTTAAGTGGACCTCATGTAGATGAGCAATGGACTCTGGCTAAGATTCAAAGGCAGACTTTGAAAGAATGTGTCCTTACAGGTTTGTGCACCTGCTAGAACAGAGACAGAAGACAGAAACTTTGGTAAACATTTAATATCTGTCAAAACAAAAAGCTCTGTAATGACCAACCACCTGAACTTTGGCTTCCTAATGGAAGAGCTCACATTCATTTCAGTTAGAGTGCTTGAAAAAAATGAGGAGTATTAAGCTCATCAGAATGTACTACACTATACAGACCACAGCTCTGAGCCCAGCTGCCTCGCTGCCTTTAGAGAGCAGTACCTTGAGCAGAGCCCCTGTGAGGAGCACTGTAGAGAAACTGTGAAGCTTATAATGAACTTCAGGGAATAGAACTGTTGTAATGCTAGTAAATCCAACACAGATGAGCCACACTGCCATAAGTGTACTCAGAACTCACGCATTTCCCAAAGTGAAACTATACTTAGACAACTAGCACAGGGAATTAAATCCATTCCCAGTAAAAACAAACACCCCCCTTCCCCCCCAAAAAAAAAAACCCAGACCACAAAAACCCCCCTGTGTACTTTTAAGCTGGGTGTAAGGCTTAAGTTTTACACCATAGACAATACATCCTTGTCCTATTTCCTCCTCCTTATGAAGTTCAAAAAGCCCAGAGCAAGCAGGTTCCACTGACAGCACACTGATTGTCCCTAAAGCTTTTCAGACAAATACAGAGGGAGTTTTGCCTGTGAACCCTCTCTCACAGGTGTTTGACAGTGGGCCAGCTGTCACTTCAAGCTGGTTACTAGTGCATAAACACCCCTGATAGCAGATTCTGTTATATTCTCTTTTAGTTCCTGGATCAGCACATTACCAGCTGTGCCTCCCTTTCCCCCACACACTTTTTGTGGGCCCTGTAAAAAGTACCTGTGTTTTAATTTTCTTACCTTTGCTTCCCAGAATGACTTCCAAATGGTATTTCCAAGTCAGTGTGTTCTACTGAGCAGTTAAGGTACACTGCTATCAGGTACCTCAAAAGCATGAGTGGTGCTGCCTTACAGGGCTGTCACATCACAGAGTCATTAGGGTTGGAAAAGACCTCCAAGATCGAGTCCAACCTTTGACTGAATGTCACAATGTCAACTAAACCATAGCATTAAGTGCCATATTCAGTCTGTTCTTGAACACTTCCAGGGACAGTGACTTCACCACCTCCCTGGGAAGTCTGTTCCAAGGCCTGACAACAGTTTCAGTTAATACATTTTTCCTAATGTATGCCCTCAACCTCCCCTGGCACAGCTTGAGGCTTTTTCTTCTTGTCTTTATTTCACTCCTGCTAGAATTTAGTGTGTGCTGTGACATTGCCATGCATCATGTATCTTATTTTACCTCATCATGTTATCTAATAGAGTACTTTATTAGCCTCAGGGATTCCAGATATTGCATAAGTCTTGTGGAGAATTCACCCATTGTTACTACAAATGGGAACACAGATGTTTCTGTGGCTGAACAAAACTTAACCCATAAAAGCAGCAATAGAGCACATGAGCTGCAAAACATCACTGAAGATTTGATTTCTGACACACTAGCAAGAAATATAGAGATTGTACTACATAACTGATAATGCAGGCAGTTTGATAAGCATATCTCTATGTAACAAAGCTGTACTTGCACCAGGATACTGGAAAAAAAAAAAAAAAAAGCTTCCACTAATTACATGTCTTAGGCTTTAATATATCATCCTTAAGGCAGAATATCCAATAGCAGAACCCACTCTTAGCAGGAAGTATTCAAAATCTTACCTAGTTTGCACTGAAAAATCAACCTGAGGGGATCAAATCATGCCTTATACATTTCTGCTACAGTGTGCCATCATGCTACAAAGCCATATTTCTATATCCAAAGGGCAACCTATATAAAATGCTATATTTGTCTCTCAGGAATACAATGGGTTAAGGAAGACTGCTCAAAACCAGTCAGAGGTTACATTTTAATGATCTGCTCTAGCAGAAAGCCCTATTCATGAAACTTCTTAAGTCTCATGCTCCTCTCACAGCAGGCCTTACGTGATTGAATTGAAGTTTTAAAAACCATCATTCTTGTTGAAAGCCAGCACGTGCATTAAAGACAGCTAGGTGTTACTGATCATGGATCAAATGCAGATCTTCTCCTGGAATACAAATCCCAGGACAGCAGAACACATGTATGCTATTGCAGACCATTTCCAGTCCTACTTTCAACTGCCCAGGGCCCCAGAGCACTGAGGGATGGAGACTGTGCAACTTGAAGTAGATCAAACACTTCTAATGAAACAAAGGCAGGATCTTGTTTATTTCATGAAGCAGGATCATTACCTGCCAAATGCAAACACAAGCCTTGGGCATTGCATATGCTAGGGGGAAAAAAGAAAACAAAGCAAAAAGCAATTTACAGGCTGCAGGTGCCTCCTGATGCCCTTCAAGATATTTTAAACTGATAAGGTGGGCCAAAACACTTTCAACTATCAGAGAGCCTCACAGCCCTCAGGGGAAAAGAGAAGCTTAATAACCTTTCTGCACAAAACTCTGGATGCAGTCCAAAGACCTTCACCTGCAGTGAGTCATCACCTTAAGTAGGCAGAAGTGGATTGGTCAAGCTGTAGGGATACAGCATTGGACTGAACACAAAACTGTGGAAATCAGTAAGGTTACATGAATTAAGAGCAAAGCTCACTCCTTTTTTTTCCCCCCACGTTCTCTTTTCATAAGAACTCAGTGACATGATACAGTCAAGCATTCAGGGAAAGTACAGAGCAGAAAACCAGTAAGCAGAGAAGCCTTGCTCACAGAAGATTTGAGCTGCTAGCTTTTATCTGCAGGAGGGAAATGAAGGCCTCTGTTACTCAAGTAACAGTTTGTCAACTTGAATCCATTTGTCAAACAAGCCAAAAAATATTGGCAGCTGATTAATTCTGTTGACACTAAATGAAGCTATCAAGGTCTGGAAAGGCCAAGAAAGCTATTTTTTCATCCAATAAAAGAATCTCAGGAAAATTAGGAAAGGATTAATCCCAAGGAAGGCAGCTAGTACCTCTTGGAAATGCCAATTCATTAAAATTGCAAATATGTGAAGATATATATTTTGAAAAAGAAGTTTAGCAGATTCAGAATGAGAGAAGAGGAAAACAGTCACACAGATGCCACAAAGTATCCCACAAACACTGGGCCAGTATGTTAACCTGAAACAGTGAAGACCTACATCCAAGTGGCTTCCCCACACAGTCATTATTCTCTGTGTCTATACAGAACATTTTCTGCTCTTATATAATAGCTTTAAGACCAAAACCAAGATTCAAATAGATAAACAATTTAAAGTTGAATGTTTTCAAAGACTGTTGATTTTGGCACGTGAGACAGCAGCTGTATATTGTGAATTCATGGAGTGTGTTCAACATAGAATATTACAGAATCACAGAATATTCTGAGTTGGAAGGGATCCACAAGGGTCATCGAGCTCAGCTTTTAAGTGAATGACCAATACAGGCATCAAGCCCACAATCTTGGCATCATTAGCACCATGCTCTAATTAACTGAGCAAATAAATATGCAGAAATGTATTCTAATACTATATTCTGCCTACAGAGCACAGTATTGGCTTCATAGGCTGGGGAAAGACGTTTTTAGGCAACTTCTGCTTGCTGATTTGCTTCGAGGGGACACGAATGAACAAACCAGAGTAGCTAGTTTCCTCTGAGAGGATGAACTCACGCTCTAGGGACATGTGCCATCACCGAGAGCAAGAGCCCAAGCAGAAGATGGAAAGATCCAGATGGAAGATGGAACCAGCACCATCTAGTGCTCAGGAGAGACGGAGCAAGCAGAACAGAGAACAAGGAACAGACACTTTCTGGGCACGGAAGGTCAGGATACACACCTTTAAGGAGGCTCAAACTGCCCTTGAGCATAAAAAGATACTGCAGCTGGGAAAAGGCAAGCGGATGTACCCATCACCATCTGAGTGTTAAAAAGTTATTACCTTAAAGGTCTCTACCCAAGATAAAAGATAATACAAAACAGTTTCCAGACTATGACTGCAAAGAAAGCATATAATTTTATCATTCTGGGTACGCCTTTGGAAAGACAATATAGAACAGACATTTATTGTTTCTCACCCATCAGTAAATGAAAAAGTCTTTCTCATGTTCCAAGAGACAGTTATGTTTTTTAGTGACATACAACAGCATGTTCTCAGCTATGGTCCAGACATCTAGAAGTAATAAACATAGATCTGACAGGACCCTCCACTGCAAAACTACCACCAATCTTCTTGTCCAGGTGAATGCAATGCCATGGACATGGTAACATCCACAGCTCTCTCTTGCTAAGTGTTTCCAGAATGCACTGCTGCAACTACACTGTCTTAAACTTTCTAGTAGGATCCCAAATTACTTTATTTTGCTGTCATTTCCCTAATCAATATGGTGGATGGCAAATCACAGAGATTTAAATATACTTCTCAAATATCAACATCATCACATATTCAGATATGCACAGTCAGTTTTCAGCTGTAGACTTCACAAGAAAACTTAATTACCAATGGCAAACTCAGGATCCCACTGTTAATTAGAATTGCAATTTGCATTGAATAATAGAGAACATAGAATGATTTTCAATATATGAATTTCTAATTTCTCCTCCAGGTATTTTAATTACATACCATCTCAACAGGAACTGAGATAAAAAGGCCACAAAAATAGCTTAATTGGTGTCAATCACCTGGGATGCAGAAGTATACCACAGATCACACTGCTCTGTGGGCATCATTCCACCTACTGGTACAAGACAAACAAGCTGCCATTCCAATTTTTCTCTCAGATACTGTCAACAACACAAATGGACCCCTACAGAACACGTAGACAGCAATTACTGCTCCTGTAAGAATTAGGACTCCTACCTTCTTATTTTGCTTTTCTTGATTTTCCATCTTGTTATATAGCACAACCAAGGCAGTGAAGTAGCTTCTACACAAACCCTGCACAAAGTTTCTGGACGAGGCATTTTATTTTCCCCTAGCCTAGCTTCTGGCACTACTCCATCTTTGAAAGATTCAGTATTTGATGCAAGTCCCTTTTCTAAGTGCAGGTTGCCTATATTGAATTAAGTCTTCATAATTAACTGAAAGAGCACATCATAGAGAAGTGGCTTCTAAAATTTTGAAAATAACCTTTGACATGTAAATCAAGTCTAGGCAGTGATCCCTGCTCTGGCTAAGTCTGCAAAAAGACCAAGGTAACAATTATGAAGAGGACTGAACTGCCTCACTGAAGAGAGGGCTGGTGATAACTCAACTGGAGCACAAAAAACATGAAAGTGCAGTTTTCATCACCTCAGTTGAACTGACCAGTTTGAGAATTTTTTTCTTCTGTCATAAGAGCTGAAACTAAAGATATGATTAAACATATGGAAACAAGATCAACCCCTTCAGCCGCTGTTTCCAATGAAAAAATTAAACTCATTATGAAACTACACTACTATTCTCACAGAAAGTCTCAGCTAAGAGCTGTCACTGTTCACCTTAGCAGAAAGCACTGCAGCAAGAAACAGGAGCTAGCTATCATCACTGCTAAGGAGACATCAAGATGTGTACCATGAGTATCTGCTAACTTCTGAACCTTTTTACCACTCCCCTCCTTGATTCTAAAAAGCTTACTATATCCAGAAATTCTCTGTCTGCAGAACAGCTTGAGCATCTCATACTGCTGCAAAGACTGGAGAATTAAACCAGGTAGACCACTTGCCACAAGACAATAAAACATCAGTCTCCTAAAAGGTGAGGCTTCAGGAGCACTTAAGTCATCAACATTTCTTAAGATGTTTTCAGAGCTTAATCCCTGTGGCTTCTCACAAGCTGCATTACACCACTCCAGAACACAACCCCAGGTCAACACTAAGTTGTTCTGTTGCCCCTGGCAACAGCAGATGCTGTGTTTGTTGCCGGATTTGGACTCCTCTCCCAAGCAACATGGATAATTTCCATCCATAAATACCAGCTGCTGTGGAATTATTACCCCAAATGGTACAACACTTGCACCTGACCTGATACTACCCTCATAATTTTACAAAAACATGCTCCACCACCTGCTAATGAGCACTGGAGTATGAGAGCAACTTGCACCCATGGCTTACCCCACCATTCCACTCTGAACTTCCAGCTATGATGAAGGGAAGCATGAATGGATTCAAAAGGGTCCAGAAATATACAGTTTCCCCAAAAAGGAATATAGAGAATATATTTCAGGAAGTCCTATCACCAGATCTAACACTGGTTTGACTGTAGAACTGCTCTGCAGTCTCTCATGTCCCCAGTTAACCCTTCTCCCAGCTGCCCTATACAGCTTAGAAATGAACTTGATGAAACATGAATAATACACAATGCCCATCATTAGTTCTTGTTACTCAGCAGAAAATCAATACATGCTCTGTTACAGCACAGGACATGCTGTTACTCCAGTCCCTGCACTTTGAGGGAACAGCTCCCACAGCCAAACTTTACACAGCCTGAAGCAGGGGAAAGGTGGTGAGATCTCAGCAGCAGTTTCACAACAAGGACACTGAACGCCTTAACTATTAATCACAAAATAGGGTTTTGGAGATAACTGATACCACAGATTTTGGAACTCTTTAGACAGTTCTCAGATCTCAGCCTCTTTGCCAGATAAGCTGGTATCAGCTCTGGGTACATTTTAGGGATCTTACACCCCATTCTTAATTTTTTTTTAGCAAAGTAAAACTCCAGTCTATACTTATAGCTATTGAATGTACCCATATTCACAAAATCACCCAACTTAGCTAAGACAACTTAAAAAAAAAAAATGTCATCATCCCTATAGAAACTGTAGAGTCCTAGCTTATAGTGGGATAAGTGAAACACAATTAGGCAGAAATGTGATCATTGCCATACATCCAACACAGGGAAAGATGGACAGAGATGGGAAATAAAGATCTGGATCCTGCAAGATCATTTGTGCTGCCCTTCCTATCTGGCATCTGTTTCAGAGCTGTTCACTACGTGGGTGTTCTGCAGGCTGGCAACCACGCAGAACACGGTCATTTCAGAACACAAATGCAAAAAAAATAAAAGGCATTTATGCCAAAACCAGCACAGAATAAATGTACTGTGAACAAAATGGGGAACTCTTCGGGCCACATTCTCCAGTGACGTCTGTGTCAATCTGTATTGACTGGCTATTTATAGGGCTTTTTCAATACTTACTATCCATGTAGCAACTAAGTTTACTACAATGGGATTTAGCTGCATAAGTTAGGGAAAACATCTTCATTTTGCAGACAAGTCAGTGGTACATTAAGACTGAATCATTTTTCCAGGGAACACAGAAAAGTGCAATGTCAAAAATCCAGACTGAACAAAAATATCCTGGGATCCACAACCATGCTAAACTGTGTCATTTTTTCCACTTCCCTGAACAGCCTCTTTCAACTAGGCACATGGTCCTGCTTTACCAACTCACCTGAAGCAACAGCTACCTGCAGTTTAGGACAATTCTTTTGCAGGCTACAGTAATATAACCTGCTAGGTATCGCAGTAGGACACCAAATAAAGATGCTTGAGTCCAGTCAGCAGGCAGAAGAGCATCAGAAGGCTTTATTTACAATTCATCCAGCCTTTTTATAACATGTTGCACTAAAAAGGCACATTTTTGGCCGATAGGATTGATACCTCGCTCCATTGGTTAAGTAACAGAAATAGCAAACAACACCTGGGTGAGAGGTTGTTATGGGAAAGGAATATTGGTTACACAAAGTTGTTTGGGAAAAGGAAAAGGAAAACTGTTGAAGACTTCCCCTTGGGAAGAGCTGGAAATCCTCAGGCTCAGAAATATCAAACCCAGAGATAGGCTGGACAAGCAGTACAGAATTACTATTTTGCCATCTAGAATCAGAAGAAACTCAAACAAGCCAGTCTGTGGCTCAATTAATTCAGATCACTGCCAGAACACATGGCCAGAACACATTCACAATCACAGCAACACAAGTGCTCTCACGTTGCAGGTCCACAGTCCCTCTGCAACAGCATGGGGAGGATGTGTCACATTCAGAGCAGCAATGCATGCCATTTCCTTGGAGATGCTCCATACAGGCAACACTGTGGGCCCAACGCCCTCCTGTTTGTGGGGTCCTGCCTGTGAGGGCATGATGCAATATAAGGGGGGAAAAAGGCACTGACAGATAGTGCACAGAGATAAGTAAGAGGAAAAAAATTGAATCTCTTCTCCCCAAGTAGCTTCCTGTGTGTCAAACAGAATTCTGCGACTAAGGTATTGCAAAACACTGCCTGATGGTGTAGTTGAAAACCTTACAGCACTGCCTGCTCTTGCTCTGCCTGATACTGTATCAAGAGGGCTGTGCAAAAATGGTATTTTAAGCCAGCCTAACAGGGTGGTAAGAGAAAGACCCCAAAAAAGTAAAAACACACCTGACTCCACAGCAATAACACTCAAATACAAGGGCAAGTGTTCATTTTTAAAAAATTCTATTAAAAAACAAGAGGCAGCCTAAAGCAATTACTTTCACCTATCCTACCAACAGCATCAATGCTGTGGGGAGAGACAATGGTAAGCAGCATGGACAGGTAGTCCATGCAGGACAAGCTGTCAATGAAGTGAAGCATGACAGTCAGTGCACTCACATAATTTTTAGCACAATCACATTGGTCTGCCTCTTCCTTTCTAGGAACTCAGTCTTCAGGTACCCTGAGATGGATGAACTGGCCCAGCCCCTCCCTCCCAGTAACACTGTGGCAGTGCAAGAGATTTTTTTTTTTCCTCTGTGGATCCTGCCATCCAAAATACACTGCATTCAAACCCATGCACAGGGATGGTCCTCTCCCAAATACAATCAGAGCTAAATCAACTGAATTCAATTGCTCCTATACTGCAACATGGAACTTAATTCTAAATCTATCCTGGAGATACCAACTCTGTCCATAGCAAGTGTTTATACAGGAGCTAAAATGGCTGCAAAAGTTTTACACTGATACTACAGTGATAGATCATTGGACTTCCTACCTGAAAAAATTTCAAACTCTTCCATGCTAGATCATCTATTTTATTAAACCTTTCATCCAAAAAGAAAGTTTTTTGAAGCTTTTTGTCTGCCCTCCCACCTACCTCCCAAAATAGCTAGTATACATGAAAGAAATTGCATCCTGAGACTGCATATCCCTTTTCCACACGTTCTGGGCTGTGTTCTGTGCCTGTTTCTCCTGTAGCAACCAGAAAAATGCATCCATTTGAGACACCACACAACACTCCAAGCAAAGAGCCCAAACAGGAAAGTCAAGGAGCACAATGCATCTCAACTACTATAAAATGAAAATGGGGTACCACAGCAGCACTTATATCCAGAACAGAGAACACCACGTAGTCAAGTCCCATTTCTCAATCTCACTAGATGATCTTGCCAGTGTATCAGAACATTCAGAAGTGATCAGTACAACTCAATTATCATTAGTGATAACTGATGGGAATGATGTGATGTTATGGTGAAACCACAAAAAAAATGCTGGCATACCTGGGGTAATTTCAAAGAGATGTTTCCCTGGTTCATCAGGATTAGGTGGCAGCTCGTTCACCTGACTGCCCTGGAGTAGTATCAAACCCTGTAATGGACACAAACATTAGTGAAAAAGGGAAAGGACAAGATGATAAAATATATTATAATAAATTCAAGTCCTGCTCATCTACTGATCCCAACACCTTTCCACAGTTCTGAGCAAGAAAAGATTTGAGCTGGTTATCTACCTGCTTCGCTGTCCTTTCTCTCACACTGGACACTGATAGTTAAAGGCTGTTTCCTCTGGAATAACACTATTCTGAGCATGCAGAAGTGATTCTCCTTGGTTTCCATAACCAATTATCCCTGTAAAACATTTCAGCTCACATTACATCTACTCTTCCTACACCCTTGAATTTCTGGTTGCAGCATGCAGTTGAATAAAATGGACGATTTTCTGGAGATCCTCAGTACACCGAAGTTCCCAGGGAGATACTGGAAAACAGCAGCTAATTCAGGTTTGCAAGACAATGGACTATCTTTTAATCCAAGAGACCATAGCTTCCCTAGAAAAAAGCCTGAGCCTCTTTACTTCCCACGTTCCAATGTTGGCAGTATTCAGGTTCATTTCCACTTTGAGCCCAAGCATAATTAACACAACGTATCCCAGTTTGGGAATTCTGCATGGCTGGTGACACAGTATCTTCAAAGTTAACAAAATCCTCTTAATCTATGGAAAAGCTGAAAAAGATATCACAGGAAGCTCTTGTCCATAACATGAGTGACACAAGCATTTAATCACTGATATTTTAAAGGATTTCCAGCAAACATTCTTCAGGGCATATGCACAATCTGACAGACAAAATGCAGAAAGAACTGGGACTCTCAAGAATTAAGACATAAAGAGGGTAGTCAGCAGTTCCCACTCCTGCACTGAACATCCCTGGAACACAAATGGGGTCCAAAGCATCTTTTCTTGGTGAACAGAAAATGAAGAAAGTTCTTTCAGTCAGGTTTTTCACACATCTCTGGTTGATGAGAATGTAGCTATACTTGTTTACTAACCTGGCAACAACCAAATCCAAGACACACTGGATCATCATAAACTTGGTAATCAAAACAAATTCTAGTTATGCCATTTGGCAGCTTCCAGATCCACATAAAATGGAGTAATGCAATTAACATCTCATGAGACAGACAATCCAGAATTTCAACTAACAGAACATAACTCTTCATAAGACCTTTGCAATTTCTCTACAAAACAATAAAGCCAGATGTGCTACTTTTCATTGCCACTCTTCAGCATAACTTCCATAGTTTTGCTCCTCAGGAATATATCCTCCTACAAATGCTTTGTTCAACAGTGTCAAGGCTCAGCTCCCATCCCCTGCCTGGTGTAAGGGTAAGGTTGTGGAAGGACACTGTGTAGGAGGGCACTTAGCAAAGCCCATGCTGAGTGGTTTCTCAAGAACAGTTGTAAAGATTTAAAATTGAGGTAAAATGACTCAACACAACAGGATAAGCCTTCAGCACCCTTACCTCCCAATCCTGTTTCCCTGCAATTTGACTCTGATGTTCACTGAAAGTGGAAGATAAACTGAAGACATTCCAGAGATAACAAGAAAACATAGGAAAGGCAACTTGACAAAAATGCAGATACATCTGAAATTATTCCAAATGGTATTGAAAAGTATCGCATATCATCTTTAGAGCCCAGTGGCCAGAACACATTCTAGAAAATTCTGCTATTTTCTAAAGCATAAAATTCAAGCCCACTGCAGACGCATTAAAACCTTTTATCATGTCAAGTCAATACTGAAGGAAGGGTTGATGAATTAGTAGCACAGTGGCTTCTGTTTCCTTGGAAATTGGGGAGAGGTGCATGCTCTTTCCTTTCCTGGGAATAGAAACAAGCCCAAAGCTACTTTAAAAACCCATATGTATTGACAGAGTCAGTAGGAGCATCAAAAACTCTTTGCAGGTCAGTCCTCCCTTACCCCAGTTTTCACGGGGGCAAAAAAACCCCAAAACTCTGCAGAAAAGCAATGGCTGCAAGTTCACCCTCTAACATTTGCTCTCTGATGGAGTGGGCTCTGCAACTACAATGTGGCACACAAATATACACACCCTCAACAGTACTCAATCCATTAAGACAACAGAATAATTCCTCTTCACCCCAGAAAGCCTGTGTGATTCTCCTGCCATTAGATTACAGCTCCACCTTTTCAGCAATATTATTAAAGGAAAAGTATCTACAGTTTTCTCTAGGAAGCTGAAAGAACAGGTTTCCATAAGAATAAGCAATGCAACATCCATGAAGAAAAAGATGATGTTTCAAGCTTCTCATTTTAAACATTATGTCATAAATCTCATTTGCCTTTATCAGGTAAACAAGAAGGACACAGCTCTCTTCCAGAGTATGTATAAATAATCAAGTAGGTAGAAGATCAATGGGAATTTCAGTGAAACTATTGATTCAGTTTTTACATACAAGCTTAAAGGACATACTTCATAAATAAAACAAAAATATTTAAATTAAGCATGAGTACCTTTAGGGCTGAAGGAAGCTAGGGATTAATATCAATAACAACTAGTGAAATTATCTCCATGGCTATTAAAAAAGATCTCTCTACAAAAAAAAGTCTCAGTTGTCTTCTAAGATGCATGGGCAGACCTGTGCCATTGCCCCTCCATTCCAGAGAATCCCAAGTGACGGCTGTTTCTAAGTCCCAAAAGTACATCTCACCTGTGGGATCCACACAGTCCTAGCTGAAGTCAGGTGCAAATCTTAATTTGCAGCTCCCACAAGAACAGCCAGGACATAGTCCTGTGTCATTCTATACAAAATGGCTTCCCACAGTGGTAAATGTGTGACAACCCTTCACAAAAAGGGTCAGGGTTAAAGAAACCATTTACAACATGATTACCTGAGGCCATTTGTTCCTCACCCTGTTCACTGACACCGTTCAGAAGTGCCCTGCTCTCCTACATGCATTGCATATGAAGATAACTTGCCTGGCTTAGAAATGCAAAACCCAGCTGTTGCTGTCAGCATCCTGAGTAATCAAGTTACATCATCAAGTTGAAATCTCTCTAGCCTTTACACAGCAGATTTTCCATAATTATGGACCAAATCCCTGATCAGGAGAGGGATATAAGATATAAGATGCAGTCAACATCCTCATTCATCTACCATATTTTTGTCAGGCCCACAGGGGAATATTAATTTCCGTTCTCACTCTGCAATGAAATTCATGTGTGACAGTCAAGCAGGCAGCTGCATCAAGCAGTTTAATAATTGTCTGTAATGAGTGTGTGGATGGTGATGATATTACACAGGCTGACTGTCACTCTGTAATGCCTGTACTGACTCATCAGGAGCCAGCAGTACAGGGACATTGTCTGGCTCATTCAATTATGTTCCCTCTGTTCAATGACTCTGGTTAAAGGCCTGACTGTCAAAACAATGACTATGTGAATTATGATGCATAATCCACTACAGCAACCAGGAAAGACTTTAGCTCAAATGCTCTGAGAGAATTTTACAGGCATGAGAAAAAAATAAATTCTTCATCTCCTCTGTAAGCTTTAGTCCATAGCACAACACCCTACACTAAAACACGTATTAAAGCCCATTCTCAGCATCTAACTAAACCTACACACTCCACACACACACAAGCCAGCTCTAAGCAGCTGGTTCACCTCACGGCTAACAATGGATTAGTTGGGAGATAATGAGTCCCAGCTGAGCAAGCAAGGTTAATCACTCCTGCTTCAGTAATCTGCAACTCCATAGCTCTTCTTGTCAAACTCCAGTCTCATAGCTGACCATACTAAGATTTGTAGGTCAGCATGCCCCAGTGAGTAAGTAAACACCTTCTAACCTTTTTCCAAGCTCTACCACTTGTCTGCTAGTAGAAAAGCCTCCCTGCAACATCTTGTGCCTTTGAACCTCCTTAAGTGTGTATGCTTTTGGTGAGGACAGAAAACTGGAATGAGCTGTTAATCATAGCATGACTGTGATCACACAAGTCACAACCATTAACTCTACAGTTCTCTAGTCATACCTGAGGTTTAGTTTCCTCTTCATCCTTATAATAGAAGAGCTGATCCCCACGCAGCACAAACCACCGCTGCTGCCAATTCTTCATAATGCTCCTTTGTTTCTTTAGCCAGCCACACTTCAGCACACGTTCCTGAGGATTTGGAGAAGATGGTCTGGAGGGAGGCCCAATCTGTTCACCCATCACCAAACTCCTTGACCGGGCTGAAAAGGCAATTACATATAAATGAAACAAAGGAATAGTAGTAAGAACTCTCAGTGAGGCTAGGTAAGTGCTCCACACTTTCTTCTCAGATATGGACAGACATGTTTCCTTTTTGAACAGGTACCTGTTTGTCAGGGTGTACATTAAAGTTCCTGACAGTCAAACTGTCCTAGGTTACAATGTAAGATGTGCCCAGAGTATGTATTCTATCACCACCCTTAGGAGCTGTTGAAACCAGGTGGGGCAGTGTTTTCCCTTGCCCCCTCCCTCTGGGCTATCTCCTGTTAATGGGCCATCAGCACTTTGCCACATGACTCACAGGTAACTCCCTCTGGGTGTTATCTCTGTTAATGGCCAATCAAGGACCCATTGCATGACTCATAGAATGATATCAGCCCATTGTGAGATGCTCCAGGGGGAGGAGCCAAGCATTCCCACCTGGATATAATCTGGGACAGCACAGAGGGCACCGGCCTGCTGGACTCCTGGAGGACCAGAGCTACCAGACCTTTCTATGGGATCACTGCTTCAACAAGACCACTTCATCTGGACTGCTACCACCACCCTAACTAACAGGGTGTCAGGTTGTATAATTTTCATTTCTTTTATTTCACTTTTATTCCTCCTATTAAATTGTATTTTCTGACTTGGAGTCTCTCACTGGTTTTACTTTCAAACCAGCACACAAACACAGGACAAACATCACCTTTTTGGTACTGCTCACTCCAGAGTGTCTCGAGACACAATGCCTCCACTGGGGCTTCACTGCTCATGTGATTATTCTTCATGGAAAATAATCACTGCCTTCCAGTTCTACATGGGAATAACAATGTTGCTCTCTCCTAACAGGATATTTGTGCAAATGTGTGGTAAGGGGGCACAAAGAGAAGAAGGAGAGAATATAAAAAAATATTCTCAACTCCACACACTACCAGTTTGTGGTGACTAGCCTGGGAATCCAGCTGCCATAGGAGAGAGAAAAAAATATATAAAAAAAACTGAGGAAGATTAAAAAAGAGAATTGTCAATCAAACTAGTGCTTGTGATCCTCACAAAAGACAGAGATAACACAGCTATCCAGAATTATTAAAGTCATCTCACTCTTCAGGGCATTCTGACACTGCAGCAGAAAAACATAATTTTAAAAACAAAAAGACAAAACAGAGGAAAAAACCAACATGTAAATCTAAGGAAGGGTTTCAGAAAGAGAAAATAAGTGAGGAAACGTTTAAGAAACAGAAAAAAGTGTATGACCCTTTTTTCCCCCTCTCTTGCATTAAAAGTACTAAAGCTTGGGGCATTTAGAACTAGTCTGGAGTAGCAGATAATGATTATATACTGCAGGCAGCAAGCCAGTCCTCCAGAACAGATAGGTTAGGTGACCTCATAGGTCTTTTCCACCTCTACTCCCTTTAGATTTATGAAGAATCTTACAATAATAGTTATTTAATATTTCATGTCATTTTTCCTTCATTAGTGCTAATAAGATCCTGCCCCTTCCCATTTTCTGCATTCAGCTAACTTAAAGCATATAATAACTATATTGATAACTGCCCACTTGGAACAAGTTTACAGGCCAGTACCAGTAACTCTGCATCACTGATGTCTCACAACACTGTGAACTGTTGCAGCTAAAAACCAGGCAAGCTCCTTACCCAGGTATGCCTGATACACTACAGCTAATTCAAACCATCACAAGAAAGAGCAAAGCAACCCTCTGCCTCTCAGAGTACAGTCTAACTCTGCCTCTTTTGGGTTCAGAGAACTAAACATGGCCTTGACGTTACCAGGTGATTGGCTTCTGCTCCTGCTGCCCCACCACACAGTGATGAAGTTGGCAGCATTTGCCAAAGAAAAATAATGTGGATGTCGTGGCATTTGGGGAAGGAAAAAAAATAGGAAAAAATTTTAAATTAATCACATTTGCAACATTAAAACTGATCCTATTTTTTCACTTCCATGAAGCAAACTGCAAAATAAGGAGAGACAGATAAGGGACTTAGGTCAGATTTTTAAAGAGCTTCCTTATTGTAATCCAGTGAGGGAAATCACATTTGTGTCTGTGTTAAAATCTGCTTTGACCTTCCTCATGACCTGGCCATCAGGTCACCATGTTGTGCTTTATAAAGAGCTATAAACCAGCACACCTACACACTAAACACTTCCCTCAGCAGAAGGCAGATCTGAGTGGTAGCACATCCTCCCATTATCAAAAACTCTCAGTGACACCATCTCCAATTTTATACTTTCATATACTTTCTCCTTCTACTCTGTCTTAAGGATCCACTCACCTCTCCTGTAATCATCCTGTAGGCTCTCATTCTGACCCCAACCACCTTCCAGTTTTATAGACAGAAGATGGCATCATTTTGTTACATTTCAGACTCAATGAAAGCCCTGTCTGACATGCAGTATGGAATTTTTTTTCTATTTCTCTAAACTGCTAAGGTAAATCCTGCTGCTGTCAACAAAATTGTGAATAACAGGTTTTGACTTGTGGCTCAATCAAGAGAAATTAGTTTTCAAATTATAACTATTTCATGCTGTGAGAAATTAATTTTTTTACTTTGCTTTTTGTTTCACTTCAAAATTAATTAAAAAGTTCTAATGTTATAAGAAGTGCTGCTGCTGCATCATAGCTTTTTCAGAATTACTCTTAATTTATGCCTCAAATACATTGCTGAATTTAATGTAAGCTAATAGCATAGCATTAGCCCTACATGGGTAAAATTTACCAGCAACTTTTGGATTCTCCTAAGTAGCCCAGTACTCCTTTGTCCTGATTACTTTTACATGGCAAAACAACAGTAAAACAAACAAACAAACAAAAAAATGTAATGCAGAGTTCACTTAAAATCAGGCTTTGATGTATCCAGGCTTGTTCTCTAAGCTCACTCACCATAGTCTGAGCTCTCTCAGACAGGTATTTTCATTCATAATCAAAACAAATACCAAGAACCACTTTCCCCCCTGCAGCCAATACCCTCAGGCTTTAATACCAGCCCTTCTGGCAGCACAGCATCCTCTGGCAGATGGTTACAGAGGAACCAGAACACCTGGCCCCTCCCTGGGTCACCACCAGAACATGGAGGACCCCATTTCACACACAGGTAGTAGGAAAACTCACTGTTCACATTCAAACATCTATTGCAGAGGTCCATAGGATTTGAGCTGAATAAAACTTCTCTGCCTTATCCCAGGCCACATTTTGTAACTGTGACCAAACTGTAATCTGTTTTAGACTGTCCAAATTTCAATCCACGTTCATGTTACTAATTATGTCATTACAAAAATAAATATCCCAAATATTTGCTTTTATCAAAGGCACTAAAATGGTTCTTAGGCAACATCTTGGCTATTAAAGTAGTCAATTAGCCTAATGATACCAAAATCCATCTTTCAGTAAGCACCTAAGTCATCTCCACATTGAAGTACCTTAGCACTCTCCAATTCAAGCATGAAAATCCCATCAGCCCCCAGTTTTCCCCACTTGCATATAGTTATATACACCCTCTCCTTCCTCTCAAAAGAAATTAGTTTTATTTATTTAACTGGAAAACTATGTAATCTATATTGACACAGACCTCACAAAAGACATCAAACATCTTGCTTTGAAATGTTACCAAATATATTACCTTGTATGTTCCCTCAGTCCCCCTTTGATACTATTTGTACAGCTCACCTAGTAATTATTTATTTTAGTCAAGAGTTAAAACTTTCATGATCAGTCTCTGGAGAATGCAGATCTTTTTCTTATTTTATTTTATGCAGCACCACATCTCAGTCAATTGCTATGATTGTTAATTCTTCATGCTGTCTTAGCTTTCCATTTCCTTAGTTTCTGGTCGTGACTGTAATAGTTAATTTGATTAGGGAGATACTTAGCAACTTCATCTGCAAGTCAACAACATGGATCAGATAGAAATTTTTAGAAAGAGGAATTCTTTATGGCTATTAACAGCATTGATGCTGATATTGCATGCTTCACAGAATACAATAATTGCATAGAGGTCAGAAGAAAACTTTTATGGATGCGCACAGCGTGCCTTTAAAGCAGCAGCTATCTCAGATTACTGGGATCAAAATACCTGCTTTGATAATCTAATGCAGTACATCAAGCCCCTGGTTCTTAATGGTAGAAATGTATTATTTGTGCTTATCTATTTAACAGAATTATGGAATCAGCAGAACATAAGGAAGAAAACAAATCAATAAGTCAGACTCACAACTCAGCAAATACTTTGCATGCTCTGGAGTTCTGACCCAGTAATGTGTTTCCAATAACACCACACAGGTTGCTTTCTCCACATTGTCATTAGTTGACCATTGATTTAGTCATACACCTAAGTTTTAAACAAAAATTAGTGTAGAAAGGATTCGAACTCTCCCTGGGAAAAGGTTTAGGATTCATTTGCCCAGCACGGCAGTACTGAAATGCCAACCTTATCCCCACCCACACCCGCTCCGAAGCGGGGAACAAGGAAATTGCAGCACAGCAAGGCAAGAACAGACCGGGCAGACCCACAGGTGGCACTAACGAGCCAAGCCATTTGGGAATGGTAAATCATTATACAGGGCAAGAATCAATTACAGACCGAGAAATTACTCATATGACTGGAAGTGACACTGGCACATGGAAGTTCTTCATATCCAGATGAAGACGGAAGGAGAAATATGAACCAAGGCAATGAAGTGCTGCTCAACACTCACAGTGCAAATGCCTGAGACTACACTAAATAAACATCCCTCCAAAAGCCCATATTTGGTTGTAATATTTTACTCTCTAACAGTAAAATCAAAGATTATCCTAAGGAGTGGATGGGTGTGATTGGATGGAGCCACACTGCCACTCCTTACAGAGGCAGCA
Organism: Aegithalos caudatus; assembly: GCA_013389925.1. Classification (NCBI taxonomy): domain Eukaryota; kingdom Metazoa; phylum Chordata; class Aves; order Passeriformes; family Aegithalidae; genus Aegithalos; species Aegithalos caudatus. Next base: position 270,942 of record WEIU01019305.1, read on the forward strand.
ATCCTTAACCAGAGGGCCAGACACCACTACAAGAGTTCCCCTGCAGCTCAGACCTGCCTCCAAGCAATGTCCACATTCCTGTTTTCTCATCACATCTATTTTCTACCCTGAATATGCACATAAGAGAGACAACATCTTCCCTATCCATACCATCCCCCCTTCCTGAGTTCAATCCTGCCTGGCAATATTGTACAATCTCTTCTGCTCTCCTTCTCCCACTCCCAGCTCTGAACACTGCTAGAGATTTGAGCACTCAGTAAATACTTCCTTAAACCAGACATGGAAATCAATCAAGTCAATGCAATTCAATATCAATTAAAGATGTAATATTTTGAAATTTCATAGGCAGTTAGCTAAAATCAATATAGTCATTATAATTGATTTTGGCCAACAAACTGTCCAACAATAAAGGCACTTTGCTCTGGTGTTCCTTCAGTCTGATGACACAGTGACACTACACATTATTTCTAATATAGTCTTTGTTTAAAGTACTAGCCACAAAGGGAAGTGGCTTCCCATACTATAAATGATATTCTCAGTTGGTTTATTTAATTCAAATTTGGCCTTATAAAAAAGATTAACTGGAAATGCAGGTAACATGCCTATAAAGAGATACTGAATTTCCTTTCACTATTGTAGGCAAAAAAAAAAATACTTGGTTTAAATTTTTCAGTGTCCATCACAGAACCATATTTGTCTTAGAATTTGATTGCTAAGATACCAGAGTCAGTAAGCACAAACAAAACCAAGGTACTTCCTCAGTACAATCTGAGAATTAGGAATCTTGGAACACAATAAGCAAATAATTAAAGGCAGAATATTTGAAGTGGTTGGTGACAAGATATTTTTAGACAACTAGAATAATATCAGTTATAAGGAACTGGACAGGCCTTTTAATGCCCTCAAGACAGAGTAGCAATCTCTACAGGAACAAAAAGGTGCTAAACATCCACGTAGCTGCTCACATTTTGTGATCTGGATGACAATTGCCACATTCAGAAACACTGCCATAGGAGCCAGCTTGTGCTTCATCACTTCTACTTGACAAAGCTGCACCTCTCTACTCAGAACTTTTTATAGAGCAAAGTGACAGGCTATGTATACTTACTTCCCTTGATTTTTCTTTCAGTGAAAATAAAAACAAGAAAGGAAAAATAAATAGGTCTGGAAATCCTTTTTTTTTTTTTTTTTTTTTTTTTTTTTTTTTTTTTTTGCCTAAGAAACCCCATAAATGCATTACGCTAGAAGCAGTTCTGTTACCTTACTGGCCAAAGGAAAACCAAAGGAAAAGCTTTACATACGTTTGTCTACTAACTTGTATTTTTCTGGTTGGGAAACCGAAGTACCAAACCAGGATAAAAAACCAAAACAAAACCTCAAAGTCTGAAGAAAGGATCCATCTGTATAACTGCTTACCTGTTATTAATTTCCTATAAGAAAAACTACATTCCCAAAGACCAGTTCATAAATCTAAAATCCAACATGAACTAGTAAATTTACTAGAGTATAAACCAGTGTAATTTTACTCTCAGATGAGGGGCTGACTACTGTTAGAAATTGGCTATATTTACTGTCTGAAATACCTTTCAGCCCTTAACTGGAGAGCAGAAACTTTGGTTATATACTTATTTGGTTATATAATATTTAATGTGATTTTGGTTATATATTATTTAATTATATGTATTATATTAAACATTCTGTTTTAAAACAAAAACCACACCCAAATAAACAAAAACTGCCCCACAAACACATAGATGCCCTTTGAGCAGAAAAATACAAAATGGAAGGATGAAGGAAGATTTTAATAGCAAGGAAATAACAAAAAAATATATTTTAGCCATGGCCAAAGAATCTGAGTCAGCCTGAAGGACTCTGACAAGGGAAGTCCCAAACCAAAACATACAGTCAGTGGGATAATTTAGTCCTTTTTTCCTGAAGAACAATTGACATTCATCTTCAAACTATTGTTAGAAACTGATAACATGAAAAGTGAAGGATTTTGGCAATCCATTGCTACCACATAGGTAAACGGCCACTGCTTTGTTGGTTTCTATTTCACACTGGAGACCTTTCAGCTATTGTACAAAGCAGTCCTGTACTTGCTGTCACTATCAGCAAGAAGGTCAGCAGGTCTCAACTCCACAGAATAATTATTTAAATGGGTTTAACCTTGAATTTGCAAAAGAGTTTGAATTACTGCTTCAGGTTGTAGCAATGTGTGGTGATTTTGACAACTGCCAATGAACAAACCCTAAATACTGCAGGTAACCTGCCACCAGCTGTTCTCAAAACTGCCCTGCAAATCCACAAAGCCATGCCAGTCTTTTCAAACCACTAGCATTACATCATGGATAACTGCCAAGATGGAAGGATAATGGCTTAATTCTTTCTGCTACAACAGACTGACCCACCAATTTACAATCTAGTAAAGTGAAATAGATCATGTCTTTTATTATTACAAAACCAGAGTTACAGACCATATTGATAGTATAAGAACAAGTACAAAAACGGCTCCCAGCAAAAGAATGTATTTTAAAGTCCTTTTATCTGCACTATCCTCTGAGATCTCCCATCTGGATCCACTGCAGACCATTCAGAGGACAGATCAGAACTTAGGTCATAGATATTTGATGTGTTGCTTTAAAGCACATGCACCTCTTAGACACAGTGGACTACAACATTATTTAGCAAACCCAAGCACCATCTCCACTCCAACTGAACCCTGGCACCAACTCTAGAAAGCTGTACATCTTCCCATCTTCTCTGTTTGGTTAAATACCTGACAAGAGAACTGCAAACCCCACACTGCTGAAGCTATCTCTGTTGCTGTCAAAGCTCTTGTAATCCCATGGACAACCACACTGAGCTACAGCTCACCACCGCCAGAAGAAAAAGAAGTCTTATTCCTTTCTTCCTACTTCCACTCTGCTCTTTCCATCTGCCAATACACCCAGCTACATTCCTACACTAACAAGGTGAGACCATTTTATAAGAAAAGCTCCTCGCCGGAATGGTAGAAAGTTCTAAGATGTTTTTTCTTCCTGGTATTTTAGTGAGTCAAATCAGGTCAGAAAAGGAATGCCAAATGAATACCTTGAACTCCCTCTGCAATCAGCAAAAGCCCCTTGTAATCCTCCCAATGGCTATTAATTTTTAATAATCTTTCCAGTCATAGTAGATTAAGGAACAAACAAAAAAAACCTGCTGACCATTCAGTTTGGAGCTGGGATTGTGGCCTGAGCTTGTACAGCACCAAATACTGTGGAGCCCTGATCAAAATTGTAGCTCTAGAGCACTACAGATGCCACACAGGCATAGGTACACTGCAGTGTAAAATCTCAGGCTCCTCAGAGGCACTCCTGTCACTCATGTGCTTGTCAAACATTATCTGTGTCATGCCAAGCACATGGATCATATTCTTCAGACAGTGACTGCCAGCATCAATGGTTCCTAAAATTAATGCTATGAGCACCAAATACATTTGTCTACCCTGTTCCATGGGATATCACTCTTCAAAATTACTATGTATTGAAAAAAAGCAGAGAAAACTCTCTCAAGGCCTTCCATCAACTGGATATAAGATGAAGTGATATCAGAACCCAGCCACTTTCAGTAATAAACTTCCCTGAATTCAGCTACAACATTGTGTTTCTCTTCTTTTAGTCATCCAAAGATCAGGAGGGTATTCACTCTTACCCTGCTTTTCAGGGCATAACATTGAACCAAGAGCTCAGTGTGCCTATTTCAACACTGTTGTACCTGTTTTCAATGTGGAAACAAGTTCTGCTTCCTACTGTGTGCAACAGCTGATAAAGTGACTTGCTGCATTGCCAGGGTTGATCTGGGTGACAAAGGTAGAAGAAATATGGGAATTCTTACTCCTACATTAAGTCGTACTCTGAATATAAGTACTCAGATTATTGAGGAAGGAATACATGTTAGAAAGACTGTCAGCAGGAGCTTCTCTCCTCCACGTTAGTTTTAAATACTTAAGTATGTGCAGGCCTGGGCGGAGTTTAGGCATAGATCCTTTCCTCTTCCTCAGCAGGTAGCTCATACTGCAGCCTCATGACGTTTCCCTTTCCCACCACAGAACCCTTATCCTTGCACCAAACTACCCCAGCCCATACTGCAGGGAGCTGAAGAAAACAAGTTGTTTATGCTACTGTGCTTACCTATAATTTAACATAAATGTAAGGGGAAAGCCAGCAAGGACAGAAAGTCATTCTGGTAGAAATCTTACAATGAAGCATAGTACCTTTATACAGGTAGTAAAAGTGCAGGTGACTGCCTCTCAGGAGAGAGGTGCTAACATTTGCTATTGTGCTATTTATACACACACTGCCAGTTTCACCCTGTACTCCCTCAGTGATGTTCTATTAGTAATTAGAGAGCCCATGGCTTTGTGATTTTTTAATATTTAATTCCCTCTCCACAAGTGCTCTCCCCAGCAGTCCAGCTGCCCTTACAGTTGAATTACTGCTCTTTCTCAATGCCCCTTTCCCTCCCCAGGAGGTGAGGCTGTGGTTCTTTATTTCTAATTCAGATTGCCTGTGCTTAATAAGCTGGTGCCTGCCTGCAAACTTTTCAGGGCTTTTTCTAAGGAGAATGACTGCATGAGCCTTCAGGCAGGGACAGAAAGCTGCTATTGCCAAGAGTGGCAATTACTCCAGCACACACCATGAATCCAGTTGGAGAGGGGTATCTCTACAAAGATGAGAGGATTACACCTTGGAACAACTCATGTCCTTTTTCATAGGGCATGCCACAAAGCAAGAGTGAGAACCTGAACCTGTCTCTGAAGGAATCCCACAAACATCACTGTCTTGACCCTGTCTCTATATGCACACAGCCACTGTATCAGGACAACAGAGACTAAAAAAAAAAAAAAAAAAATAGAGCCCAGAGCTTATAACACAGCTCATTGCCACACACCCCTGCACCAGAGCAGCACAGTGCTGGGAGCCTGACCCTGTACCAAGGAACAAAAGTAACTCCACGCTTCATTCACCTCCCTAGGGCTCCACACTGTGAGAAGGGACCCTTGTACTTTATTTGTCCCTTTACCCCTTAGTACAGACCCCCCTGGTCCTATTTCACACTGCCTTCAGGGCAGTTAATCCAATACTGCACCAAGTCCAGCCCAATGCCTCCCTCCACAGCGCCTCTACTCCTGTTTTAAGATTTTAAGTTTAACTCAGCAGTTTCACCTCAAGCTCCTCCAAAGCAACATGACAAAACCTGGGCTCATACTGCAGGCAGCCCTACTACCACCACCTCCTGCTCCCCACTGTCTCAGAGATATCTTCCTCCACCAAACTGAGCTATAAACCAAATTATACTTACCAACACCACATCCTTGCCATCCTTGCCTTTTACCCACATACCTTTCCAGAGAAGAGCTCCCAAACTTGCCTCTCCTGCCTTAAAGAATCCCCCATAAGGATGTGGGGTAGTGACCCACCCTCTCACAGGTGGGCTCCTCATTAAGGGTGGCTCTGCTTTGCCAGCTGCACCAGTCACTCTGCTTGCTCCCACCCCCGGGACTCCTGTGCTCCCAGCAATGTTGGTGGGCTCTGAGGGCTGAGGGAAGTGTTTGGAGGAGTTCACAGCTTCAGGGCTGTTTACCTTGGTTCCAGGAGTGAGAAACTGGGTGTTACCATTTGCCTGGTAGGCTGGAGGTGCCAAGGCACTGGCCTCCCACATGCTCTGGGATAACTGTGTACAGAACCAGTCCCCCAAATCAGAGCTGAGAGGGGCTTTGGGATAACTGTGTACAGCACCAGCCCCTCAAACCAGAGCTGAGAGGGGCTTTGGGATAACTGTGTACAGCACCAGCCCCTCAAACCAGAGCTGAGAGGGGCTTTGGGATAACTGTGTACAGCACCAGCCCCTCAAACCAGAGCTGGGGAAGTGTTGTGGAAGCACCAAGGCTGCCCTGTGCAGAGCTGAGGCTGCAGGTGCTAAGCTGGCATTGGTGAGGGGCACGAGACACATGAGAGCTCCCATTTGCCAGCATTCACTGGCTGGTGAAAGGATGGCTCTTCACACTGTGAGGGAAATAACTCTTCTACTACAGGCATGTGAAAGATATCAGTACATTTGCACCAGCTTAACTAACCAAAATATATCCCATTGCTTTTTCTAGACTACAAGTTTTAATTAAAACAGTTATTATTATGACTGTATGGAAAAATTTCAACATACCATAACATATATATGAGCATGTCACAAACAGAAAGAATAGGTCAGAGTGTCACCCAAAGGTTAGAAGTCCTAATAAAGGGAGAAGTGTTATCCTTAGTGCCTCTACAAGTGAGACAGACTGTGTTGAAGACAGGAATACTGTGAATTATGTATCATGGCAGCAGGCTAACTCTTTCTATAGATGGCAATCAAATTACTCATTAAAATACAAATTCATAAGCCTATTGTCAGTCCAACTTCCATTTTCTAGCACATTTAAAGGCAACTAGGCTGGCAATGCCTTTGGGACTTTTCAAGACAAAGATCAAATGTTTTGTTTTGTTTTTTAATCTCTTACAAAACAATGAAACAAAAATACATTCCTTGAGACTGACAGATGCAGTCTGAAAACTGCCCCCCCTCCAATCTATACAGAAAGTTCTCTTGCCTCCACTCTGAAAGGGTATATTTTTATGCCTTATCACACAAGAATGTGAAAATAGATGTTTTCCATTGTAGTCACTTAGTTTGGGATCCTGGACTCCACCAGTTGCTGTGTATGAACCCCTGTAGATGAAAAAATAATGCAAAATCCATTCAGGCCTCTCCAGAATGAATTATTTCCCTGAAGGCCCATTTATGCACATTAAGATTTTCCATCTATGAGATTCTACGCCTTCATAGATCTTATGAAAAGAACATGCACCTCTGAACACATATTTCAGAGTTACAGATCTGAGGTTGCTGGTGGAGAATCAAGGACTGCCTTATACTTGATAGTTACTTTTAGTAAGGCAAATTATCTTTTTTCCCTACTGTCCCTTTCACAGACATTGGTAGCTACACCATGGATGTCAGGCTCAAGTCCAGACCACACATTTTCAAAAGCTTGAATGTCTTTAAATCCAGGAGTTATCTTAAGGACAATCAACAAGTCAAACAAAAATGACAGCATCAGATGTCACAATTCAGTGTTTAAAGTATATTCTCAGCAGAGAATTGGAAATAAAAGAGAAGTTGATGAAGCATTCCTGTTTGCACAAATGCGGCGAACCTGAAGCAAACAGCTAGCTAGCCACACACACAGGGGTTTGAACCTCAAGAACTCTGCAAATCCATGAACATCCATCCCTAGGTTCAGCCACACTGCTGTCTTCTGTCACACTGAAGTAAAACCTCATGCTGCACCCTGGGTATCCCACCTTGTACCTTTTTTTCAATCTGTCTGCTCAGAGAAGTGACATTGCCTCCCTCCCACAAATAGGTCCTCAGTCTCAGAGCTAACAGTCACTGCTCTGAAAAGTCAGCCAAACTCTGCTTGCAGATCAACTGCCCTCATTTATGCTCACTGTACACAGAACATTCTCACAGCCTTCTGAATATTTTGCTTGTCTACTGTTTATCACCTGAATCTTCATTAGCAATCCCAGCTGAGTCTCCAGGGAGCATGAACTGCCATTTCCTATTCAGCTCAGCCTTGCAAGGTGTGACACTTACCTTCAAGAAGCATTCATCATCTCCAGCATGGCCTGTTTACAGTTCCTGTGAACAGGAGCTATAGAAGAACCTTGCAGGGTTAGGTCCTACTTGGTAATCTCTGCAAGAGGTTACTAGTGCTTTGCCACAGCATTGCAAAAATAAGAAAAATCCTAAAGTTTCCAAACCCAGTGTCCCAGCTCTTTTCAGGAGTTCTAGATTCATTCAGAAATAAACTTACCTATGCACAGTTAATGAACCAAACAGAACAAACTCAGGGAGAATGACACATACTGCTATAAATTGAAATTGAATCACAAAGGTCCACTAAAATTTGTCCCCTAAGTATCAGTAACCCCTAGGGATCTAGAATGTCTGTCCCATAACTAGACTTCAATACATATATTAAACACAAATTAGTCTCTTCCAGGTGATTTGAAGAAAGTGGAAGAATGGCAGGAATGACACAGCCTTCCTGTATGACCTTAGTAGCATCATCTAGCTTGTCTCATCAGAGCTATAACAGCTACCAGGGATGCTGGATAACACATATATTAAAATATTCCCTTAGAAGGGGGATGGCAAAGAGGCAGAATCTACAAAAGACTTGCCGAACTTCTACAACGCTGTGTAACTAAAACATAAGTACTTATGACTTTACTGTGGGTGCAGCAGTATATATCTGATCCTAACACCTCCAGATGGCAGGAAGCTTCTTCTTTCCAAGATGCTAACAGCTATTTAATGGGCTGCTGGTATTTTAAGGACTGTTCATCACGTAATACAGCTTTCAATACATGATGCAGTGACATTTGGCTGAAAGTACCTGTCTTGGAATCACAGTAGCTAGAACCAGTGATACTTTTCCTATTTGACAATACTGGCATGGCTGAAGAAAATGCTAATCTTTACATACTTTTCTGACTGTTTGCTTTAGCTCCTAAATGATATTAATCTAACCTGTTTTCAATGGGCAGGAAGATATCCCTCTGACGCTGTCATTAGTTTGTGAGTGGCAATGATGATTTACAAATGCCATGTCAAACGAGTAACTGGTGCTGCCCCTGAGGATCACAGAATGCATCCCCTGCTGGAGCATCTCTTCCAGGTGACCTGACATCGAGACAAGGGCTGTGCCCAGCCCCAGCTCTCTGCTTTACAGACACGGCACAGTACACCTCGCAGCTCTGAATGACTGCTCAAAGCATCTGTTGCAAACCTAGGGCAGGTTTTCCTTTCTTCCTTTTGTCTTGCCCGCAGCTCACAGAACGAATATCTCCACCTCCTGCATCTAGCCCTGCAAGGATAATAGGCTACAGCGAACTGCTTCTCCAAGATGCCGCAGGTAAACTAAACACACCTGTCTGCAGCCGTTAGAAATGAATTCAGCGTTAGGAACACAGCATCAGCAAATAGTACAGGGGTGAAAAGGCTACATCGAGTCCTAGGACAGAGTACAATTTTTTTTTTTTTAAATTTTTTTTTTTTTTTTTATCCCTGTTGCTCAGCCCAGACATTGCAGACCACGCCTGTGAACACCAGCACAGATCTCCCCCTAGGCTTCCTTCTCCCCGAGCGGTCGCCCCACTGCCCTCCCCAGGGCTGCCTCCGGCCAGCGGGGCAGCAGCCGAGGTGCGGACCCTCCGCGGGCAGCGGTACAGGCTGTCCGCCACCGCCGCGAAGTTTCCCCGTGCCAGCAGACGGGGTCCGTCCCCACCCCGCCCGGGTCGCACACTCACCTCTCCTGGCCTGCCTGATCTTGGGGCTCANCGCCGCTCCAGCCCTGGCTCGGGGGCGACGCTTCACGCGGGGCTGAATAAACCCTAATGCATTATTTATCCGGCCTCGAATTAATTCCCGTCCAAACTAGCATTAAGTGTCTCGGTAATTACTGCCGATAGATGGGCAGCGCGCAGACACGAGGGCTGGCCCCGGCTGCCGGCGCTAATTGGCCGCGCGGCCGTGTGATCAATGTGCCGCTGGCGGGGGCTCCGCTCCGGGCTGCGCCTTCCTCCGGCGCCGTGCGCTCAACAGATGCTTTCACTCGACAAGGACCGGAGCGGGAGCTCAACCTGATCTTGCGGGGTTTCTCCTGCGCTGGAAGAAATACCAAGCGTGCTGGTCCCGAGGGCAGCGGCGTGCTAGGCCACCTGCTGTGCCCTGCATCCCTCCCGGGGAGGCATCCCGGTCGGAGCTGGGGAGCAGAGGGAAAAACGACCCGCTGCTCGCTGCGAGAGATAAAAACAGCTCTCGCCTGCGCTGGTAGACTCGCAGGGTGGGCACAAGGGAATGTTTTCATTACGTTTTACATTGCATTACATTTTAGCACCCATCATTTTTAATTGTACTGTTTGCTAAGCTCGCCCTCAACCCCCCCAGGAGGGAGGCAAGTCTGCAGTTCTGCAGGCAGTAATGAAGAGGAGGAAAGGACAAACGTTTTTAAAATAGAGAGAAACTATTAAATCGTATCTATAAAATATAAAGAGATAATTGGATGATAATTGCATCTGAGTAATGGACATATTCTGACCCTGGATTGCTGGTAGCTCTATCTGCCTAGCAGTTCCTTCTGTGAGTGCCAAAAAGGGGTAAATACTTCCCTGGCAGTGTACGTGCCCTGCAGTATCACCCTGAAAATTTGTATTGCTGACTTGTACTGACAAAAGGCATCTGAGATTGGCAGTTTTCTCCTCTTCCAAGATCTATCACATCTTGGATATTGGATGCTGGCTATCAAGTTATATCTCCAATGCTGGAAGAGGTTCTCTGGCTCTTTACAGAGCTTGTACTTCTCAATGTGCAGACTGCAGCGATGGTTAAGATGTTTTGGACCTTCAGCTGCTGGTGAAACCAGCAGCTTATAAGTGATTGTAAATCTTTGAGGTCACGGTGGCATGAACTCAAACTTACACCGCTGTAAGCGAGGATAGAAGTGGGATGTGAACTACTGTCTCAATTCTGAACACACAGCCTCCTGCAAGTATCTCCCCACTAATCATCTGTTTTAGCTGGGTTTCTGCACAATGAAGAATAGATAACTGGTGATCCATTGGCCAGCAAACTTAGCAAGCATCCTGATACTGTGGATAAGCAGAAGGAGCATCAGCAGAGGGGTGTTACATTCCTGCCTTTCTGTCCAACCTGAGACCCTGGGTGAAAAAGTCATTCTGACCAACCATTTAATAAGACTCCTTTTCTTTCCATATTTTTAGCAATTCCTGCCTGTTTTGGTGCTGTTTATACATATCATTTTGCAGTTTTAGCAGGAAGTCAAAAGGTGTGTACAGTAAACATGACAAGGGATAAAGTTGACTGAACTTTTAACCTCATGGGAAGCACAGAACACTTCATCCTGCTAAGACACTTCCCATGAAAACTTGATTTCCCCTCTGGGAAAAAAAAAAATTATATAATGTGACCTATATAAATAATTATAATGTTTATGAGTAAAAGGAAAACATCCAAGCCAAGTTCAACACTAAATGCTAACTTCTTAGTTTTTCTTGTTTAAAAAAAATAGTGCAAATAGAAACATTCAATTTGACCTTGTTTGGGTTTGACTTAAACATTTTCAGCTCTTTTTAAAGCAATTTTCAAAGTATAAACATAACTTAAATGATTTTTTAAAGACTAGGAAAGGGCAGAGGGAGTCCCCTCCATTTAAGTATTGGTCTGAAGTTCAGGTCTGAAATTCTCAGGCACTATTTGGGGTAAGTAAACTGCTTGCTGAGGAAAGAAAAACAAACCAAATTAAAACAATCAAGCCAGCTGAGAAAAAACAAAACAAAACACCACAACAAAACAATCACCTCCAGCAAGTGGTTCCCCACTAGCTGCAATGCCTTGGTCTGAAAATTTAGAGCAATAGTTCCTCAAAGAAATACTAAGAGCTGATCCAGAAGGAAGGTAGCACAAGTTTCCAGAAGGAACACACTACGGAATGTTTAATTCCTAAAACTTCTATACTAAACTGCTTAAACTGGGCAAGATAATTGGGATAAGTTATCTCAACAGTTTGTATTTTCCTTCATTCTCCTGTGTGAGTTTAACAGCTCCTTTCCCTCCCAGCAGCAGAGGTGTTCTCCCATGTAAGCACACTGAAAGCACAGGATAAACCTCTGCTGTGATCCTGAAGTGCATTAATAGCCTTAACAGCCCTAATACACCTGATGTGGTCACCATCCACACCCTCTGCCCATAGGTGTAGGATCTCTATTTAAGCCCAGGCTTGGGCTTCATATCTAGCTTAAACTATCTAGTAGGAACATTAATCTTAGACACACAATGATTTGTCTATAGTGATGTATGAATTTGGATTATTATCTGTAGACTGTTTTTTCAGCTAGACCTTACATCTCCCCCAATGTTGTGGATCTACCTAGTAATTGGAATATTCTGTCTGGTATTGGAATCTTTATTCTACATAATTCTCACTCTCTAGCTGTGGGGTGTTTTCCTAGCTTGGCCCTAGACCTGCTTCTTCATCATAAATGTGTTTGATGCACTTGAGTTCTGGTTGAACCTGGCCATTTCTAAATCTTTCCTCCTTACTTTATTCAAGTACTATGGGGACTATGGCCTGCCTTGCTGTGCTCTCCATTCTCTTTTCCATCAGGAGAAAAGGGGGTTTGCTGGTCATTCTATTCCAGAGCTGGGCTCTGAGGGTTGTCCCATTTAGGAGGTTTCTTAGAGTGACTAAGGAAGCTGCTGGGTTGCAGGCAATAGGGCTTTTATGACTGATCTGAGTCCAGAGGAGCATCCCCGATGGCTTGGGATGCCAAAGTGACAATGTGTACCAGTTGTTGCAAACCACTGCTCTCATGGTTATATCCCTCTGCTTGGTCAGATCCAGAATGAAAGTGTGTTGTAGAGCACTAAGCATCTATTAGGCTAGAAAATAGGAATCAGTTGGCTTAGCACATACTGGAGAAGTGCTACTATGGGACTCTCATGTGAATCTAAAAATAAATGTGGCCTTTAATTATCTGCTGCCTTTTTGGAATGTGGAAAAGCTCTTCTGTCTATCACCAGTGTACCCCCTTGATGGTTAAGCATACAACATGAGGGCAGGTGATGTGACCTAGGGATTGAAAAGCTTAAGGAGAGTGAGGAGCTGGGCTCTCTTGTCTTAATGACAGCTGATTCCCCATGGCTGCAAGCAAGATATTAAATCCCAGGTCGTGTCCATATTAATGCAGTGTTTTGAGATCTGGGATTGGCAAGTGCTATCTAACTGCAGAGGATGATAATAAGTTGCTGCAGCAGGGACACTCACAGAAGATATGATTCATGTGTTGGCGCCAAGGCTGATGACTGGAGGCTATGAAACACGGCGGGTGCTCGAGACGGAAGAGTGCGTGGGCCACTGAAGTTGCTGAGGCTGTTATGAGGCGGATTGAATGGATCTCTGTTTCCCCAGGCTGCACACACAGCATGCTGTCACCTACCAATTATCACACCATATATCCTTTTTTCCTCCTCCTCATCTTCTGGTTCCATCTGCAGGCCAAGGACTTGTTGTAACTAGCTGAATGATAACATTTTCTTTGCTCGTCAGCGTGATGCAGCTGGATCGAAGCCCAAGATCCAATCACCCTGGACTTTGGCCCCACTGAATTTCAGTTTATTTAGACTGTAACCAAAATTGCAATATGTTCTAATATGTTATAAAATGGAATTCATGGAAAAGGATCCAGAGAAACAAGGAAAGACCATGTGTGCATTTTGAGATCAATAACTGCAGCAACATTTCTTCTGCAAGGCAAGTTTGAATGGTTATGTATTCAGGAACTGCAGAATTCTGCTGAAGTAATTTGTGCATAAATTAACAACTTTTCAAGTCTCTAATGACCAGAAGGAATTTCAATTTGATGTAGCCCTTGCTTACAGGCTAAGTGATCACCACTTGAAACCTCTTGATGCTGATGATGCCAGCTGGTTTTCCAGGTGAAAAAGGCTACTGGTGTTTCAGCTGCCAGTAACCAGTGATTTTACTGGCAGTCTTAGGGCTGAAAGTGAGAAACTCTCAAATCATGAAGAGACAATTTTCCTGTTCTTGTTTGGATATAGCCTCTTTAGTAAATTGATAATGCAGAATAGGGGTTGCTGTGTAGGTGTTCTGGAGCAGCTCTGGAAACAACTAGAAGCTCAAAGGTATCTCTGAGGAAGAAAAAGTAATATTGGAAAAACTTTAGTTCAGGGATTATCTAAAGCCAAGGGACAAAGAATGGAACAATTTCTTTAGGTTTGGCTGTAAAGTAAGGAAATGCATAAGCCTAATGATATCTTGGGCTTCCCAGGAGTAATGCTTACTGCAGGAGGTAGTGAATGTGCCAAACAGATCATGACTGCTAGGAAAGGACAACTATGATCTTACAGAATTACATTCAGGAATGAGGGCTAAGGGGGAGACTAAGCAAGAATAATTTTTAATGTTTTTCAGAATGAAACTAGGGAATTTCTGGGTGTCATTATTATTTTACAGTTGATGTTCCTTCCCATCTAGTCACGTTCCACAAATGGGTCAGGAGTAATTAATCTTTGATTTCAGGACGTAAGAGAGACTCTCTAGTGAGCAGCTGTAGCTTGAGAGAAGCCTGTAACACAGCTGCCTTGGACTTCAGTGGGACAAGAGACTACCCTGCAGAGATATTCCTGCCACACTTTAAATTTTTTTCTCCTCTGCAGTGGTGAACATATACCAAGTGTACCTATACCCCTTCAAGAACTCACCTACTACTAATGGAAATACTTTAACATAATCCAAATTTATTTAAAGGAGTGCCCTGTAAGAAAAATAGGTATTTTACATAAGTGGCCTGCAAAAATACCTTGAGAGTTGTATGTTATCTTTCATAGTAGATTTTAAAAAGCATGACTTCTTTCCCTTTTTGTTTTTGTTTATACTTGACAAACATCAGAGATGTTGATGTGCCCTTTCTGGTTTTGTTATAAACAGTAATCTCTGAACACGTCAAGGTGCACTTTTCTAAGGAGAAGAGAAACTCTTGACAGAAATATTCAGCTTTTGAGAAGCTGTTAGGAAGTGCAATTGAAGAGGTGGTAAAAAAAAAAAAGATAGACAATTCTAAATGGTCTGATAAAGATTTCTGGATGTGTTTTGTGATGAACCTCCATATACTACAGGAAAGCAAGACTTAGATCATGAATAGGTATCTTAAGAACTTTCTTAAGAGCAGTGACTTATAAATCCAGATATTCTAGATTTCATAAACAGGGAGACAAAGTACATTGCCGATTTTTAATTTTTTTGTATTTTCTTCTTTGTCTTTGTGGTATTATCCTTATTATACCAGGATCAGAAATTAAAGTACTTCAGTACTAGAAATTCTTGCTGATGCCATATTCCTAAACATGTCTGTGAGCAAAGTTTCCTTTGGTAATGAAGGTGAACATAAGGATACTGAGACAGCATGGCTTCAAGTATTGCAATGCATTTACTTTTCACAGGACAAAGAGAAAAATACAGAATGGATACTAGTTGTATGAACAACCAGAACCCCTCTTTATTTTGTGTCTAGATGATAGCTTTATAAAGGAGACAGAGGGAAATCTTTCAACCATATGAACATCTACTGGGGATGTGTCAGGGCAGATCAGAGACTTTGAATTATTTAGTTCTGCTCCGTACAAGATCTAGTGGATATTTTACAATTTGAAATAGGATGACAATGACACTGCCACTTGTGTGTCACAATGAGATAAAATAAAGTTAACACAATCAAGGTACACATAAATATTTTTTCCCAAATTATATTTGGGTTGAAATATGTTTCACATCTGAATAAGGACTACTCAGACTGTTGAGGACTAGGGCATCTCTCCTACAAGGAAGAGCTGAGGGAGACAGACTTGCTTAGTCTGGCAAAAAGGCTAATGGAAGAATCTAATATCAACCCACAAGTAGTTAAAGGAGTTTTTCAGAGTATAAAATCAAACACCTGGTAGTACAGATGTTAAAACACAAAAAGCAATGCCCCCAAGTTTGGACCTTAGGAACTCAGACTGGAGCCCAGAAAAACTTTTTGGCCAGGAGGATGATGATGCAGCACTGGGACAGATCCCTGGAGAGAAGGGGACATGTCAGCCTTCAGAGATTTTTAAGATTATTGGATTAGTCTGTTTTTGGTGCTACTTCTGTTCCAAGCAGAAGGATGGACTAAGTAACCTCCAGAGGTCCCTTCCATCAGCATTTTTGTGAGCCTGTCATTTTTGTGAGCCTTTTCTACTGCTACATCTTTTGATATAACAAAGTGCTATTTTCTCTCTATGCCTTGCCTTACTATCACCTTCAGATCACCACAGATCTGAGAGGGCTGCTACTGGTGTCAAATCAAGGGAATCACAGTTAAAGATCTTCCCTTCATCATTGCCTCTTTTAAATGGGTGATTCTTCTCACAAAAATTCTCTGATCTTTCTGAACTTAATTTCCTGTTTCTAATACAGAAAAGCAATTGAAGGTTAAATTTAAATCATGAGAGAGTGCTCACAAGCTTCACATCAAAATATATGCTTAACTGACCTGCTGGATCAAAATTTATTGGAGTAGTTCACATTGTTTGGATTTTGCATGATGTAAGCAAAGCATCTCAAACTTCAAAATTAATTTTCTTAACATGACCGAGTCCCAGTTAACTGCTGTTGTGCTGATATGTCTGATTCTAGTTGTATTACCTGCATCGTTATGCAGCCTGCTCCAATCACCTAACAAAATTTTCCAGATTGAGCTTCTTTGCTATTCCTGAGACAGGTAGGATGTAAAATCCTGGAGACATTATTAATTTCTCACTTGTTCATCTGTTTCTGTACACCCTCAGACCTTCCCTGCACCTTTGAGAGCAGTGACTGCAATATATCCTTTGGCAAGGAGCTGCAGGACCTCATGAATCAGCTGCATAAAACACAGTAACCTGGGCAATTGCTAATCTTGCCTGTCACTTATGGGGCTGGAAGAAAGGAGGTCCTTGGTTGGGAGAGGAGATAAAGAAATGCATTATTTAAAACTTGAATGCCACCTCTGCAGAATGAATGTAACTTTTTTTTTCTTTTAGTGGCAGGAATCACAGAGCAGTGCATGCATATTTTAGGCACCAGGGACTGAAACTGGCATCCTCAGGAATGTACCTCCTCCTGCTGCCTCAGGGAAAAATATAGTCATTTAGGCAGGTCTGATTCAAAATGAAACTAGGGTGAAAACTGGAGGCTAGGTGAAAAATGGAGGGAGCTAAAAATTTCAAATGTGCTATTATTTTAACATTGACCCATTTTTCTTCTGTTTCAAATAATTTGAAGCTGAGAAGAAGAAAATAATGAAATTAAAATAGGTTTTTTAATGACTTCCAGACTTGGGTTTTGGAGGTCCAGGTACTATTTGAGGCTCTGCCACTGGCTGGGTATGTCATTTCAATTCTTAATGTTACTGTTTCCAGCCTGTGAAATAAAGTCTGTAAAACTGACCTCTCTGATAAGCTTTTCAAGATGTATGGAAGAAAAATTCCCAATTAAATGTGTTTAATATAAGAAATATTACTTATTATATAAAATTGTTACCTGAAAATATGTTCCCATGAACATTTTTGGATCAAAATGTTATGGAAAAAATGTGATACTATTTTTTAAGTATTTTCAACTTCTCTACAGGTGAAAAAATTTAGGAATCATAATATTTTAAAGAATCATTCATTTTAGAGCAGTTATTATCTTATTAAAGGTTGTCTTAGCTTGGTAATCAGCATCTTGTTTACAAGAACATCAGTTTCCTGAAAGATGACAAATGCTTCTTCCCTTTGCCTGCCCCAGTATTCATATGTGGAGCAGACTCGTTTGGATTATCCAACTGTTTATTTATACAAATGTCTTTTTAGATATGCCCTGGTGTAGAGGTTGTCCACTCGTTGCTGCAGTATAATGAGTCTGCATAGAGATACTTAATTTGGATTAAAGTCAGAAATCTGTAGGACCAAAAAAAAAATCCCATAATTCTAAATACTTAACAAGATACCTAAGCTTGTAGCCCTGCAGGGAATTTCAACTTGGAAAAAATAAGGTACTGAAAAGTTCTGTGTTACTGGACTGCCACAGAGAACTGAACTACTCATTAAAGTTTTATGAATGGGATTTTTGCTTTGTTTAAAAGCAACCAAATAACCCTCTAAAAATCACCCACTTTAACTCCCCACCAGTATAATTTGTCTCAGTGTATTCTTGTTTTTGTCCATTTAGC
Organism: Aegithalos caudatus; assembly: GCA_013389925.1. Classification (NCBI taxonomy): domain Eukaryota; kingdom Metazoa; phylum Chordata; class Aves; order Passeriformes; family Aegithalidae; genus Aegithalos; species Aegithalos caudatus. The sequence goes on from WEIU01019305.1 coordinate 288,848, forward strand.
CTTACTAACATTTCTGTTCAAAGTTTAAGTTTGAAAAGTTCAAAGTTTGAAAAAATGCCTTTTCAAAACAAAACATCAGCTAGTTTAATTTTGAAAGTATCAAAACCCATTTTTAACTAAATATCCTTTTTTTTTTTTTTTTTTCCAATGCTGACACAATTTAAAAGTAATTTGCTTCCCCCAAGTTCCATTCTTCATCCACAGTCTTTTATCTGCTCTGCTACATGCTGAACCTTTATAAGCTGTGACCCTAAAGTGAGAAGGTCAAAGTACACCACTGTTTTTTAAGTGGTTTCTCTTCTGGGTGCCAAACTAAAACCTGTCCATTCCAGGGGCTGACGGGAGTGTGAAAATGTAATCTCATAAATGCTCAAATAGCTCAAAGCACATAGGCAGGTGAGTGGTTATATTTTCTGCTGTGACACTCTACTGTCTCACTTTTTAAGATGATCTCAGGAAAAGAAATGAAAGCTGAATGCGACTCTGTGATGAAAATGAGCTGTGTACTTGCAGGTATGTGAGATTTTGGCTGCCTGATGTGAGAGCAGCCCTTGCAAGCCCTTCTGTTGTGCTGCCACCTCGTGACGCTCAGGGAGGATGGTGCCAACACAAAAGATGCTCAGAGTTAAGACTGCCCATGTTACTGCTGAGAACCACAAAGCAAGTATGTTCTCTGGAGCTCAGACAGAGACTAAAAGGCTGTAAGGTGCAGTTTCCTATTGAAGATCTATATGGACAAAATAGGCCTGTGGAAAGGAGAGAGCTCTGAATATCTCTGGCGAGAATACCTGTATTGGACAAAAGCTGCTGTCTGAATTTTTCATCTTTTTTCTCATCTCATTTGAGAAAAAGAAATAAAAATAGAAAATAAAAGTTCAGTGAAAATGAAAAAGGATAAGACGTTAAACAGAAATAAAAATACCACCAGAGCTTGGCCTGTCTCACTAAAGGTTTAGTCATACGCTTGTCATCTGTGCATATCAGATGTCTTTTAAGATGGATTCACCCTCTGAGCTATTCTTCCACTTGTGCTGAATAAAGTACAAGGCATGTGCCTGATTTGGGTTTTTGGTTTTTTTTGTTTTTTTTTTTTTAACTATATCAATGTTCTGAGCACAGGTTCTGGTTCTACTTTGTTCCAACATATTTGGATGAAGGGGGAAAACATTCTGAACATGTATAGGTACCAGACTTTGATAAGGTAAGTTTCTGCTTCCTTCAGGTTAGAGGCACCTGTATTGGGACTGATGTACTGAGATACAAAACAAAAAAAATATTTAAGTTTCAACTTATGACTGCTATCTGTTTTTCAGACAGATTAGCAGCACTTGTTACTGAATAGGCCTTTGTAGACCTACATGTGAAGCCTGTCATTCACATTTCCCTGCTTCCAGCCAGGCAGTTCTTGAAGGCAGTGATCCTGGGGACCCTGTGTCTGTACTGACATCCTAATGTGCAGCCCTGCAGAAGGCATTTGCTGGTTTGTCAGATCTGAGCTGCTGCTCTGCAGCCCTGCAATGGCACAGCAGCAAAGGGACTCCCACCTGACATGGAGCTGCTGAGGAGCCTGTTGCACTTCCCTCTTGTGGTGAGCCCCACTGCAAGGTAAGGACTGCATGCTTTTACCAGTTCCTCCTTTGCTGCATGTGGTAGCTGCTGTGGCACCTATTCTGCTGTGGCAGCTCTGCTTTCAAGTTCTGCTGAATGCTCTGAGCTCCAAACGATCACAGAGCCAATGACTACTTGCTCTGATTTTCCCCCTTGACAAAGTATTTTCTACTGGTACAGTGCTTGGGTTTAATTACAGGACTAAAATTACTTCTCTGATGAGCAGTGGCAGTTTTGTGTATCCTCATTGGTCAGTTCCTAGAACAAAAGCAAACACTAATGTAGAACCTGGGTATAAATTAAGTAGATTAAGGGTATTTTTTCTTATTATTTACCAGCCTAGAACAGAGTCATTTGAACACATTAAAAGCAATAGTTCCCAGGGAAGCTACTGAGCTTCAAGAATTGTTCTTTGGGTTTTTTTTAATCAGAACATAGCAGATTGCAAAACCACTGTTTTTATCCCCATTCCTTTTGTCCAGAATTTTGTATGGCATGGCAAATCAAATGCAATTGGAGTGTTGGTCCCATACATAAAGAATTGAAGAGGGAAGATACATGAGTCTAGTTCACAGAGCAGAAGAATATCTACAGAAAAAAAACGGGCTTATGCAAGAATAGGGTGTGACAGCTTATTAAGCCTGGCTTATTAGGCACTTGCAGAAACCTGAGCAGTACTGGCTGTGGGAAAGCAGCCTTCCTGCATGTATGCAGAGTCTCTCTGGGAGCACAGCTTATTGAAGAACAAGGTCAGTAGAGTTTATCCGTGGACATGGGAGATGCAAAAAATCCAAAAAGCCAAACCAAACAATCAAAAAAAAAAAAAATAGTAGTTAACAGGAGACATATAAGAGCTGGAAAAATGTCTGCTCTCACACGTGTGTTCGAAGGATCTTGTTTAATTTGTTTAGCCTGAACTTGAAACTCCCTATTTCCTCTAAGATGACGATGAGTACTGCTGTAGGCTGTGCAAGCTACACAACATCTTTGCAGAAAGCAAAGGGGGTGTAAAACAGGAACTAGGACCCATTTCTGAAACTTAAGAAAGTGATGTTGCCTGCAGAGATTTTGATGATCCTTCTGCAGAGAGAATAAGAAAGCATAAGAATAAACATTCCAAGAAAAGCAACTCTTGGTCAATATGTGTTTTGTAATTACATCTTGTGCTTTTGTCTGCAGCTGTCTGAGTGCTATTTTCTGATAAGAGCTCTATGCTAAACTCTAACTTTGCTGCTTAGTAAATTTTTTTTAAATCCTACAGAACTTCTGTATGATTGTTTAATTCAACCACTTTTGAGTTGATATGAAAACAATGAATTCCTGTGTGTCCTGCAGTGGAGAGCTAATCTGAGGTACAAGAGGGGGTGTGTCATTGCTATGCCAATTTTAATTTTTGCACCAGCCTTACAACTATCTCAATCTCATTAGACTAACAGGGGTTCTAGTGTGGAGATCATGTGTTCAATTATTAAAATTTTCCTGCACAACACTTTTCTGGTCAGTAGGTAACATTTAACTAAAATAGCAGCTTCAGTGGAACTTGCTTTTTGATACTTTTGTTCTTCTGGGGAAAAATAGTCTATTTATTTAGTTCTGTTTGGTTCTGACAATTTTAAAAGTTTCAAACAAAAGAATGTTTTCACTTTTGCTACATACCCATATTTAAATGAGGCGCTTTTTTTGTGTGTTTTTAAAAACTGATGTTATTTTTCTGACTCTGGAATAATTTTGAGATTTATTTATGCACAAAATTTTTACAAGTGTAGCTTAAAATTATTGTGTACTTCAGTAGTTATATCATCCAGTGAGTTCCCCTGACTAACTGTAACAGAGCCAAAAAAATTGACCAACGGGTAAAGCTACCAAGCAGCTGATTTACATGTGCTGCTTAATGGTTTGTAGGAAACTACCCCAGGATTGCACAGATTTTGAAAGGTCACAAACCACTGTTGCAGCTCAACATGTAATATGCAGGCCATTGGATACACTTCTGTTGGTTCCTGTTTAAACAAAAACATTGGAAAAATTCATTTTGATTTATAGATTTGTGTTGATGGAGGGCATTTGTTTCCAATGAAACATTTTTAAATAGTAAAATTAAAGCAACAAATTATCCTTACTACATACCATTGCTGCTGCTGACAAAAGGTGCTGGCTGGGTGCCAGGAGGCACAGAGGACCAGCTGCAGAGCTCCTGACATTGCCCACTGGAAACATGGGAGAAGGAAATGGATCACTTTCCTGAGACAAGTCAGGAGCTTGACCATGGGACCAAGCTGCAGACTGTCCTGTCCTTTTAAACCCACAGTCACAGTATCAGAGCAGTGGAGGCTGTCTGGGGCTCCCAGTACAGGGTGAGAGTGCTCAGTGCAAGGGGATGCTGGCAGGCAGCAGGCACAAATACTCTTTTTGGGGATACACTGTATGTCTTCACCAGCTGCCTCTCATGGTTTCCTCAGCATGAGCTCCATTTGGTTTAAAGCAGGTGCACAAACACGTGAGGTACCTGGCCATGTGCACAGTGTGGCCGTGTTTCAGCACATGTTGCCTTCTTCCCTCAGGGTGGTGGTGCTGCCCAAGGGCCTTGGCAGGAAGGGCCCTGCTCAGCTGGGGCTGCCTGGAAGCACTGACAGAAGTTGTCTTTTCCTTCTAACTCCGCAGGGCTTTGAGCTCCAGGGAAGACCCAGCCAAGGAGGTGGGGTGGCCTCTGTAGAGCTGCTGCCCCACGCCTCCCCTGTGTGTGCCTGAGGGAGAGGAGCTGAGCTGCTCAGGCCCACAGTCCTGCAGCTTCTCTGTAGCCTGCTGCCTTTGCTGCTTTGGGAGGATGTGCTGATGGAGCTGAATGCCTCCTTCATTGCAAATTTCAAGGTTTGCTGAGGAAAATGATGAGTGAAAATGATGGTTAAGCAGATGGTTTAAATTTCTGTGTCGCCTTTCTCTGTGGTTTTTCTGTCAGCTTCTGTTCTGCCACTGAAAAGAAGAGAGGAAAATGAAACACAGCCGCTTCCCTAAAGAAATGAGTAATTATTCTAAGAACATTTTTAATCAACTTTCTTTTTATCAAGAAAAGATGATAGATTTTAGCAAGAAAGGCAAAGACTGGTAAAAAGCCTGCAGCTAATTCAACTTTTGGACACTGAAATGTCGAAAGGAACACATGTTTAAATTGCTTTTTTCCTCTAGATTGAAGGTTACAAATGTGCAGCACAAAATGTATTGTCTCAGCAAATTCAGATGAATTTTACTTTTTATGTCTGCAAGGAGAAAAACCTGCTGAAGGGGAAAATACAGGCTTTTCAGCAAAGCCCCATCCCATTTGGGTTTGCAGTTGGGCTGAACTGTGAACCTCTCAGGCAAAGGCAAGTGCTCAGCAGTAGCCAGAGGATGTGTCTGCTCTTGCTGCAGCCAGTCAGCTATTTGGTGAATTTAATACAACTGAAGCATACTGCAAGCTGTGTTTTTGGGGAAACCTGCATTTGCTGACCTCCAGCCTCAGGCTGAAGAAGTACTGTGATTCTTGGCATTCTGAACCACTAAGATACATTGGTGTGGCTGGTGTCATAGATGTAAAGGCATGAATCTGTTTTTTTCCACTTGTGTGTGGAGATTAGAGGGGCAATGAAGAAAGACGTTTGACAAGAGGCAACATGAAGGACAGTATTCAATGCTGTGAGAGAGGTGGGCCTTGTAGTTCCAGTTATCTCCAGTTATCCTTGCCTCAGAAAGCCAGCTGTATGCCTGGCTCAGGCAGGACTCTGTCTCCACTGGGCCATGGATGACCTACATCACAGTGCTGCCCTACCACATGGCAGTTTCCAGTTGGTGTTGGTAGAGCTGGATCCTGGGACCAGGAGATTTAGTGCCTTTTCTAGATGTCTCAATCAAAATGAGGGTTCCTTTTAACAAAGTGCCCCAATATAGATGCAAATGCATGTAAAAGACTTTTCTTTTTTCTTTCCCTGAGATTTTAGGGAACAGGACAAAAAAGGATTTTTCTTCCCATTTTTGTAGGTGGAGGCACATTACAAAGGGGTTTTTAATATAAACAACTCAGTCTGACAAAGGGTGTTGTGACACTGTTTCTTATTATGTTAACTGTATGTTTGTCTTTACCCCTTGATTATTTTTACTACAGATAATTTGGTTACATCTGTTTTTGCTCCAGTGAAGCAGAGATTAAGTGGGTGTGTGTGTTGAAACTGGGCTTTCAGACCCAACAACAGTTAGTGAAGTATGAAAAAGAGAAATGGTACTTCCTTTGCAGTGACTCTCCTAACAATTGTGTGTCTGCTTAAGTCTTGACATCATCTACTGAGGAAGTACCACTGGATTGGGAAGATCCCTGCAAAATAAACATCTCTGATCAAACAGTATGACAGGGATGCTGTAAATGACTTTCTGTGCTTTTAAATGGGTAGTAAAAGGGTGGAAGTGGAGCCCATTTAGGCTTGTTTCTGAGTTAGGAAGTCTAAGACAGTGATGTTCTCTCTAGGTTGGTATTAATATTGTCTTCTGGATCTCTGTGCTTCTGCCATTCATCTCACCAGTGTGGTGTAAGAGTTGGTCCCAAAAGTCCCTCGAATTTGCCTCATGACCATGGCCAAGGATGATGACTGACCACCCCTGGGACTTGGACTGAAAACTCTGAAACCCCCACTCAGGAATCCTGGACTGGCTGTGTGGGTGTGTACCAACCATGGTCTACAGGTGCACCTACTGGATTGATGCATCCCCATGGGAACTCATGTAAAGAACAATGAGCACACCACACCAGGCTGAATCAGGGTTGGCCTGTTCTGGTGTGTGTTCCGTGCCTGTTCCCTGATTGGAAATTCGCCTTGTGTTCGTTCTGCACCTGTTTCTACACTGGTTGCCTGAGACCCCCCCCTCCTTTTTGACCTGTTGCCTCCTGTTCTGAAAAGGACTATAAAGAGACTCCCCAAGTTATCCCAACTTCAGATCTCCCCATGGAAGATGAATCTATTGGACCACGAGAGGATCACGAGGATCTCGTTTCTGTCGGTAGTTATTCCTCCCTCTCTATACTCTCTCTTTCTCTCTCTCCCTCTATCACATATTGTGTGCACTAATAAAAATGTACTGTTGTTAAGAGAAAATTGTTGTTGTCCCCCTGCTGTGTTATTTTGCACTTCAGGATCACTAAGCGAACCATCCCAGTCCCCGCTTGCATTAGCGGATTGTGACATGTGGGTTTGGCCAGATTGCAGCTGGAAGTGGATCAGCTGGTATGTGAATGGCCTACAGCAGGAAAGTAGCAGATGTGTTGGCACAGACTTTCACAGGCTGTGTGAGCCTGCTCAGCCTGTGCTGAGAGCTGCCAGAGGCCACACCAGCAGTGCAGCACGGAGCTGTGAGTGCCTTTGAGGGCCACTGGAGCTGCCCTGAGTGTGCATAGCTCAGTGTGACCTTGTATCTTCTTGGAAAACACTCTGTAAATTATACTTAGTTTAGCTAATGCTTTCCAAAACTTGGTCAGTTTAGAGGCTACTGTATGTATAGACTGGTGCAGTCTTTTCCTTGGGATCTAAGGTATATTTCTGTTTGCCACAAAGCTACAGTTCTGCTTAAATTCTGGTGTAATGTGTAAAGGGATGAACTAAATGCATGATTTTGCTGCTGCCTGTATTATAATACAACACATTCCCCATAGGACAGTCCTCTGGAATTGTTCTGTGCCAGGAACACCACTGCATCAAGAGAGGTCCCTGTGGAGTATAGGAAATTGCTATCCTGGTTTATGATTTACTGGGAGTCTTCAGCCTGGATTAGCAGTGCTTTATGCTGTGAAATTGCAGCTTAGTTAGAAGAGAAAGTTGGTTAGTTTTCCTTCTGAATGCTTTCTCAAGCATTTGAATAAAGCAGGTGTTAACAGAAAACAGGTGGTTTTAATCACCTAGGGTAGAGTCCCCTCAGGTTACAGTCACTGTAAGGTCATAATCCTGTTGGTTCTCAAGGTCACCATGAAATTGCTGGGGGAAAAGGAATTGGAAACACTTGAATTTCCTGTTTAAAAATGTTTAAACTCCACCTCTCCTTAAAAAAGCATTATAAAGCCTTTCAGATTTGTTATTAGGGAGTACAAAAAGTCAACTAGACAAACAAGAAGCAATCTTCCCCCAAGCCCCTATCTAATCAAGGTTCATTTAGGTTGTCAGTGAGCTTGTTTGCCTATTGATCTAAGTAGCTGCCTTGACCATTTCAGTAAAGAGGTCAGGGACACAGAATTCCCCTTGCCATTCAAATGTATTTATTCTAAGGGTGCGGCATTTGAGGAAGGACTACAACAGCTGCCTGACTTTGCCCATATATTGTTGCACAGAGAGCATGAGCTTTGTGGTGTTGTATTCCTAAAGTAGTTTTGTGAACCTTAAATTTAGCATCAAAATGAAACAAATCCCACTCCCCTTCTCCCTTGTATATATGGTACAGAGAGGGAAATACCTGGTTACTCTTGAGGCAGGGAGAAGAATGCTGTGACTTCTAGGCTGTGTGTTAGCTGAGCTGTTCTAAATTGCTTTGGGAGCTTGATGGCTCCTCAGCTGTGGCTCATTTGCTTTTCACTTCTGCTTTCCTCAGGAAGTAAGTGCAGCAGCTAATCAAGTGATTCACAGTGGAAAGTATAAAGAGCAGAGTGGGAGCTGCTTCATACACCAACATGCCTAGTAGGACATGAGAAACACTCAGTCCTCTGGATATGGTTATTGACTGCAAAAGGAGCTGCCAAATCTAGGAGCCCAGGTATGTCAAGAGATTTTTCTGTGAAACCAGACAGATCATTCTGTTAAATGTTGAAGGAACCTGCAATATTGGTTGTAACTGGTATGTTATGATAGGATTACTTTCAGTTAGTGAAGGTTTCAGTCAAAGTTCACCCTCCACTGCAGTGCAAAGACAGCTTTCCTTAGGAAGTAATGGAATTCCTGTTTTTAGCATTTACAATTATTAGCTGTCATAACTGTGTTTATTAAGGAGTCATCTTGGCTGCCAATGAAATTAAGGGAGTATAAAGGAGTATCACACTGGATTTTAGGATGATCTGAGCTGTGTGCTTCTTACAGTCCACAGAATCCTGGGATTTATTAATCAAGAAAAGTATGTTGGGATAAAGGATATTTTAAAAAGCTAGTCCTAAAACTCAGGGTCTGATATTATGTCTAGTATACCTCTTGCTATCTGAACAGCTGGAGTAAATAAGGAGGCCAGTTGTAGTCTTTATTTTGTCTTCATGTACTTTTGGAGATTAAAGATTTCCATATACACTCAACTAACATTTTTTGAAGATACTAACTGTAAAAAGTGGATCAATTTTGGCCTGGATTTTGGTATAATACTTGATACAGGCATTTACCTAAATGGGATCCTTCTATAAACTACTGAGGGGAGTAATCACAGATGAATATAATTAAAATGTCATTAAAAATCATGTTTGTTCAAATAGTAACAGTATTCTGCTGGTCCTTCTGCCAGTTTTGGTCAAGCCTTTCTTCCCTTCTGTCTTTTCAGTCTGGAAAGATGTAGCCACATTGCTGTGTGATTTCACACAAGTTTTATTTAGAAAAAAGGGAAAACACATGACTAAATTCCATTTTCTCTCTGTAACCTGAAACTGCATTCTGAATTATACTATCAGATTTATTTGCTAATTTTCACTTTTATATCTTTTAAAATATTTATTTTTTAATGTTTACTTTTTTTGTATCATTGTGATGCATATCAACAAGTATCTTATCAAGCTTAATCAAGAATCAAACAGAAAACTTATCAAAACTGAAATAAGCTATTAACTTACACTGAGGATCAGAACAAGTGGTGGAGTGTACAAGAAACAACATATAAGACCTTTTCAAAATACATGTTATCCTTAGTACCAAAGATATTTGAATGTTGAACTATGTGATTTTGTGGTTGACCTAGAAGAGTAATTGTCATTCAAGATGAATAGAAAATGGAAAGCATTTAGAAGTCCTAATCAAGTTGTAGATGCAAGAAAAGGCTTCTATGAGAAGTAATATTTAAAGCATATAGTGCAAGTAGAGTCAACAGATTAACACTGGAGGACTGATATTTAGTCTCATATGGCTTTTGTAGTCTAAAGAGTTGGACTAAATAACAAGGAATATCATAATCTTCCTTTTGCTTTCTTGTAGTTTTGGAGATTAAAGTGTTTCACATACACTTTAAACATTTTATATAGCCTGTAATAATTACATCTTCACTAATGAGGAGTTTCTGTGGATCTGGTATGAACTCTTTCATTACATGGATTCATAGAGTGAACACTTTGAGAGGCTGTCCCTGCTTGCTTTAATTGAGCCACCTCTCAAAAAGAGAGGCCCTCTCAGTCAAGTATAAATAGAAAGAGAAAATTGGTAAACACATTTGCAGAACCATGCAGTGCAGCTCAGGGAGTTGACTCATCACCTTTTTCTGAGGCCAGTGTAAGCAGTTCATTTCACCTCTCCATGACTAAATTTCACCATTTGTAGAATGCCTCTGTAGAGCACTTTGGGGTTCTCTATGCCGAAGACCATGGTGAATGTAGGCACTGGAGTGAGTTACTTGTTAGCATTTATTTAGGCTTTGCAGAGTAGTTCCAAGGTAAGAGATCTCCTTAAGGAAGAGAATGGCCTTGATATTTTGCATGCAAGTAGAGCCTTACTGAGAACATAACTGAACTATGCCCACTGAAGCCTCTAGAACAGCACCCAGGCTTTCTCAACCAACACACTTACAGCTTCAGGATGATTCAAGTGGGTCAAAATCCCAGAGTTAAGTATAACATATGACAAATGTAACTCCCACAGAGTCATGAAGAACAGAGTCTTCCTCTTTACTTTGTGCAGTCACCACACTTTTCCATCTCATAGGGCTTGTTGTCTTAATACAGATAATTAAGGAAAACAACAGCAGCAAAACTCAAAATTTTGTGGACATTGGAAGTTCTAGACTGACTTTTCCTTGGGGGCTGATCAAAAGGACATAGGCCTCCATCTCCTACCAAAGGACAGAGTATGGGCTGTGGTAAAATGTTAACCTGTGGTGTAGTGTGAAGGACCAGCATTTGCATCTAAGCACAGGTGTCTGCTGGGACCATCATCTCGCTGCAGGGGGTGTAGTGCACAGTGACAAGATAAATGCCCTGCCCTCCATCTCTGTGGTACAGAGCCACTGCAGGAGTGTGGAAGTGAAACTGGTTCATCTGGCACAGAGTGAGAAGAATGCAAGCAGTAAGCTACAACTGATGGATGATGAAGGAAGAGAATCCCAAACGCAGTTTTAGTGTTGGCTCGTAATTCTAAACCAGATGCATAATACTGTCTTTTAAAATTTATTTTTATGTATGTATGTATTGGTAGTTCAGATCTAACTTAAATTTTTTGTTACATTTCCTTTCTTGGCTTTTTTTTTTTTTTTTTNAGTGGCAATCACATAGACACTGCAGATAACCTATTTCCCAGAAATGAAGCTAGGTTGGTGTTTTTCTTTGAGAGGGTAATGATCTTTTGAGCACTTAAAAACCGATATACTTGGAAGTAAAGTGAGGTACATTCATCTTGGTGACAACTCCCATCTGCCTACCCCCACTGTCATAATTTGTCCTGTTGTAGTCTCAGGAGTAGTCAGACAATGACCTAGACTCCAACAAGCCCATGGATGACTTTGATGGAAACTGGAGAAGCCTGATGTCTGTTGGTGTAAGTGTTGCATGATGTAGGCTCAGCATAGAAGGCTGTGGCAAAGAAATAGGGCTGAGTGACTCCCCCAGAACACTATGGATTGAAAACATGGCTGTGAAGAAAATGAGAGGACTTGGGGTTGAAATAAAGGTATCAGACAGATTCTTCTGTATGTAGTACAAGATGGACCCATTTTAATTTTGAAGGGCATGAAGGTGCTGGAAGCATTCATAGTGGCATATCCACCTCAGTTTACAGGATCAGCAAAACAAGCAGCGTTGTTGTGAAAATACCTGTTGTACAGAGCTGTACATTTGCCACAAGGAAGAGCTGAATGTTCCTGCCTCTTTGGGCCAGAACAGCTCTGTGAGCAATCTTTGGCTTTTCCACACAGCTACTGTTCCAGATGGGCTTCAGTCCCACTCTAGGGACAGAATGTATCAGTGATGTGCTGCTAGATTTAGCATCCATACTCAATGAAATGTGTAACCTGGCTCTTGGCTAGTGCTCTTCTGTTGCAGATCTGTGGATAATAACAGTTTTATCTTGTTTTACAGTTGTGATGACTGAGGTATAAGGGACAGGATCTGACTCAGCGGCAAAGCTGGGGCTGAAATCCAGATTTGCTGTGTGGTTTACTGGTTTATTCTGCCAAAGCCCAGATGAGTTGTGTAGTGCATGCATATGTCTCATGGAAGAGAGCTTGTTCATGCAATTCCAGGGTAGTAATGTTCTTGTCCAGGAGCAGGATGTTTTGCCTTTAAAATTGGAAAAGAGTCAGTGACTGAGAGTGTTTCCATATTCCTAAACTGTCAGTGTCTAATTTCTTGGGAGAGTTGGCTGGTAAGAGGTATAAATAACACAGTATATTTATCTGGTCTCATCTCAGCATGGACAAAGCAGATGAACCCAGGTGGCAGCTGGAGGATTCACCTAACAATGCAGGACAGCAGGAGCAGAGCCCTGATGGAGGCACGGCAGAAATGCTGGAGCAGCCTGCACACAGCAAGGATGAGCTACCCCAGAGCCATACCAAATTGTGGGAGACTCTAGGCAAACAGTTCATAGAATATGAACAAGTGGCTCCATTTCTCATCCCAGAGGATCAACAGAGAAGGCTGCTGGAACTTCTTCCCCTCTTCTTAAAGGTTTGTTCCCTTTATTGCCTTTGGTGCAGATGCCAATTTGTGTTTCTTTTATCCTATCCATTCTGTGGTTACCTAAACAGACAGTATAGTTAATTGAAGCAGGTTCCCTTTAGGAGATAAATTCTTTTACTCCATTGGGAGCTTGGAGAAGCAGTTTCTTGTCCTCCTTTCATCTGCTTACCTGCTAGGTTTGCATGAAAAAACAGCATGGGGGAGTACTGCTTCACTTTCCTGAGTGGCTAAATTCTAGTCTTGAAATCAAGGAGTGAGACAGGCATCTCACAAAGTGAGTATCCTGTGAAGAGGTCACTTCATGTCTGCCTTATCTATTTTATTACTTAGTGGGTGCTGAACACAGTTTCAGTGTGGGAAAATGTGGTTGTGGCATGCAGCCAGTTAGGGGAAATGAGGATGTACAGACTTAAGATGGAATTTTGGGGCTAGTGATGATGCTAATGTCTAATTTTAGTGCTTGAGAAAGGAGTTGGGTGAGAGATGAGGAAACCATGGAGTGAGAAGAGGAAGGGCATATCATGGGCAAGGGACACAGCTGAGAACTAGAACATTTTAGCTAGCAGGCTGCCCTACAGATGCCATCAGTCAACCATTTCTGCGATGAACATATTGAAAGGTGAAACTAGAAGAGCTCTGTAATGAATGGGAGCCTCATGGGTTGGTTTTCTTTGCTAGAGTCTTTGGAATATACAGGAACCTTCTTGCATGGATCATACAGAGACAGAATGGCAGAGCGTATGCTGAGTGGAGCAAAAAACCTGGCTTATTTTTAAATGTACTGTGGCTATGTACAAGTACAGAATTGTTTTTCTCTTAGATCGCTTTGGGTATTTATGGGTATTGAATCTGCATTTTTACACTCTCACTGTGTCTTTCGGAAAGAGAATAAAAACACCTCTTTGGTGAAACATTTTAATGATGGCATATTTCAGGTGTCTGTACTTGTGAGTTCTCAGTGCTCTTGAGTGATGGAACTCAGATCTGTCTGCTCCTTACCTAGCAGAGTTGGATTTCTGAAATAGAAGTCAGTGGGTAGGTGAGGAAAAAAAAAAGTTAATGCATGGTCTCTGTTTACATGGAAGCACAGTGAGGCATAAAAAGGGATACATTTTGAACTGTGTGTAGGAAAATTACTGTGCTCAGGGCTGTAACATCTTTAGTGTCCATGACAGTAAAGCAGTCATAAACATTTCACTTAGCTGAATGGAGAATGAACCTTTGTTGCTTGTAAATCCTGGTGCACAGTGAAATCATTGTAGATACTGATGTCAATGAACAGCACTGAAACTGGTGCAAATAATTGAGCTGTGGGTAGGATCTGGAAGTGCCCCTGGTGAAGAGTTTGGGGTGTTTGAGTACATGCTTGCCCTGGTCCAAGGTAGTGCAGACAAAATGAGTGGAAGGGTCTGAAAAGACAGTGAGTGTATAGCCTGGAGCCTCAGAAGTGGCCTTCTCATTGAATCTAATGGTCCTACAGGTATTTTATGTTTATTGAACAAAGCTTTCACTTTTCACCACTTCCTCTGAACTTCTGGATTTGTTTGCATAGAAGAGTGTCCCTCCCAAACCAAAGGCTATGTTTGAACAGAACTGTTGCTCTCTGTATGAGCCTGTCACTGGAAACAAATCTCTTTGCAAATGGCACTGCATGTGCTGTGGTGATCTTTGCTATGTTGGGAGCTCACCACTCCCTGATCAGGTCACCAAATTACTGGCTCTGTAAAGAGGTAGCATTCCTTTCTCAGCCTCCAAAAAATGCATGTCAAAGATCGGGGCTGATAATCTGATAGTTTTCTGTAGAGGAACACGTCACTTTTCTGTGGATCTGCTTTTAAAATGGCATGCTGAAAATTTAACTGTTGAATTTTTTTTCTGAGACAGGACTACAAGAACCTTTTTGTTTGGAGTAAGAGCAATATATATATATATAAATATATTTTTTGTTGTTGTTGTTTTTTTTTTTTTTTTCCCTCTCCTAGAGCTGTTTTCATAAGCCTTGTCTTCTTTCCTGACATGGTTTAATCTCAGCCAGCTACCAAGTAATACACAGGGACTCACCCTCCCATCAGTGAAATTGGAGAGAAAATCGGAAGTGTAAAAGAGAACATCATCAATCTAAACATCCCCCACTTCTTTCCTCCTTGTTCCCCCACTTCACGTCCTGAGCACGGTGCCCTCTGGTCTGGGGTGTCCCTTTGGTCACTTGGGTGACCTGTCCTGGCTGTGTCTCCCCCAGCCTCCTCGCCAGCGTGGCAGCACAAAAAGGCCTTGGCTCTGTGTGAACCCTGCTCAGCACTGACAGCAACATCTCTGTATTATCAGCTCTGTGCTCAGCACAAATCTAAAACACAGTCCCATTCCAGCCACTGTGAGGAAAATTAACTCCACCCCAGACCAAACCAGCACACTTCCTCTTGAAGGTCCATGGAAAACATACACCCTTAGTTGCTTCTAGGGTATTAATTCATCCCAATGAACAGGTCTTGCTATAGAAGATAGTCTCTCTAAACTGCTTCTTCCTTTCTTTGTAAGAAATGTATCACAGGCTTTATGTTGAGGCTTTTTTGCCTCAAATTTACAATTAAATTGAAATTCTAAGATCTCACAAGTTTCTGAGTTCTATTAGAGCTTTAGTTTTGAATACCATGTAGTGAGCATGAAGTTAAAAAGTTGTGGTGAGATCAGCTCATATATAACGTCTTTAGATTTATTGATCCTTAACTAAGTATGAAAAGTAAGAATGTTTAATGTGGTGATAATTTTTTGGAATGAAATTTTCAAAGAACTGAGAAAGTTGTTAATGAACAAGGGTGATAACAGTTATAAAATCCAGAAGTCTTAGGAATTAAAAATTGGATAGAAAAGCAGTGAATTCTCACATCTCACCTAAAATAAGCAAATAAATTATAGTTCCAGCACTTTAGGGTCAAAGGAGAGTTGTTCCCAGGAAGCAAGATGAATATTGCTGAGGGACTGGCAATGTTGTACATATGCATATCCATTAGGAGTTTCCTTTCTGTAGGCTGAACTTCACAAGCCTTGTAGAAATTGATTTCATGTATTCCCCTAATGCTTGCAAAAAGAGGTTTTTAAATTCTCCAAGTAAACTTTACTTCTGAATATATTCATAATGGAGAATTTTTCATAAACTTAACACTTGATTTTGTGCCCTAGGCATAAGATTCCCTCCACTTTTCTTAGATATGCTAGTGGAGCTTTGCACTGCTTTGTAGGCATTTAGGTCCAGAAGTGTGGCTAGAGCATTCTGGCTTTGCATCATTCATTTAAGAGTACATTGTGGAGGACCTTGCCCTTTAGCTTTTAGTCATCATGTCCTTCCCCACATCACTTTTATTCCCTTCATATACCAGCCTTCTGCTGGCTTGGGGAAATGCATCTCAGCTTGAGTTCTACATGTAGTGAAGTTCTTACAGAAACTACCTCATTTCCCCCTGTTTAACAATGGGCTCTGTGTGAGTCCTCTCCCTCCTTGGAAGATTTTTCTCTTGATTTTGCTTTCCTTTTTCAATCATGCAGATGCCAGTGCCTCTCAGCCTTTTTTCCTTAGAGTGCTTTATCTCTGACTCAGTTGGCTGGAGAGAGGGGTCACCAAGCAGGAGACACCTGGGGCGTGGGGGCTGGTTCCTCACTGGTACTCCTTGACGTAGAGGAAAAGGTGTGGGAGGGAAATGTCAGCCATCTGCTCGTGATTCAGGCCTGGGCTGGGAGACATTTTAATGTGCCTTCTGTATCTTCCCTCTGGGTGCCTCAGAAAGTATCAGAACGTTCTATTACATGGCTGCCTTTTGAGCTCACATCTCTCCATGAACCATGGAATAGGAGGCAGATGGTAACAGCAGACACAGGGAACTTGTGGCAGAACCTTAAATATGTAGAAACAGGTTTAAGAGGAAGAAAGAAAATCAGATTACTTTGATACCATATTATTTGAGTTTCCCCTAAAGGCAGACATCCTGCAATGGAGTCAGGTCATGCTTCCAGATACAGCTCTTCTGTAGGCTCAGACATGAATATGAAATTAATTAGGTATGTTCCTAAAGGACAGTGTATTCAAAAGTCTGGTGTCCAACCCTCAGGAAGAGCACTGACAAAATCAAATCAGAACATTAGTGGCCTGCTTTGTAGGGAAATAGACTAGTAGCATTGTTATGAACATTTGATTACTGCTCTCTGCTGTGTATGGTCTGAGCTTCTAAAACTTATCCTGCTCATTCTGTTAGCAGAAAAGAGAGTATAACAAGGCCTTTCTGAATTGTTAAGAGGATGTTCCTCTTTGAGGAAGAGGGACAGAAATTTCTCACTGCTTTCTTCTGAAAAAAGTCATAGCTTAATGACAAACATTGTGTATTTTGTGACTGTAAAATTCTTGTTATTGTGTTTACCCAGCTTGCTTCTGTTCTTTACAGATCTTCCCTCCCTTCTGCATCAGAGGTGGGGGAATTGGTGGATCTTCTACAACTGAGTGTCTCTGAAAGTAACTTATGGTCAAAATATTAAAAAAATAGCTTGCTTTTAATATTATTAACTGATGAAAATTAATAATAGGCACACTGTGCAATTGAGTTTCACTCTTGTAGCACAGAAAGAAGAGTTGGGTGCATTTTGTTTTTTGACTGCAGTAAAATGAAGTAAAAAGTAGGTGCTTGCCTGATTACTGAGAGATGACTGACACTTTGTCCACAAGTTGATATCTGTGATGAAGGAAAAGAAATTGAAAGCAATAGTAGGGGAGAAATTAATATTTGTGGAGGATCTTAATTTATAAAGAATTGCACTGATTTCTTGGCAGAAAGTATTATGGGATATCAGATCCAATTTCTTTTTTTAGGATATGTCATTTTTCTTCCTTTAATCATTGGGGCTTGCAGCATTATTTTTCAGGGCCTCTAAAAGGAGGAGACTTTTTTAAAGAAAATTTTTCAAGGTTGCTGAGGAGAGGGATATCAGACTGGTCTTCAGAAATGAATGTTGAACTGTTGCTAATACATAAGAGTATGTATCATCAGATGTTTTATATAAAAGAATTGACATCTGATTCTTGGTGGCTAGTTGGGTGCAACAGTATTAGTCTTCTGGAATATCTACTTCATTTATTTTTATTTTTTTTTCCTCCAAAGGCAGAGCTAAGAAACATTTAAGAGGGGCTTGTTTGTCAGACTCAGGGAATAAATAGGTCTTACTGTTGTTTATCTAGGAAGTTTTGTACTTAATTGCTAGTCCATTCCTGAACAACTGAGTTAGATACTTATTTATAAATTGTTTATAAACCTGTCTATAAATTTGTGTTTCTTTAGGGTGTTTGTTATATTTTGAAAAGGGCTAGCATAATTTTTCATACAAATAATTAGTGACACAGGGTATGACCAACATTAATATTGTTTGGATTGTATTCAGTGTAGAAAATACTGTAAAAGATCTCTAGTAGGTGCATTACATTCAAAAGGTAGTTCTCATTTGACTTCTGTATCTGTAGTGTCACACTCCTGCCTCTCTAGGAAATAATTCTGAATGGACTATATGGACTAGGGAGGGAATTTTATAGAGGAATGGTAGCCTTATGCTCCTTTATTTATATTTATTAGTTTTTGTCAATCTACCAAAGACATGATGTGTCAGGTATTTAACAGTTACACTTGGATTTCAGGCCTGGGAACAATCTGCTGGAGTAATTACATTACCCAACATTCAGCTGTTAGCCAGTGAGGTTTCCAAGCTTCTGAATAAAGAAATTAAGAGGAACCTTAATGGGAAACCTGCAGGTAATTATCCCATACCATATCCATTGGATCCAGTTATTCTTCAAATGTATGTCTTTCAGCTGTACTCTGTGCTAGAAATAAAGGGGAACAGGAAAATGCTCTGTGTAGCAAGCCAGACATTTTAGTGGGTGTGAGGTAGCACTGATTTGAGATAATTACACTAAAGATTTGGCCTTGTATGCCATGCTGATCTCTAGTTTGGAATTTTTGTAGCTGGAAGAGTGTAATATATAATGCATATAAGAGTTAAAGAGTAGGTTTATACACTATTCTGAGGAGCTTTCTTAAATGAGAAAAACATTGCTAACCACATATGGCATTCCTGCTGGCATTCTTCATGCTGTCATCTGCCAGGCTTCATGAACTGAGCTGATATTCTTGGTGAAATTTGTCAGTTTGTAACGTGACTGAGCTTGACGGTGAATCAAAATCATTTTATGTTTTTCTGTTTACTTTAGTGGACTCCTGCCACTGTAATTTTGTTAAATTTATCAGATCTATTAAGAAAGCATAAATGCAGCATTTTCACCTTTCACTGAGGAATTAAACTTTAATGTTTCTGTGATAACAGAGGAAGCACGTCTGGCCTTGGAGCAGTTGCTGCAACAGAAAGAGGAAGCGGGAGATGGGTATTTGCTCCTGAAATCTGTATACCTGCTCTCACAGACTGACTTGGTAAGGGAAAGTACTGCAAAGCATGTTCTCCTTTTTATTTCAGAGAAACTGTATCAGCACCCCAACAGTGGAACACCCAAGTCTCAGTATTTGCATTATCCCTAATATTTTGAGCTTCAGCATGCCCAAGGTATACAGTTCAAGGACACACCATTAGGTTTGTAGGGCAGGCTTTTCTAAAAGAGAGAAATAAGCATTTTGTGCTTTCAGATACCTTTTAAGTTTTGATTATCAGACAACTGGTTTTCCTAGTGTTTCCCTGCTTTTCCCCCTCATTGTGTATCTTTTTGTGTACTCTTTATCAGTCTAGCTTACATATCAAAAAGATGAATAGTAAGAATCTGTCTGGTAATAGAGTGGTTGACTTTTCATTCCTGATAGCCTCTCACTTTGAAGTATTTCACAAATCTACTTGTACAGCCATCCCAAATGCAGACTGGCATCAGGAGTACAGACTGCTGATGGGCATCTGTGGTGTGTTTATCCATGGTATTTAGTTAAACAGTTTGTTTTAGTCTTTCTTGTTCAAAGAGACACAAAAATAAAATCTTACTGTCAGATTATAGTGGATATGTTTTGTGTCATAAGGAGCTCTATAAAATTATATCTATAGCTAGTCATAACATGAAGTTTGAGACTTGTGTTTTTCACAGATTTAAGACGCTGCCATTTTTTGTAGCACACAAAACTTCATACCACAAACTTCATTCTTCTGTTAGTCTGGTGCTGATTTTTGTTATGATTACTGTGTGCCAAACACACACACTGGGACTTCTTTGCAAGTTCTATGCAGCCATAGTGAAGATGGGAAGAAACTAAGTGTTGAGAAGCACTGTGAAGAAACTTTCACTTGCGTTTTTAAAACCTGTATTTAGAAGTGTGTGCAGTTATGTTAAAAAAGTGAAGGCATTTTAAGTAAACCACTGCTATGCTGAGTTAAGAAGGGAATGGAGAATTCAGGCTGCCAGCATACCAGGCCTCTGTGGCTGCAGAATGTCCTGCAAAGTAATGGTAAAGGGGACATGTCTGTCCCTGGCCTTACTGTTGGTTCAGATAGTTTCCAGGCTCTGTGCTTCACTGACTGCAGATCTCCATATGCTGGACAGAGTACTTCTGCCAAAGCTGTAGCTCATCTGAAGCAAGAAGTCCTGGGAACAGCTACAGCACCACATAGTGTATTTAATTCTGCCAAATGGATTTTACAGCTGTGGTATGTGACTGCCAGTCTTCTGTGCCCTACAGCACTCATGAGAGTAAAATGCTCAAGTCTTTCATCTGCCATGACTATTCTCAGTGTCTAGAAACACAAGGAAACTCTGGTCAGCTTCTGGAGGGACTGATCTTATTTTTCCTATTTAGAGGACTATGTGGAACATTATTGGATCTGGACTTCCAGCTGCTCTGATGCAGTGCCTGTACCTTTTCTTTACTGTCCCGCCAAAGAAAACCAGTGGTGACAGGGAGACAAGTGAGGATGATGCCCAAACTCAGGAAATGCTTGTTAAGGTGAGATTTGCATTTGGGGTTCATTTACCCTGGTTACTCAGATGTGCACTTAGGCTCTTAGCTGTTCATTTGTTTCAAACTGCAAAAAAACTGGTAATCTTGGACTGCAAAATGTTGGATAAGCATCAGGAGCCATATAAAACTATAAACTATCTCTCTCTTTTTTTTCCTTTTTTTTTTTTTTTTTTAACTAAACAAAGCAATATGACATTAAGTGGGAAAAATCCATTAAGAATATCCTAGTGGCAGTTTTATTTGTTCATTTCACTGCGTCCTTTCTTCTGGCATTAAGATCAAACTTATCATCTCCTTCCCCAATGGATTTTTCTTCATCTCCTGGTTATCTCTAGAGGTGTTTATTGTAGCTGATGTTTGATTGCTTTTCAGATAATGCTTAACATGTACAAAGAGGAACAAGGCGTAGAGGAACTTCTGACAGCTGATAAGCTTCAGTCATTAATTATAGCAACTTCTTCTCTGTGGGACCAGTGCAGCCACTCGTGGAAAGTACCTACAGGCCGTGTGCTGAGAACAATTTCCAAGGCTCAGACCAAAACCAGCATTGTGTACCTACAAGGTTTGGTTTAGTAAATTGGCTTCTCCTCTCCTCATAGCTCCCCTGAGAGTGAATTACCAAAAAGAGTCTCCCCAAGATAGATTACATCACCTGTAATCTCCCTTACAGCATCCAGTAGTCATTTGCAAAGCATGGGCTCCTGTTTTAGTATAGAGAAGCTTCATTTAGCACTGATAGCCATCTGGAAACTAAAAGGTTTTTAACATTAAAAAAACCCCAAGTTACAGGCAAGTGCCAATCCCACTTAATCACACTGATGTAGGCAAGATGAAGATGTATTACATTATTTCTTAAGTTGTGTGACTGTCAGTGGGCCTGAGACTCATGAGCACTAAATGCAAGGCTGTGGGCACTGTCAATGTAATGGTATCTTTTGGTACAACATCATGGTTGGTCAAGTCCACATTTCTTTCTAGGCATTCTTAGTTCAAACTTTTTTTTTTTTTTTTCTTATTAGAAGTGAAAAAGCCACAAGACTCAAATTCTTAGAAGTGAAAAAATAGTTTTATAATGCACAAAATACTATCAGTATTCCATGTCATGGAATAAATGCATATAGACATTTTGGCTTCCTGAGTGAGATGGAAAGAACTGTTTGGACATTTTGAAGATGCCCTGGAAGATGCTCTGGCCATGAGATTAGACAAGAAAAGTAGGCTTCATTCCTCAGAGGAAAATGTGTGTACCCCATTACATATGCTTCATTCAGCAAAGAATTAATCTGTGAACTGTGCACAGAATGTGTGATTGACCTAGTATGAGGCAATTAAATCTGTTAGTCTTTGCTCACCTAGTACTCAGACAGCTGGATTCAGTATATATAAATTTTAGTGAGTTGGAGGGTTGAAAGCTTATACTCCTGAGATTAAATCAGTTTCTGGTAGTAAAGCAAAGAAATGCATATATATTTTAAAGCCAGCAATGGTCTTCATGTAGTTTCTGAAATTAATATGATATTCATATATCCTCTTTTCTTTGTAGAAAAACAGTTATCTGACTCCTTTTTTACTGGGAAATAACTTCAAATTTGTTTAAATTTTGTTAGTAACTTTAAACTTGTTTGACTGTTAGTTCTTAAATACCTGCTGTATTTTTTTCCACAGCTGTTGACTGCATTAAAATATCTGTTCAGAATCTCTTTTCACTGGCTGATACATTACCTGCTTGTGATGTGTGTGAAGCTGCTAGTATTGTGTTGTGCTTTGTGAAAGATTCTTATCCTGTATCATCAGCTTTATTAACAGAGTTTGAAAATAATGATGGATACCAACTCCTACTAAAAATTTTACTCAGGTAAGAGAGGTTTTTAGTAGACTCCTAGAAGATGGTAAAGCTTAATTTTCAGAATACATAGTGGTCTCTTAAAATGAGTCATATAGGTAATTCTGTGTGAATGCAAGGCATTTTTATATTAGGAAGGGAAGCAATAAATAACTTTTACTATTTAAACCATAACAGAAGGAGACCAGTATAGGGGAAGCTGGTTTCCAGGTGGAATAGGGACTTTTTTGAACACAAGACAAAGATTCTTCATCCATTAGTATTACAGAGGATGTAGGTCAGAGACATTTGTCTCTCTTAAGGTGAACTTTTAATCCAGGAATGCAGCCAGCTAGGGAGGGAAACACTATCTCCTTGATGTGCAAAAACAAGCAAACAAAACCCACCCAAACTTAAATCTGACATGTTTACTTTCTTCAGAACCCAGATGAGCATAAACATATCAGGAAAAATCCCCTCTAGTTATCCTAATCCAAAGTACAAAGCAGAATCTGTTACTGTCCTTGTCAGCTTGTGTTGTCACATCAGGATAAGTTTCTTTAACATCATTTGAAGAGAGTTTCCAGATGTTTTTGTTTCCATTCAGGATTTGCCTATTCTTGTACTATTTCTCCAACACTTGTGATAACTTTGGTCCCTGAAGTGTGCCACTATGGTGTGGATTATTCTGTGTAGCTCTTTGTGCTCCATACCTGATGATGTATCCAAAGTGTTTGTATAATTAAGGCATGAACAAAAGACTGTCCCAACTTTTGCTCCTAGATGTGAGGGTTTGCAGCAAAATGAAGGAGACCCCTATCTGGATGAGATCTTGGACATGCTGACTTGCCTTACAACCTGTGGAAAAACAGAACTGAAAGTTTCTGGCAATATTGTACACCCGCAATTGCCGCACTTTGATTTTGAACGGACACAGCCTTCTGGTACAGTATATACATGCACATGTGGCTGGGTGGGTGGGTCATAGGAAAATGAAAGCCTATTCATTTTGTGTCTTAATATGGAGGAAAGAAATATGATGTGGCACCTTCAGATCTATGTGCTGCAGGAGCCTGAATGTCACCTACATCAAACTGAAATGACCATGTCATCTCTAGGGTCAAGAATATGCCTCCCTCACATCCCTCATGTCTGTTGCTCTTATTTCCACTTTCAGATGATCTAACATTATAGTTAAGGTGCTTGCAGACTTTAACACTCATGTAAAAATTATCACCTGGGTTTTTTTCCCCGACAGGAATGACAGTGAAAAACCTCCAGCCTTTTCAGGTGTTGCAATCCATTTTCCAGAGAAGTAACGATCAGCACCTGTGTGGAAGAATCTTGGCAGCAATTGGTACCATATGGGCTTGGGACAGAGTGAACTTCTTTCTTCTGGAATGGACACTGCAACCTATCAACCAATTCACTGACATAATTCATTTCAAACCACAGTCAGTCCAAGTCCAGTTCTTCAGACTGGTGGAATCCATAGTCCTAGACCTGTCCTATGTCCCCCATGAGATTTTGAAGAAGGTTCAGTATTTGATAAAGGAAAACACTGTGCCATTCTGCACCTTAACAGCTCTCCAGTGCCTTCTCAGCATGACCCAGAAAGACCTTTTATTTAGTGACATTTTCCGTGACTCTGGGCTCTTGGGCCTACTGCTGGCACTTTTAAGGAAGGAAGCCAAGATCCTAAGGAAATCAGGTACAACTTAATGCCACTCACAATGGCCACTGAAGTAGGCAGATCAATAGGAATAAATTGTCTCTTTCCACAGTAATTTTTTTTTTTTGTACTAAGCAGCTAGATGTTTTCTTCAAGCCAACTGGCCTAAATTTGACACATAAGCTGGGTCTTCCCTGAAGTTTTTTCTGTTTATTGTTCTGTTCACTAGCCTAAACAGCTCTGGGCTTTTCTTTGCTAGTGTATGTTGAATTATTCTGGGTAGTACTCTTCAGGCCACACTTTTGAACAGGTCTTATTTTGGGGTTCTCTAGAATGCAAGCTTGAGATTGGAGCAAGAAAAATTCTTCCATCCATTTCTTGTAAATTGTAATATAACTTTTAATATACTGACAGCTGGAACCCATTTGCCTGCTCTGAAAGAAGGCACTGAGAAGGAATTAAATGTTGTGATGCTAAAGATGGTGGCTGCTCTTACAGCAAGGTCTGTGAGGAATACAGGTAAGGAATTACATGACTGCATTACCATTATATTTGGTGGTAAGTGGTCTTAAGAAGCACCAACAAATTTTCTGACTTTTGTGCTTCAGTCAAAAATGGAGAAAAAAGCTAGAAGTGTAGGGATAACTGTGTTGCACTAGGAAAAAATGTGACAAAGGTATTCTCATCCTGCATAATAAGCTTTGTCCCAGTAGTAAGCTTGTTTCCTTCATCCATGTGCTTATTCCTGAAGTGTTAATATAGGATGCACAAACTTAGCTTGTGGGAAGAAAAGTGTGTGTACTTGACTCTTGTGAATTGTTTGTTCATCCAGATTTTCTTCCATTGTATCTGTTATTTGAAATCTTGATTGGATCAGGTCCATGCTGAGTAGCATTCCTATATTTGTGTGGTACCTAAGAAGTCTGTTTGTAGGGAATCCTGTGGATTCCAGTAGTACAGGACTGAATGCTACTGAATACTGGAATCCACTCAATTAATTCTGGAATCCTGGAATATTCATATTTGCAGCATCTTGCACAGTGTAATTATATTTTCATAAACTATCAAAAAGTTCTCTTCCTAAATGAAAAAGATGCTTAAGGTGAAACTGAGGTGTCTTTTCCTTTTCATTGTTGTATTGGGAAACTGTAATATGTGTTGACTAGAAATCATGGTCGTCCAGTCATTTTATCCCTAGTTGTTCTTGTGCCACTCAGTTTGTGTCATCTTTAGGTTAACCAGCTGCTTTTCTTACCTGTCCTGCTGTACTTGTAGAAATGTGGCACTTCACACTGACAATCTACCTGTAAAAACTACAAGCAAAGGGTAGTTTAACTAACAAATGATAATATATTTTTCTCTAGTTGTTCTGAAGGACTATGGAATGGTGCCATATATCAAGATATTTTTGGATGATGAGTGCTACAGGAGTGCTACTCTCAGCATCTTGGAGCAATTATCAGTCATCAATTATGAAGAATATATGAGCATTATTATTGGGGCCCTCTGTTCTTCGACTCAATGGGAACTGCACCTCAAACTAGATCTTCTGAAGGTAATTAATGTGGCTCTCACTTGGGCATTGTTTTCTTGGGAACTTTATTTTTCAAGACAGTAAGAGCAGAAGAAGGAACCATAGGCTAGCTCAAGATTATGGCAACTTGGGCATTTTGACTTTTAGCAGTGCATATGTGGTCAATACCTTCACTCATTATCAGGTTATGAAGTATTTTGAAGATTTAAATAGTAATGCAAGAGGGACAAATGGAAATGCTGAAGGCACCATTGTATGAGCAGTTCTCCAGAGAAAGGAGAAACAAATGTGAATGACAGTGGGTGTATGGAGAGAGGATGTAAGATGTGAATCAGTAAAATTGGAAGAGCCAGGGTAGGCATGAGATGAACAGCTTAATTCTGATATGATTCCAAGGTTGAAATGTTGCTGTCCTTAATTTTGTCATTTCTCACAAACACAAGTATCATATACAAAATAGATGAGGCAACGGAAAGGAAGAATTTTATGAATGTTTTGAGGAAGAAACTAGAACTAGTCATAGCATCTATTGACCCCAGAGCACCTTATCCCTAAGCAATGAAAAAGAGGAAAGAATCATTGTACTTGATTTTGGTTTAGGTCATAGGCATCCAGTTGAAAAGAAGCACTTGTTGTAAGCACTGATTTTAAAATTTCCTTTTACCTTCTCTGTCAAGTGTGAATGGAATTCACTTTTCCCTATGATGTAACAACTGCTTCTATAATAAAAGAACAATGTTCTTAAAAAACAATTTAAAGGACAAAGTTTATAGCTTTGATTTGAAAGAGTAAACTTTAACAATACCTGTGGAAAAGTTGAGTATGTTGTCCAAACTAATATGAAAATAAATGTAACTTCAGTGTCTAATTTTGACAAATGATAACTGTATTAAAGCATAATGTAAGCAAATGAATTTATTTTCTTTATCCATTGGGACTCTGATTGTATTACACACAAATTCAGATTGATTTGCTAATGTATATTTAGCTGTTAAAGCCTGAGCCCAAATGCAATTAGTACTGCCGTATTCCAGGGTGGCACGTGGACAATTATGAGGAATAACAAATAATGGAATGTGTGAAATAAATTCTGTTAGCAGTAACTGAGTTAGGGGGTTTCCAACAGACATCAGTTTTACAGATTCAAGACAGAGGAATACTAACTCATAGGCGATTAAATTCTAACTGAGTTAAAGCTGCAGGAAATGTGTTTACTGTTGACCTACTCTGGAATGTGTTAAAGCCATCCTGATAACTTCAACTCTAAGTTATTAAATTTACTCCCTGTTCAGAAGTCTCTGCCTGGTTTGATACATTATCATACAAAATTGAATGACAGTAATAGAGTGCCCCCTCCCCCTTCAGTTCTGGCAACCCTTACTCACAGTCCTAGATCCTGTTACAGGCAGATATATTTCTGTTTAAAACTGCTCCTCCTCAGGAGGTTGTGAAGTAAAGCTCTTTCATTGGATATCTCTTGGGAAGGTCTATAAGTAAAATTGACCCTTTCCATTGTGCAAAGGTTACACTATCAAATTTGAAAAGTCCCTGTACAAAATGAATTGTGAGACATCCCAAAAACTTGGGTTCAATTATATTCAAACGCAGTAGACTACTCCTTGCACGCTTCTTTTCTTACCAATTTTACTTCCACAGCTCTTAATAACTTTTCCAGATTTGTTTTAAAATGGCAAGCACATTGCATTCAAATTTGTCAAATCATTTAAGTTGTTTTTATGTGTGTGTAATATCATAAAGTGGCACTCCCTTATAACCTGCTTCAAGTCTATTGAAGTTAGATAAAATCTAATGACTTCATTGTCTTGAGATCTTAGTTTTTTATGGCTTTTTCCTCTAAAATTTTGTGCAAACTTTAAAAATATCTCATCTGAGAAAAGGTATTGTCTTTTTTAATGAGGAGAACCTGCTGGTTGCAATATTCTTTATGCCATCCCATGTCAGTTAGGTTTTTTTGGAAAGGGCCTTCTCAGTCATATGAGCAAAAGTCTAGTGTGGGGTCTCATGTGCATTCAGGGTTGCAGGAAGACTTCTCTGTAGAGAGCTGTGCCTTCCTGCCAGTTTCCATATGAGGGTACTTAAAATTGAATCTTTCCTTCCATTTATTTAGGGCAAAGGCAGGTATCTTGAGAGAGTCTGGGAAGACTGATAGAAGTTACGACACTATCTCTGGCCAAACTGACTGGGATATGTAAAGCAGGAAACTTGATTTCTTTGCTTCCTCCTGTGAGCACTGTTTCTGAACCTGTTAGGCTGACTGCTTTAGCTGCTCCTAAGGATGTATTCAAGTGTTGGTTGTATGATTCATTGGTTATATGGGGAGGAGAGGAGGAGAAGTTGTGCAGTGATGAGCTTTACTTTGACCACCTCAAAGAGTGAAATTTCAGTGAAGAATTTTTGTGCAAACTTGGAATTTTAAAATATTCTAAAGCTTCTTGGTACCTTGATTGAAGTGCTTCTTTTGTTTCCTTTCTTCACAACTTTTGTAGTCACTCCTGAGGATACTGGAGAGTCCCAAGAGCCATTCAGCTTTCAGAACCTGCAGTGGATTCAATGGGCTCCTGTCCCTCCTCTCAGACATGGAAGGTGCATTGCAGGACCCTCCATCTGGGCAGTGGGCAGCAGTTGGCCAGAATTGCATATTGGAGCTGGTTTTCTACACTCTTCAGGGGATAACTGCAGCCTTGCACCTAGACCCTGTCAACAGCAACTTCTTCCAGAGAAATGGTCTCTTTGAAAAGATGGCAGAGGATCTTGGATCACTTGGATGCTTCTGGACAGAAGGGAAAAGGCAAATTCATGTGAGCCTTGAGAAGAAAAGGACATTTACAGAATTCTTGGATGCAGCATTCTATGCTTCAGAACCTTTCCCAGCATGGCTAAAAAACTGCATTTGGATTCTGAATTTTCTTGATCATATGGTCAAAGGAACCCTCCATCAGGAAAGCTACTTTAAGGAGAGGAGGCCAGAGATGGGAGAAGAATCAAGAGATCACCAGGAGACACACCAAGCTCAAGAGCATCCTGTTGCTTTCAACAGACCAGGCAACAAATTACCTGCTTCTGCCTATATGCTATGGGAAAACCCTGAAGAGAAGTAAGCTGCCTTTTTTTTTNGAAACAGAGTAGTAAGGCTGGTATGTGCTTTGTATATGGTAGTAAACTAAGGTAAGGTGTGATATAACCTGCCAAGAGTAAACAAATCAGTTAAATCAGTTCAGTCCCAATGCCCAGGCCTCGAGACAGCAGGAATCAAAGCTTTTGGAAAGGTAAATGGTCAAAAATTGGGTTATAAGGATTTAGTGCAGCAGTGGGACACACAGCCACAAGAGTTGCAGTTTGTGGACGATTCTGACACCTGCAAAGTGTGAGCAGGAATGGGGTCTTAGAATAAGGTTGCTGGAACTTAAAGCTTGTGTTTAGTCACTGCTTGAACCTGCCCTGATCAATTTTGACTTTTTCAATTACGTGGAAAGCTGCTTCCAGTCACTCTATACATTAAAAATAAAAGTTATGCTAAGGTATTTTAAATGCTCCCTCATGCATGTGTGTCAAAGCACTTGTGCAGACACACTCTCATTTATTCATACTGAAATAGAGAAAGGAACTGTCATGGTCCCTACCTCATCAAATGAAGGCTTATGTCAAAATATATATCTTTGATAGGAGGGGAAGGCTATACTAGAAATCAGCACAGCTGTCAGCTGTGAATCAATTCTGAATCACCTGCATTGTATAACTCATGAGATTTTTCTGCCCATTCATTTTTCTCTAGCTTTATCTTGAATTTCAGACCTTTTATCAAATTTATGTTTCTGGCTGGAGTTATGCTTAAAAAGGTTAAGTTGATGAGTGTAGATTTCATCAACCCTAGCTGTAGATAATTGCAAAGTCCTCTTCCAAGTTCAAGACCAGTACATGATGTCTGCCACTAGTAACAGCAGTCACTGAAGTCAGCAGAACTCTTTTCCCTGAGTACTGAGGCAGGCTAAATACACATTTCTGGTTATATTTATACTTGTTTGAAGTAAGTAAAAAAATGTGTGGTGGATTTCTTTGCTCCCCATGCAGAAGATTTTAAAGTAGTTATGGACGTTTGCTCCGTGTCACCACTCTTCAAATTACACTGGAAGTTTCTGGTTAGATATTCAGTCCTGGGGAGAGGACTTTGTAGCCAGAAGGAATAAATGCTCTTTTCCAAGCAGATCTTCCTAGCCTGATTTGGGGGAACATGGGTCCATGTACAAATAGTACATAGGTGGTGGTCGTTGTGAGAAGTACACTCTCTGTTTAAGTGTGTATAAGGGAACCCCAGGGACATTAAGGGGCAAAGAGTAGGTTGGGGCAATGCTGGCAGGGGTGTGGCTCTTTCTTCTGATTGTCTTTCTGAAGCCACTAGGTCTGAAACGAACAAGGCTTCCTATGTCCTTGTATTGTTCTGCCTGCTGAGATGTGATGCTGTACAGTAACTGAATAACACTTGTGGAGATCTGAATCCTGTAAACTGAGACCTGTTCAGTTCACAGTGTCTGCTTTGGGATTGTTTGTCTTGGTTCTGGGACATGAAGGCACAAAAGGAAGCCAGATTAGCTGGGGGTGGCTGGAGACTGTCCATGACAAGTGTATACAAACAAAAAAGAGAAACATATACTGGAAAGCTGACAATCTTCAATCCATACAGCCTGCATCCTTTTCCACCAGTAAATTTTATGAAAATAAAAATAAGAAATCCCATAGTTTCTGCAAGCCTGTTGTTCCCCTAATGCAGCTTCCTCTTAGCTGTACTCCACACTCACACTTCCCCCTGAAAAGGTTTCAGGCAGCAGCTCTGTAGCTTGAAAGGAGGAACTTGAATGCAGTCAGTGTAGGTGGCCTGTGATGCCCCATCTTGCAACATATATTTAATATTCCCAAGGGGGAGGGAAAGGAGATGACCCTGCAGTGAGCCTGTGACTAATAACCATTTTAATGTTGGATAATATTCTAGTCCCTTCACTGTCCTGTGGTCAGTGATGCTGCAAGCTTCTGGGACACAGGGGTATTGACCCTGTCATTCCTATCTCAAAACCAGCCCTCTGTGTTCCCGCTCCTGCAGTACTGTTTGAAACACCTTTTGTGACAGATGGGGTCTCTGGTTTTCCCGTTGTTCCTGGTGATTAGACATAGCTTGCTGCAAGCTGTGTTAACTGAGACTGATCTCTTTGGGAGGGAAGCCCTTCTTTGTGCCCACCCAAGCAGCATGGCTGCTGCAGCTGCTGTTATCACAGAGAGCTCACTGTGCTAATGGCTCTTCAGGTTCTTTGTGACATCTCATTTTGTCCCCAAAACCTCCTATTTGTCTTATTTTTAAGTAGCACCAGTGCAGAGCAGATTTTCAATCACACCATGATGCTGGTGAGATAGATGGAGCGGTATCATGGGGCTGATTGGGTAGCCCTGGGGCAGGAGTGTGAGAGATGGGGTATTTGCAGAGGTAGAAGCTGGAACAGGAACACAGCTTTTGTACTAAGATAGGCCATACCTCACAGAAAACCACAGAGAAGGCTGGAGATAAAACTTGTATAAAATTCTTAAAAACCCTCCATGAGCCTTGTTGCCCTTCTCTGCACACACTCCAGCACCCCAATGTCCTTGTAGTGAGAGGCCCAGAACTGAGCACAGCACTCGAGGTGTAGCCTCAGTGCAGGTACAGGGGAAGAATGACCCCTCTGGTCCTGCTGGCCACACTATTGTTGATTCAGGCCAGGATGCCACTGGCCTTATTGGCCACCTGGGCACACTCTGGCTCATGTTCACTTGGACATGGGCTAGCATGCCAAGTTTGTTTCCAGCCAGGCGGCTTTCCAACCATGATTTCACCCCTACTGATTTTAGTGAGCCTGGAGTTTTCTCTTTTAAAATGGTGTGTGTTTTCTCTGGGAGATAGAAGGAGAGCATATTTTCAGTGTACTTTTTCCTTTGACATTTAAAAACTTGCCCACATTCATGTCAAGTACAGGTGTATGTATCCACATTGAAACCACTGCTGAAACAACTCTTTATACCAGACCTGATTTTGATTTGTTGCACAGAAAATATTGCAACTGAGCAATTAATTTGAAATTCTTTCTTGAGGGTGCAATAAAAAGTATTTGTCACTGTGTGGCAGTGTGCTACACATTACTCCCTGTTCTGCTGTATCAGATGAGCCTTTTTGGGAGTGGCTGACAAATATGTTCAATTGCAGCCTTTTTACCATTCTTTATTTCCCTTGTAAAACTTATTTTATTTTTTTTCTTTAACTCTAACTCTTGCACCTTGTGTTTTATACAGTTCATAAAGCATACTGTGCTTTATTTTGTCACTCTAATTTCAGCCATTAGATGTTGCCTTTGCTTTTCTTGTGGGATGTGCTTGGGACAGATAGTTCTGACAGTGCACATCACAACTCCAGTTCCAAGGTGCACTCAGAAATGCTGATGATACTCTGAACAGGATGAGTTTGTAGAGCCTGAACTAGAGGTTTTGCCATGTTGTGGGCTCATCTTAGAGATGTATCTTACCTCTAGCCTGCATAATGGTATTAGGAAATCTTTTCTGTGGTGTCTCTGATTTCTCAATTCCTTCCTATGCCTGGATATAAAAAGGTCATAAGTGGGAAAAATGAAAACTGGTGGGAAAGCAAATATTCAGCTTTAGTTTTCTACTTTAGGAAAATTCTGGTGTTGTAAGGGAAGGATGGCATACTGATTTCATGGAGACTGTCTTACCTTTGCTTATTTCCATTATGTTTTAAAGTACTAAAGTTACTGTACAACCCAAGTTATTAACTCCTAGAAAATAAAAGGATAACAGTGGCTGTGGGATGATGGATCAGCAATTCCTCTGGTTGCCTGTTTTCTGTTCTGCAAATATCTCCAAAGGCAAAATTTGCGTAAATAGGCTGCTGCACATCTTTGAATGTGCGGGTCTTTGAAATGTCAGCTCATGAGCAGATCCTGTCTTTGTTATTCTAAGGAGGCATCCAGGTGTTCTGGGTCATTTCTCTTGTTTGCTTAGTTTCCAATGCTGAGCTTGGTTGCTACTAGGAGGATTTAATGCTGTGCTCTGCTGGAACATTGTAAGAACCTCTTTGCTGTTATTAATAATAATTATGATGTGTCTTATTACTGCAGGTTGGAAATGAGAGACTGCACCATTGTACATGCAGGTGCTGTCTGTGTCATGGTGAGGTTGTTGCCAAAGCTGTACAAAGAAGGACATGCTCAGGTGGGTCTGAACATATCAAAATGCCATCTAAACAGTGTCTTCTACTTCTCTGTAGCTTCATTTCCAGGAATTGCTTAGTCTTTGCAATTGTGGCAGTACTAGATTTACTTAAAACACTGTCAGGAGGAACAGCACAAATTTCACTGAGTCAACAGACATAAGAACAAAGAATTTTGGCTGTCAGTTTGTCGAAGCATTTCTGTACCTGCCTGATGCATACGTGGGTTTTGGCCCCAGAATACTTATTGCAAAGGCATAATGTGGAAGTGCCTTGAAAACTGTTTAAAGTATTGCCTATGGGCCTAGCAACCAGAACAGTCTGACTCTTCAGACCTAATGGTCCATAAATTTTTAATGCAGCTTATGTGTTTTTCTTTGTCAAACCTTCCATATATACACACCCTCTTGGAATAAAGATACTGCCTATGTTCTATTGGCTGTTTGGTCTAAAATACTTGAATGCAGTCAAAGTACATATGGAGGGACTGAAATAAAAGCAGGTTGTTCATCCAGAGCTCTGAAAGGGACAAATAACTGCTGGCACATTTCAACTCTGTTTATTGGAATCAAGCCATCAGCTAGTGAAATTGTGTTAATTACAGTAATTAATTTCTGAAA
Source organism: Aegithalos caudatus (assembly GCA_013389925.1). Taxonomy (NCBI): domain Eukaryota; kingdom Metazoa; phylum Chordata; class Aves; order Passeriformes; family Aegithalidae; genus Aegithalos; species Aegithalos caudatus. The sequence continues at coordinate 322,205 of WEIU01019305.1, forward strand.
AACAAGTAAAATGGTTAATTGGATGAGAGTGTCATCAAGAAATTGGAATTGTCTCTAGGACTTGAGCTCTGTAAGAGGGAGAGCCTCTCAGATACTCAGTAGATGGCAGTGTTCTTAAAAGTATGAAGGACTAGAGCACAAATTCCAGAAATTTCAGTTATGTATTTAAGTATACTCATATTTTCTTTTTTTCTCTCACTCCTTTTTTCTTAGTCATTAAGGAATTAGTACTGGTAGTGTTTTAGTATTGCTGTTGTGAATATGATTGCCTCTGGTAAAATTGGACCACTGTTATGTAAGGTCCTGAGTCAAACTCTAGCTAAGAGTTAACAAATGTTTTGAAGGGTTCTCATAAAGTAATCCACAAAAATAGATCAAGGGAAAATAGAATTTTCCTGGATATTTCTATTAAAAAAATTGTTGAGAGAGAGAATGAATAGAGTTTTTCAGAGCTTGAGAAGCTCACTGATGCTGCCAGGTAGACACATAAAAGGCTGGACTTTAATACCTTTAATCATAATATATACCACTGCATGAATCCTTGTGCCAGGATATTGTACTTGGGACACAGGAGTCAGGTGATCTGATGCAAAGGTCAAGACCTGATGCAAAAGGTTTAACCTCAGTGGCTAGTGAAGGGAAGCTAGGTAGAAGGAAAATAACTGACGGAATTATTCTTGTGTAGATATATTCTGTCCCAAACAAGGTACTACTTTTTTTTCTAGTGCCACAGTATTTAACTGCTAGATGAGATGTGGACGTATTGCAAGCTTTCATAAGAAAGTCTTAAGGGGCTTGTTGCTCTGAATTTAAAACTGAATCAAAAAGTACATTTTTAGGAGCAAATGTGGAGAAAATAAGACCATAACTCATCTCTTTCTACTTGTTTTAGTGCCATGATAGATATTTTAGTTCTGAGTGTCCAGGAGTAATCTGGAAAAATCTTAGAGGCAGTTCAAATCATGTGTGATTCCTTTGTTTGCAGAAAATTGCCAATGAGAAAGCACTGCTTTTACAGAAACATTAATGGAACTCAATAAAATTAATGTACTTTTGATTTTACCCTCAGAAATAATATCAATTTCCTGCCAATTTTGCAAATTCTCAGTGACCTTTGTCAGACCCAAGAAATGATGGGCTGAAGCAATGTTGAGCCTGTCAGTGTAGAAAACCCTGTAGCAGACAGTAAAACAGGTGATTTTGCACTTGAGCCATTTCTTATACTCTCTGGAATGACAGTTAAAAGCTGAGGAGAATAGATTTGTGGATGTATATTCCTGCCATTGCTAGGCATGATTAAAAAAATCATTTGAGTGTCATGGGTACAGAAACTTGCTTAAAACTTTAAAACTGATCAAGAGTTTTGAGTCTGTAAACAGTCTTTGAGTCAGTAAACTGTATTTAGACACATTGCTCTTGTTCATGCCTAAGACTGGAACTAAGGCAGTTTCCATCAGACTCCATGTTGTTTGACCACATACAAGATAGATTTTTCCCTTTATTAATATGTTGTCTGTTTGGTGATGAAAGATAGCATTGCACATGTTTCAAACACTTAGTAAATTGAGACAGGTTTAGATCTGTGGTCCAGGATATTCACAGCATTGTTTTCTACCTTAAAAAGAAAGAAGTTTCCTCTCAGACACATCTCATCCTTGACTGAAATTTTAACGTTTCTGAGTGTCATGATAAATCTTTCTCATTTGCATTGTTGGATACAGAGATCATCTGATAAGGGTGAGTAAGGGAAAGAACTTTTGAGAAGAGAATAAAAGTGTGATTCAGTTCTGTCTCATCCTCCTGGCAGGTTTCTTCTGAATACACACAAAAAATAATCCTCACACTACTCATCATGTAAATTATTTATACATTTACTAAATAATACTATTGCTTCCACAGCTGAATTTTTCCTTTCTGTTTTCCTCCATGTCTCTTGTATGATGAGCTGCTCTCATAGTCCAATTGTGAAAGTAAAACATTATCTATCAATAAGGATTTTGCACCTTTAAAAAGACCCTTATCCCTGTTTTAAATTTATGCGAAATAATTTGTTCTCCCCGTAGATTTAAAAAAAAAAAAAGTAAAATTTTTCATGTATTTCTGCACACATAATTATTGCTGTATTGTTCAATCTAAGGAAATTGCATCCTTTTGAAGTGAATGCACGGTGACAAAAGTTCATCATTTTTGCTTATCTTGAATATAGCATAATAATCTTGAAGATGAATCACTGTGAATTTAATTCAGCTACCAGTTTTGAAACTATGAGCTCTTAGGAGAAAGAATCTGGGAACTACTTCAGCACATTGGGCAAATTGCTAAGTGACATATGCCCTTAAAACTCTAATCTGAGTCAGAGCTGAGCTACATTCTAACTGCATCTTCAATATCCTGATTCACGGTGCATAAGTGTTAAGAAAATCAATCCATGCATACAGAAATACATGGCATGGTTTCCTGGCCACCTTTAATATTTCCACTAAAATCTCATTTTACTGGAACAAAGATCCATGAAAACAGCTCATTTTATTCAAAACCAGGCAATATTGGTATTGACAGAGCTGCTAGGCTAATGAAAACAATCAATCTTTTTGTACACCATTATGCTTTTATTTGATTTATTTTGGAATAAACCAGTTGCTTCACTTAGTCAAGACCTGTGTCATTCTCTGTTTAGTGGTATTTTCACATACTTTCCTGCATATAGTCAGAAATAGAGTAAAATGTTAATTAAAAGATTTTTAAAAGTTTTAAGTGAGACTTTGAGACACAATTAGTGTAAGTGTAGTTTACTCTGGTAGATGCTTTCTATATGTAATGCAATGCACAGTAAAACATATGTCCCTGGCAATGAATAGTCCTTCAGAGAGAAGAAAATGTTATCCAAAGATCTCACCCTTCAGATGTGACAAATGGTAGTTGAGTTTGCAAAAACAGTATGTATGTTGCAATGGATGTATTGTTTTCTAAGAGTTGTAGTTGGGGACACTTTGAAAACAAGTTGCTTCTTGGCTTTGAAATTGTCCTGTATTGGCTTTGTTGGGTTGAATGCAAAAGAGCTCAATTCCTCTTTACACTTAATAAGCTTATTCCAAATCCCATTGCTTCTCATTCATGTTATAAAATCAAATCCCATTGCCTTCATTTGTGTGTCTGTCACCATTGTTGCCCTTTTCTTTAAAAGTTTGCATATCTATTTCCTAGAAGAGCATGTGAGAAACCTTGAAAGCTCTTGGAAATAGGGTATAATTCATCTTTGTAAATATATGATCCAGTTATTTTTACATGAACTCTAGTTAGGTCAATGGGGTACAATGCATTCCGAACTGGGAACAAATTGCTTTAAAGATAATTTATGAGAATTGAGAGACGTTAAGGTCACTAAGTAGTAATAATGAAGCAAAGCTTCAATTCAGCAAAACATATAGAGAAGTGTTTAAAATTGTTTCATGACATCGCTTGATATAGTTTTGTTTAAGAACAGTGCTTTTAGAATGAAGAGTAGATCATGTCAATTTGACTGTCTACAGGCTTAATGTTAAATATGTTTTGAGTTCCTATGTTGGTCTTGAAGCTTATGCCTACTAACTTGTCCTTGGCGGTGGTCCCTTGTTTTGGAATGACAGCTGATTGTTTTCTTCCTTCACTGCCACAGATTTGAGGCAGGAAAGCTGAGCTGTGGATGGCCAGGCAGCTGCTTGGATGAATATATGCACATTGTTTTAGTGCAGAGCTTGACAGAACAGGCATGCAGTTCTGCCTGAGCCTCTTGCCTTAGGGGCTTCTTTTCTGGACCAGATGTTTAGACTCAGGGATTTGACAGTTGAAAAACAAATTAAAATAAACTAGTTGCCCTATACAGTTTAGTTCCAGCCCTCTCGTTTTATTTCTGTGTCCATTTCAGCTTTCCCAGGAAATCCAATGCGCTCTGGTTGATCACATCCAGTCCTTGGTGAAGTCAGAGAAGAGCCGTCAGGTGATGTGCGAGTCTGGCCTGCTGAGCACAATCATAACCTCCTGCCAAGAAGCTTTCTGCAGTGACAGTCATCCTCTGCATCTGCCCCTCACTAGGGTGTTTGAGAAACTTGCATCACAGGCTGTTGGCCCACATGTGTTAAGGTATAAGATTGTATCTAATGGAAGCAATTTGCTTTAGTGGTACCATTTTTTTGCAAAGGTTATAAAATAATTAGATGCTTCACACAGTGCTCTAATTCAGCAAGACTCAGCCTTTTCTTTCAAGTCCCAGTTAATCCTCCTTTCTTGTTGATTGCAGGATATATGTTTAAATGACTCCTGAAGAGGGTACGAGTCTGTAGTGTTCTGCCACATCATCTCTGCAGGGGTTGTAAAGCCATTTATGAATGAACTAATTAAGTCATTGCAGAACAACCAGGGTTATTCTCTCCTGGTATTTATATGGAAAAGCTGTTTTCTGCAGAGTAAAAATGGCTTTCCCATGTTTCAGATCAATGTCAATGACAGATGCAAAAATAAAAAAAGTACAGTCTTCTTCCTCAGTCGCTGTTTCCAGTTTGAGGTTGCACTTTCTTCATGAATGCTAAGTGCTAGACATCACAGTACCTAACAGCTACCACAGTGTGCATGAATTTAAATATTCAGTGGAAGACTCTATTTTTTTCACTCAAATACAGAGTAGGATTTCTAAAAAAACAACTCAATTATAAAACCCAACCCATAGATTTTTTTTCTGAAAAATTAGAGCTATTCCAAAATATAGATTAGAAAAGAAATCTTTGATTTTTTTTTCGACAGGAAAACCTTGAAAGGAAAGGTAAAGCAAGCAAAATATTTGTGCTACTACAGTCAAAGACATTTCTTCTGTTCTATTTAGGACGTCTTTAAAATCTGGTGTTCAATAAAAAAATTATTCTCCAGAAGGCTAAACTCTATTTGCATGGTTGCTGTAATCCCAAAAGTGTCTGGCTTGTTTTCCTGTTTTTAAGTGGCTTTTTTTTTTTTTTTTTTTAATGTTAGGCAATTTCTATGGTTGGGAGGTTCTCCATTACTGCCTTCTAGGCCCAGCACAAACAAGACCAAGGTCCTTTTACACCAGGGCAGTGATTCAGCTCGTGCAGGTAAGCACACAGTGAACAGCCTGTGGCTGATAGAACAGTGGCTGAGTTAGAGATGTCTCTGAAATGACAGCAAACTGCTGTTGAGCTGGTTGCTCCAAGACAGTCACTGTGGAGTATGCCTAGAAGATTTTCACTGGGTATCCCCCAGATGGGATGGTACTTGATCAAAAGTGACAGCTGATCTAATGGCCAGCAGAGATCTAATTATGATATCTTTGTTCAAGTTCTATGTTGAGTATAGACTCAGATTTTGCTGGATCAGATATGGACATGGTTTATAAAAATACCAATATACTACAAACTAAGGGGAATGTCTCCTTTGTTTGCAGCATATTTTTCCTGTGATTTATAGATAGAAATAGAATAAGGATGGGAATGAAGAGCACTGCTTTTTGTAGTCCCTAGGATATCCTAGTAATCTACCTTGCATATGCAGGCACTGAGTTGTTTCTGAGTTATTTCTCTAAAGTATTTTATAGATGAGAGGCTACAGTATAGGAGTATTTGGTGCTAAAAGTAGTCTCATGCCTGAGACACCTGGTACAGTATGATCTGTATTTGGGACTTATGTTCTTTGCAGTCATTCTTCAAATCCTCTCCCACAAGTTTCTTGTGCCTATTCTGTTCCAGCAGACTTGAATAAATAATCTTTATATATGAAAATGGAACCAATGGGTTGGGGATATTTTTTAGTAGGGTGAGTTCTGTAGCTGCCTGAATATGTGTGGAGAGAAAATATGGCTAAAATACAGCTATGGCTCTTGTGACAGCCTCCCATTTTGAAATGCCTTCAGTATAACATCATTTTGTATTGCTGTAGGATTTCTGTAGGCTGCTGAGGATGTGTTATCTCAAGAGCATGAAGTGCTGTTCTGAGCAGGGATGCATAGAGTATGGGCAATACCTGTGACTAGAAAAAGCCTTGGAGACATTGATCTGGTTAGGCACTGTTCATCTTTCAGGCTCAGAAGAGAGCGTGGTGGATGGTAAATCTGATCCTCAGACCATTGTGCCTGTCAGGACCTCTCCTTGGCTGTCCAAGGGGTCTGCACTGGCACTCCAGACTGCCATGAGTCTCATCTCCATGACATCACCTCGGAACTTCCAGCTGCGCAGCACTGCTTTGGCTCCATCATTTGTGGAGTTTGACATGTCCATGGAAGGCTATGGGTATTGCTGCTGTTGCTTTTATTTTAGCTGCTCTGGGGTCTCCAAGCCCTTACTCTGAACACAGTAACTATTCACACCTCTCTTCATCTTAATCTATGTATTCTATGGCTGCCTTCCATGCAGCAATATTGCCAACGTATTTCATTACTGTCTTATTGCTGACAGCCTACTCTCTGCCTTGCTACCATGACTCTTCAAAAAAAGAAGTCACTGGTAACCCTCAGGGATGATTTTGTTGATGGGCTCTTGCTTGCTTTTGTATAGGTGTTTATACCTCCCTACCTTGGCCACTGTCTTGGGATCCAGTGCAGACCAAACTGTCTCAGGAGGGACTGGTGTGGGTAAGCACTTTGACTCAGCTACAGCTTGCTGGGAGCACTGACTTCTCAGCCCCAAGGAAAACATCCAACAGTTGTAAGAAAGGGCAGCACATAAGCTGTGCATTTCAAAGCATTTCTGTCTCTGTTTTCCAGACCAGCTCTGAACTGTACAACTTGTACTGCTCAGCAAAATGGGGAACTGGGTTCAACTTTGTAGTGTGATGAATTATTATTAGTAATGCAAATTTATATCAGGCTTCTAAGAAAACAGTCTTAACAAATGAGACCCACAAGATCTTAGTGTAATCTCCTATGGAAGGAATAGGAACTGCCACTTGGGTTTCTAATAGGATTCTGTACAACAAAATCCTCCACTGGGTGGACTGGGAAACAGTCCTTTTGCTTCCTGAATTTTTGTAAAATTTGAGAATTAGTTTCTGGCTCAGAGCTTGCTATTTCATCTGCTCCATAGCACAGAGATCTTGTGGTCATTTCTCATCAGTCAGCTTTAGGTCATTTATACATCTGCACAGACTCATGTGCAGTCTCTGTGATGTTGAATACAGGCAATGAAGTCCAACAGAATAGAAATTAAACCCCATAATCTAATGTTGGTTCTTCCATGGCATGGAAGAATGAAACAAAAAGCAGTTTGCTTATGGCTGCATAAGGAAAGCAACTTCATTAATGCTTCTTTGTTCCTGTCTACAGGCAGCAGGACATTCCCTCCCTCAAGTGGGCTGACACTCTCCTGCTGGTTCCTGGTTAGCAAGTTTGGTTTGGTGCACAACAGCCACCCACTCCGCTTCATTACGGTTGTGAGGCACATGTCAAGAACAGAGCAAGAATTTGTTTGCTTTTCTGTAAGCTTCTTCCCACAGGACCTTTCTTTGGTCATTTCTACAGAAGAAGTGGAATTCCAGCCACTTGGTATGGCTCTTTTCAGTCAAGCTGTGTCCTCCTGTTATCTGAAATTTTTCATTAATAAATTTCCTCTTTTTTGAAGTACCCAGGATATTAATGAGATTTCTCATAAGTTTTCTTCTTGAATCCAGTTGTAATTGTAATTGTTGCTCATGTTTAATTTTTAAGTTTGCTGTATGCATTGTGAATTACTACAGTATTCAATTGAAAATTTTGAGTGTCACTTATATTGTGGTGTACAGTTGTGGAGACTGGGCTCAAACCAGTCTGTTCTGTATGGCACCAAGCAGGTTTGGAGAGTAGGACTGAGGATTTGGGGAGTGATCTAGCTTCCTAATGAAACAAATCATTTCCTCTCCTTGCTTTCAGACTGTTTTCTATTATGCCAGTCTGTTAATATTGTTCCCTGTTGATATTATCCCCTTTTCCTTTTTGAGTAGAGTAGGTACTTCAAAAGTAAATGTGATTGAATATTCCAGAGGAGGTTGGAAATCGAATGGGAATAGTATCTGGGACTTTTTCATGCACAGCTGACATTGTATGAGTGCTCTGATTGCCTTAGATAATGATAAAAATTCCAGCTTGCCTTTTTCATAAAAGCTACAAATTAATATAGAGACTTTTATGATCTCATGGATTTGCTAGGATTTTTTCTCTGTGTCAGCTAACTGTAGATACACTGAGGGGTTCTCCTCTTGGTGAATATATTGGGTTTGTCCTAGTTCAGGCTAGTTTGCAGCATCAAGGCAGATAGTAAATGTTATTTGGGAGGGTGACATGTATGCTGTGCAAGTAGGTCCTGATAGAAGACCTTGAGCAGTATTTTAAGGACATTAAACATAAGAGGATCAAATCACACTTTATCACAGACTGTCATGTTCTTTCTGTCACATTTGAAAGTTTTTTTTCTAGAGGCAGGTGAAGATCAGAAACTTTCTGTTGACTTATCCCTGTTTTTGCTGTTACAGATGTTATGGAACCTGAGGTTGAGGTCCTAAATCCCTCCCCATTTCCAGGGCAAGCCCAGTTTGGCTGTGGTAAACTTCTGGTCACTGGCCAATGGCATCATCTCACAGTGACAGTCGCCAAGGAAGCAAAGAAGAGCTGCATTGTGTCAGCTTATATAAATGGTCAGATGCTTGGCTCTGCAAAGGTAAAGGCTCTCTGCAAAGATCTTGTGCTTGACTTTTCCTTGCATTGTTTTTCATTTTCATCTTCCAATGCATCTACCATGGCTTTTCAGTATTAATCTGAGAAAATCAAAGCATGCTGATTTACACTTTTAACACTTGTCACTGTGCTGGGTGTGACCAGAGTCAGAAATCCCTACAAAACAGGGTCTACTTGTGCTGCTTTTCAGAGTATGTTCCCAGTTTATACTGATGCTTTGAACTAGTTCTCCCCTCCTCCTTCAATATACAGATATCCAGGGCAATTCGTGTGGTGATGCTCCTCTAGAGTCGGGGATACCTAGGTTGCAGGTAGCTCAGGGATATGTTGCTGAAATTCACTTATACACTTAGGTCAACATTTTCTGAGTTTACTAGTGATTCAGAGGATCTGTCAGTTTGAGCCCAAGATCTGCAGAATTTATCAGCTATAAAAGTGCTTCACATCAAGGTGTGACCAGGGAGCCCTAAATCAAGGATGACTTGGATTTAGGCTAAAACCTGCAAAGGTTATGACTTATGCAGAGAGTCTCCACTCTTTCTTTTGAAGAAAGCTCTTGAAAAGTGAAAAGGTCACAGAGAAATAAGCTGTGGTGACTGGCAAGCTCTTTGCAAGAATCCAAATCTAGGAGGAATTTCCTCAAGCATCTTATTTGGTCATGTTTCCAGCTGCTCTCTTTCTCTTACACCCTTTGAATAATCAGTCAGTGGTCTTTTTCTGCACTTGCACACTAAGCACTCAGGAACATATAGGTGTTCCTCTGGGTTAGTTGTTCAGTGTGTAAGACGATATCAATTCATGAATTCATTACTAATATTGGTGTACTGGTATTTCCCCTAATATGTAATTTCTTGTCATTTTTGTCACACGGCAGTCAGTTCTCAGGTTGCATGAAATATCAGGCAAAAGTAATCCAAATGCACCTGAAGGGTTCATAATCTATGATTTAAATGAGAATAGCCCCTGGTTTCTATTATTAATATCATCATGCTCCTGGTTTTGCAGTTAATCTCATACTATTTCACAGATCTGATTTTTGGATTTTGAATACAGTGTAGAAAATGCAGCCTGTTCTATCTATTATATCGCTGGTTGGTGTGGTGGATTTTTTGTTTTTGAGTAAAATCCTTTTATGAATTGAAACTTGTAACCTTTGTATCTTCCATTTTGTTCCCATCTTTCCATTCAATCTCAGCATGTGCAAAGCTCACTTGTGTGTTTTATTTTTCCCCTCCAAACGTAACCTGTTTAAATCCAAATATTCTCTTTCTCATACTTGAGAAAAATCATCTGTCTCCTAAATGCCTTTTGGGACCTATATCCATTTCAGGAATGAAAATTTAATTTAATTTGACTTTCTTTCAAATGAGACTGAAAGTCATCAATAAAACTAGGCCTAAACATTGCAATTGATGAAAGAATTCACAGCGAGTGTGTTTAACATTCAGTGAAACAGCTCATATAAATAAAATAATCCTTTAGTAAATAAAAGACTATCCCAGTGTTGGGTTCACTGACCTAATGCAAGCCTTCATCTTAATATGTATAGTGAAGGAAAGATTGTCTAAGAAATTAGAAATGGGCAAAAATTATTAACAGTACCAAAGGCTATTTTTAGTTGGTCAAGCTGGAGTGGGGTGTGTTACTGTGTTGCATCAAGTATAATATTTATTTACTCAAGTGTCAATTTCTGCCTCTTAATATTGGCCAGCCCTGTTTTCTAAATCTCAGTAGTCAGAGGCCACTAAATGCTTGGAGTCTCCCATCCTACCAGCAGATTGTTAAAGACAATGCTAAGCCCCAAAATACAATATAGTTTCTTGCTACCAAGAAATAAAATTCCAATTACTTCCTGTTAGAGCTCTCTACAGTTAAATAAAATAATAGACTCAGTTTAGGAGGCCAAGTCATTATTTTGGTACCAAAAATAAATGGGTCTGTTTCCTAAACAATGTTAGCTCCACTGAAGCTTATTGATGCAATTGGACAATCTGCACTCTTCAAAACTGCTTATTCTCCATTTATGCCAGTACTAATTGTGGTCTGTGACTTGACTTTCTGTGCTGAATGTCACAGTCAGGGCTATGAAGCTTGGGAAGGAAAAAAGTCTGGAGTCAAGACAGGGTTTTTCTTTGCCAATACTTGCAATTCCTTTGACTGTGTTTTTAGAATAAAAATTAGGCTTAAATGTTCAAACTACCTAAAATACTTCTCAAAGTCTAGTTTCTGAACAGTAGTTGATAATTTTTGCAATGGGTTGACCTTGGTTGGATGTCAGGTGCCCACCAAGCAGCTGTATCACTCCCATTCATAGCTGGTCAGAGGAGAGAAAATAAGATGTAAAATGACTCATAAGTTGAGATAAGGCAGTTTATTAAAGCACTAATGAGTTTTTGTGTGCACAAGCAAAGAGATAAAAAATAGGTTTATTCTCTACTTCCCATCAGTGAGTGCTGTTGAGCCACTTCCTGGGAAGCAGGGCTTCAGCACATGAAGCGGTTGTTATAGGAGGCAAGCATTGTAAATAATGAATTCCCTCCCTTCCTCCTCCTTTCCTTAGCTTTTATGTCTGAGTTGATGCTATATGGTATGGAATATCTCTGTTGTTAATTTGGGTCTGCTGGCCTAGTTGTGTCCCCTCTCAGGATCTTGCTACTTCCAGCCCCTTGCTGGGGGGAATGTTGGAGGGGCAGCAGTGACACTGGCAGCTCTGTCAGCAATAGCCACAACTCTGGTGTGTTATCAAGCCCTTTGGAGCTCCCAGTGCAAAGCCCAGCACTGAGGGCAGCTGTGGGAAAAGGAGCTCCAGCTCAGCCAGATCCAATGTGATTATCACATTTGGATCACTGCACAGCTGACTGAGCCTTCAATGAGCAAAGAGGTGACAGGCTGTGCATGACAGGGACAAGACCCCAGGGCACCCAGAGTGTATTGGATCTCCTCAGTGAATTCCTTCTCTGTTGCAGATGCAGTATCTCCAGCCCTTACCAGGTAGCTGTATTTCCATGGAACCCTCCTCCTTTGTGGATGTCTATGGGTACATAGCTACCCCTCGAATTTGGAAACAGAAGTCCTCCTTGACCTGGCGCCTTGGCCCTACATACTTGTTTGAGGAAGCCATTTCTGTGGAAACCATAGAAGTCATTATTAAGCTTGGCCCTCAGTATTGTAGCAATTTCCAAGCAGTACAACTTCAAGGTATGTGATGGTTCTCATGTCTGCCACTATTTGTTCATCTGGGATGTGTTCTTTTGTAGATTGTAGTAAGATTTGTGAGGACCTTGTAACATACTGTGAATTGGAAAGAAGAGTAGGAATCAAGCAGCAGAGATGAATAAAGATGTCCTGAGTTGAAAGATTGTGTTTTCTGTTGGACAAAAACATTAAAGCAGAAGCTTTAACTGGGACATTCTGCATTAACAATGCTAGCAGGGGAAAAAAAGAGCAGAAAAAGAAGTATGGAGTTCAACTGCAAATGCCTGCAGAATAGGAGAGAGCAGAGGGGAGAGAGGGGTAAGGGAGTAAGTTACATTCCATTTAATGAAGAGGCATTTTAACTAAAGTACATTGTTACCTTCAGTGATTAAACAAACAAAACAGACAGACAAAACATTTCAGTTATTGATTACTGTTTGTTCAACAAGTAGTGCATTCGCCTCTGTGCTAGAGCTTGGCATGAAATGGGATGGTCATTTCTCATTTGAAAATAGTGAAATAATCTCTCCTAGTGATACTCCAGCCTAAAACAATGTAAAAAGACTGGTTGAGAGTACTCCTTCAGACAGAATGCTGTCAATCTACACACAAAAAGCTGCAAATCTAGTGTGGGAAGGGGTTGTTGAGAGAGAAATAGTGTTGAAGTCCAGCTCTGAAATAAAAACATTGCCTCTAGAAGTAAGAAGGATTTGATTTTTTGAAACACTGAGTCTTTATGTGGTCTTGGGACTTGTTTTGTACACAGTTCATCCCAGATGGACTTTAGTACTAACCATAGATTGTGGCCTTATGACTTTAGTGATGCCCTGTTTTAGGGAAATCACGGAGCAGTATATGTGGTCTCCTAATTGCAAAATTATCTCTCTCTCCTTGCACCCTCCCTATTCCATCAAAACATACAGAGGAACTTAGGCAAATGGAAATTTTGACTTTAAAAAAATTTTGCCACAGCCCCCCCAAATACCATGGGGGGTTTCTTCCTTGGTATGGATTTATGTCCTTGTTGCAAACAGCAGTGGAAATTTTTGGCAGTGTTGTGTCCTGTCTCCCCAGTCTCTTGTTGCTTCTTGCTAATAAGTTGCAGTTGTGCAGAGGCTTAGTCTGCAGACCAAGTCCTGTTGGAAGGGAAATGGTGACACAGACTTTGGGCATTTTATTTATATAGTTAATCTTTATGTGAAATAATTTTTTGCCTAAAAGAGCTGTGTCACCAGCACTAGTAAACAGTTTCATAAGTCAGCTGTTTTCCACGTCTATAAAACTGTCAAAAATATAACTTGACTTTTTTTTTTTAAAGGTACATATAGTTTTTCCAAGTGTGAGCAGGAATAAAAAAATCTTTAAAGAAATGCATATGAGAATTTAATGTTAGACCGCTGAACCTGGTGCTTTTTAGAAGCTTTCCAAATGTTGTGAGTTGGAAGCTCTGAACTTTTGCCTCTGCTCTCCTTCCACACAAATCTTTGCTTTGGGTACCCTGATAAAGTTCCCAAAAACACAGAAGGCCTCTGAAATGTTTTCTATGTCCAGAAATTTCACTTATATTGTGTGGACACAGAGAGAGGTTTATTCTGGACATTTCTGAGCTTCATGAGATGTTATGAGAGGATAAAGAATCAAGGCAAAGTAGTTACCAGAGGACACAACTGCTGGTCATGCAGGGTGCCATGGACTGTGTTGCAAAGAATGAATACTTTTTTCTGGTTATTATTAAGACAAAGTAAAATTATTTCTTAAACAGCAATTTTTCACCTGCTCTCTCCTGTCTTGCATATTGAACAAGCAAAGTTCCTTCAGATATTCACAGTCTTTCTTGTTTTAGGTGAGGACCAGTACAGTGGTCAAAATATCGCACCTCTGGTGGCAGAAGATAAGATTTCTTTTGGAATCAGTGCTGTGTGCTCATCTCTCACTACAGTCCAAGATATAAAGAGCTCTTACAATGAAGTGGATGGTCGCCTGATTGCCAAAGAGGTCACAAAATCTCCTTGCCTTAAACAAGTTTTTTCTGGCTTCTAATCAGTTGCCTAGAGCCAAGTTTCTGACTTTGTCTTGCCTGTGTTCCTTCAGTGACTTTTTTTCTTCTTCTTCCGTTCCTTAACTTTGTTCTACTCATAGTTTAATTTTCACCTGTGGAGAGGAATAGATTGGACGGTGTTACCACCTTGTTAAAAGCATTTTTGAAACAGGAAAAGAAGCCATAATTTTCAGATTTTATGATAATTTGTTTCAGTCTGTGTTTTCTAAATGCCTTCACAAGGAGTTTTCACATTCTATTCTATCATTCCTGCTAATACCAAGTCTACTGTTACATGAAAGTAATGGCATTGTGGGATTTTGTTAGTGGGTGAATATTTGTCCTTACAATCAACTTTTTATGAAAAAAGATGGTTTTCATAGTCTAAAAGTAATAAAATAAAGTATTAGAGCATGCATTTTTTACTTCTGGTGTCCCTGACAATACCAAAGTTTTTCTTAAAATGCCTTTTATCTGTTTTAGATTGGGATTAATTCTCGGGACAGTTCAACTCCAATATTCCTAGCTAAGAATATTGCTGGACACCTCTCAGGTTCTGTGAGGACTATTGGGTCAGTTGCTGTGGGCCAATATGGTAAATGCACCTGTCTTAATGTTTAATATTCTATTAAGAATGGAGCTTTTTTCTGTCCAATAATAGATTTAGTCTGTGTAACTTCTTGGTAGAGTAACACTTCTATTTCCTAGGGGTTAGAGTGTTCCAGTCCTCTCCAGCAGCCACCAGCCTGAACTTTATTGGGGGCCCTGCCATTCTTCTGGGACTCATTGCTATGGCCCGTGACGACCACACCATGTATGCAGCTGTCAAAGTCCTGAACTCTATCCTCAACAGTAGCCCCTTGAGTGGAAAACTGATGAGGCACATCCATGGATACCAGGTAGACAGACTTTTGTTCATTCTTTCTGGTTATAGTCTTTCCCTTCTAGGTATTTATCCCCAAATCTATCAATGGGAATCAACCAAACATATCCTGGCTATAGCCAGTTGTGGCTGGAACTTTCTAAGTTAGGAGGGGGATATAGCACAGGTATATCCTGTGTTTATGGTCCCTGGAAACCTCTGTAACAGTTTATCTGCTGAAGGAAATGTGAGGACAGATGCCTCTTGGTCAGACATGATTTAAGAAAACTACATAAGCCAGTGCAGTAGATTTGTGACTGACCCACTCCTCACCTTTTACCAACACACTTGATCCCACACACAAAAGACCACTTCTCAGGTATCTTTTCTTCCTCCCCTAGGCTCATAGAGCCCAAGATTCCTCTTTACAGACTGCCCAGTGTAGGGAATTTCTATGCCTCAGTCTTCACTGTGTATGAAGAATTGTGCTGATATAAATAAGTGCTGCCTGAATTTCATTGTCTGTCCCAAATTAATCTTTAAACCTGAAAACTATGCAGATTGAAGATTTTGATTGTATATAAATTCTATATATGTAATATTGGATGAATTGAGGCTCAAGTATGAAGTTGCAGTTAAGTATCATTTACTTTGTGCTGTGTAGGCAAGGCAGAGAACTCTGAAGGAAAAGAGAACTCTTTAATATAGAAGGTTCCAAACAAGACCCTTAACATTAGGATTTCATGAATGATTTATTATAACCTTCCATTTTCCCAACATGTAAATTGTTCATAAATTGATCACAATTTATATGAATATATTTATCCTACTTAGACGTTGCTTGTCCAGCCCTTTCTTTTAGGTCAATGCCTGTCTTTTTTCTGTGTATGAGCTTTTGATTTTTTGGTAAATAGTATTCTTTCCATGTCTCTCCATCATCATATTTCAATGGAGTGAGGCTTTTTATTTTTACAGTCAAGTAATAAATGGCTCTTGATGTGTATTTTCAAATTAATTTATATTCTTCCCAACTTGTTCAAAATGTAACAGCTTTCTGAACATTCTTGTCACAGTATGGGGAAATGTTGCATAATCAAAAGTAGGTTCAGTGAGAAACTGGCAATGTTTCACAGATGTTTTTCATTTGGGGTGGTAAAAATTAATGTTTCTTAAATTAACACCATTTGTAAGCAATTAAGATGATTACATCCATGAAGAATAGCATAGAGCACCTACTGTGGTTATTTACAGTTATATTTGTCTGTTACTTCTTTAAAATTACATTCAACATAATATGGCAATATTTTCCTCCTGTTCAATGCCACAGAGTTGCCAAGCTCCTTCAAAGAATTCATACTTACACTTCCTGCATGAAATTTTATGTCTGGACCGAAATCTTCATTTTCTTCATTATGCTTTTGCAAAATGCATGCATGCTTGACTGCTACATCTTAGTAAACTATATATTGCTCTTGAATTAAAGAGAAGTGTTATATGTTTATAAATATAAATTTATACCTGGTAGGTACTTATTCTGTCTTCTTTTTTCAGTTGCTGAGCTATCTATTGAAGAGGAAAACTCAGCTACTAAACAACAGAATTTTACAGTTAATGTTCTCCCTAGTGGGCACAGCTGAACTGGGCTTTGAGTCTTCTGTCATCAAGAATTATAGTGCATTCCAGCATGTTCTCTGCAATTTTGAGGTAAAACTGTTCATGTTACTGTGGCTTTGGCTGTATTAAAGATGGCTGTATAGTACAAGGTTTGGTTTCTTCATAGCATCTTCTGGATCCAGTATTTAGGATGGGGTTGTGTGTTGTGCATTACCACACTGTGAGCCCCCCAGGCCTGCAGGAACACTCCCAGAGGGTCTGCTCCTCAGGGCTAGAACTGGAGCTACACTTCCTGCACTGGCAGGTACTCTCCAGTGCCTGCAGGTTGCATTACAGGAACACTGAAAGTTTATGATGTTCTCCTCTATAATTTTAACTGTTTCTCTGATGCAGCTACTGTCCTCACAGCTCAGCAGAGCAGTAAAACCTTTGCTGTCCTTTGTCTTTCAGCTTTGGATGAAAGCACCAGAAAATCTTGACCTTGTTCTTCTTTCCCATCTTGTGGAAATCTTGCAGTCCTCCAGGTATAAACATGTGTTTGAATCAGAAACCTTTGGGACAAATCCATCTGTAACTTGAAGCTGGAACTCTGAGGTGGATATGAAGGATCTAAGGGCAGTAGGAATCAGTGGATTCTTGGAGTAAATAATTTCTGCATCTCTCTTTCAAGCCTGGAGTTAGTGATTTGATCAGACCCTGAGATGACTTTGGGGCCAGACTGGGAAAAGATATCTGGTTGCCTGGTTCACATGGAACCACTGCTGTACAATTAATGTTTTAATATCTGCTAGTGAGGGGAAATCTGAATGTTTGAATTGACAGATAATTTTTTAGAATGTATTATTAGAATTGTGTTTAAAATCAAAACACAACCCTTCAATCAATATTCTTAATTATCTGGACTGGAGTTAAATGTATCTAAAGAGACAAAGCATGGCAGAGGGGTTGAGTAAAGCTAGATTCCTGCTTTTTGGTAGCAGAAAGCTCTGTGCAGAGCTGTCTGGTGCCCCTTGCTAAGTTTTACAGGAATAACATTTTTTGCTACCAGCTTGTTCCCTGAAAATGCAATAACGTTTTCTTTGAACTTGTTGGAAGGCAGCAGTTTCTGGGGGAGAAGGAAGAGAAGAATAGAACACACAAAGTAGTCTTTAGATCTCCATCACTGACACATGTTCAGTTTGTCTGACAGTGTTTGAAATGTTATAAAGACAATATTAGAAGCCAAAAGCATGAAGTATCAATGCAACCTGAGAATCCTTTTAGCTAAAACTCAGCAAATTTGATGATTTTCAGTAGAAGATCTTAATAGTCCCTGTGCTTTTTTTGCAGAGATGCATGTCAGAATGTTGCAATTGCCTACCAGGTGCAAATGGTGCCCAAGCTTGTTTTCCTTTTCAATGATCCTGAAATCAGCAGCTCCAAGATCACTGTTGCCTGCACTATTCTGTCCCATCTATTGCAAGGATACTTTAACACAAGGGATGTTCTCAGGTAACTGTCAAGTCTAGAGCTTTTCCTAATTGCAGATGAGCTATACTTCTGCTAGTGTTGGAGAGAACTCGAAAGTAGAGCTTCCCTCATCTTGTCTTGGGTACAGCACCAGATCTTTGGCAACTGCAGGATCCCCTGGTGAAAAACTGATGAAAAACTTTTTTCATTCACTCCAACCTTATATTTGTGTGAATGTGAATTAGGTAATGACCATTATCATGGTGGCACAGACAGTTCTGTAGGTATGACAGGGATTACTCAAATATGTACTTAATAGTTGGTTTCATTAAAGCTTTGTCCCTAAAGTATAACTACAGTTTTACAATTTGGTCCCAAAGAACTGTGTACCTAATCCTGTTGGTTTGGCTTATATCCCAGTAACAATCCTTTCTGTTCCTGAATTTCAATCAGTTATGTTAGTCAGGATTTCATGAAGCATAGCATTTAAATCCTTGTTTGCTCTTCACAAAATGTAAGCACTGCTTCATTTTATATTCCTAGCCTAATTGCATCAGTCTGTAACCTATCAACTGAGGAAGGTCTACATATTGCTGTCTACAGCCACCTGATTCCCAGGGAAATGGACTGCACAGATGGCAGCTCTGTTTCTAAGGCTCTGTTTTTAATAAAATGTAGAAACAGAGTTGCCTGCCAAATCTGTGGACTCTGCCTTTTGCTCTGTTGGAGAGTATGAGCACTTCTAATAGTTAACTGTGGAGTGAGCTAATACATGTACTTGGTGTTTGCCAGTTATTTTGTGAATGTATGCTACTGGATATATGTTACCTGTATGTATATTCCTACCCTGGGCTTGTAGGAATTAGTCTGTTCTTTTTCTCATATAGGTAGTGAGACAAGTCAGAGTCTTAGATTTAGTGTATCAAATTTGTCATGATGTAAGGAGTGTGAATGAGCATTTTTTCTTAAATAATGATGATTTGTTATTTCATGGTAATATGATTAGTTGTCAGGCCCATGAGTGCTAAGAGAAGGGACAGAGACAGTCCCTGTCCTTCCAGCTCCAGGACAGAAGAGACTTTAACAGGCTCTCAGCAGCACTGGGAGGTGCTGGAGTTTCTGCTGCTCCCAGATTTGCACTTCTAGAGGGAATTGCTCTGTGGGCCATTCCTGCAGAACAACTGGTGTTCTGTCCCTAAAGAAATAGCCTTCTTGTGGGAAGGAGGAGCTTGTGCATTTTCACTAAATATGTGAAACCAAGTGGTGTCAACAGAGATATTGGAATGCCACAGGCTGCTCAGGACCTTTCATATAAGCTGAGTGCTTTACTCAGTATTCTTTTCCTCTTGGTGAAAGACCTTTAAAGTAGATAGAGAAAATGTTTCCATAGCAGAATATATTTTACTTTGATTTTTAAATAGTTTCAGTCATCACAATATAAGAAATATATTAAGCTATTAGAGAGCATCCAAAGAAGGGCTAGGAAGATGAGGAGCCTCGAGGGGAGGCCAGGTGAGGAGTATCTGAGTTCACTTGGACTGTTCAGCCTGGAGAAGAGGAGACTGACGGGGAGAGGAGGGCAGACACTGATCTCTCCTCTGTGATGACCAGGGACAGGACCTGAGGGAATGGCCTGAAGTTGTCAGGGGAGATTTAGGCTGGATGTTAGAAAAAGATTTTTTCACCCAGTCAGGCACTGGAACAGGCTCCTCAGGGAAGTGGTGACAGCACCAAGGCTGACAGAGATCAAGAAGCTTTTATTCAATACTCTTGCACAAGTGTGACTCTTGGGTGTCCTGCTGAGGGCCAGGAGTTGGACTTTGATGATCCTTGTAGGTGCCTTCCAACACAGCACGTTCTGTGATCTTTTAATTTACTTCCTCGTTTATGAAGTTTTCATCCTGTATTTCTATAATTACTAGAATTTCTAACGGTAGTTGTTAAGTCATTGTTAACCAGCATCCAGCTTTGCATATAATCTCCAAGTAATTAAATTAATGTCTTTCTCTTGACCACAACTGCTTCACTCTTTCTCTCCAAGGATTGGATTGTTCCTTGTTTACACCTTGAAGCCTTCTTCTGTGGATGAAAATCAGATTTACCTGGATAGTGTGGCTGAGAGGCCCACTGAAGGTGAGGGGCTGCCTTGGGCTATGTGCTGTGATAGGTAGCTACAGTATTTCCCTCCTTCCCCAGGATCTGAGGAACCCTAATTGTAACATTAATGCTTCTGCCTCCTGTGGCAGGAAGAGACAAAATTCAAATTTCTTCATATGGAAAGGAACAGGCTACACTGAGGTGACCTTTTTGTTCTCTCTCTGCTAATAAACCAGCAGTACTTTGGCTGCATTGTCCAGAGCTGACACAATGCTGGATTTCAGATATACACAGAGAGGAAGGACATGAAATTGAAATTGCCCCCAGACTAACCTACTAGGCTGTTAGAAGGAACAAAATTTCAAGGGGCATCCTGGATTTTCTGTGAAGACTTTACTACACTAACAGTTGTAACAAATAATAATAATGCAAAGCTCTGCACCTTTTAAAGTATCTGTGTATTTGTCAGGTTCACGAGGAGGAACATCCAGTCATTTGGCCCTTTCACTGTGATCTTTCAGTTGAGCGTTTATTGCTATTGCACCTCTAAACAACTGAGCACATTAAGGAGACAGTGGTAACTGCAGTTTGTATATAGACATCTCAGCGAGGCAATACAAGTCAGATTGCCTGCTTACATTTCTCTCTCTAGTTAACCTGAGATTGCTTCCTGTGAGATATTGTTCAACATGCAGTCTGAATGAGTTTTAAATAATTCTAAAGAGAGGACTTTGGCAATGTAAGCACAGGTTGTTTCTTTTGTTAGCAGGAATCCTTATGATCCTTAATTTGATGTCCGCACCACTTTACTCTGCAACATCCCTGATATGAATACTTCTACAGGGCTCATTTGGTGCAAACAAAAATGTTCATCAAAGCAATGGAACATGTTTTGTCTCTTCATTACTGTTTATTACTTTCTGATATTTGTAGCCTTAAACCAAACATCTGGAAAGACAATCTGTCTTCGAAACCAGCTACTGAAGATGTTGTTAGATGTAATACGCTCAGACAAACTTCACCTGTCCTCTGAGTAAGTAGAAACTTTAGGAAGTTAAATGTCTCTGTCTTCCAGATTTTTCATCTTCCTGGTGCTTAACCAGGACTAAACACACTGATAATATTTGAATTTCAACAAATACTAAGCAAGAGCAGACTGGATTCAGAGAGTCTTTTTATCAGTGATTTATTTGGCATTCACACAGCTGTGTGGTCTGATCACACATCTGATATCCATTTTGGAACAAGTCTCATGTTTTCAGAAAATACAGTGAAGGGGGAACCTGGAAATTGATGTTTCTTCTGCATAGCAGCAGTTGAAGAAATCCCATCTGTCTCTGAAAATCAAGTCAGTCTAATGTAGGATTACTTGCACCCCTCTATTGTAACCATGAGAATGTCATTATAATTCTACCTTTCTTAACTGAAAGGCAGTTTTCATAGTGCTGGGAGCTGTAACTTTGCATTTTCATTAGGTAGGACATCTTGAACTTGAAAACTTAAACCAGAATTTTGACTTTCATAGCTTGAAAGATAGAGTCTGTGATGTAGTTTGCCTCAGTTATTGATATACACTCCTAGAAGGGGCATCATATTAATGAACTGTTGTCCCTGACAGTAATACAAGGTTAGATGTAGCAGGAATTGAATGACTTTAGCTGTGTGGATGAGTCTGTTGTTAAGTCTTTGTGATTCTCTGTTGTGGTGCACCTTTAATGAGATTTTTTTGTGGAGAAACATGAGGTTCTAAATCACTTCAAGATAATTTTAAATAATATCTCATTTCTGTCTTCCATTGTGCATCCTTCCATATATTTTCACTTACCTGTTTGTCCTAGGGAAAAAGAAAAGACATTTTTGGCACTGGGGCCAGACTGGTTTCTGCTGTTCACACAGAGCTACCTGCACTTCAGCACGGTTGTCCTGGGAATCAAACTGCTTCTGTGCTTCCTTCACAATCGTTCACTGCTGAACAAATTCAAGGAGGGGATAGTGGCAGGGCGTTGGCTGGAAAACAGCTCTGCAGGATTGAATATTCTAATGGGTATGTGTTAGTTTAGAATTCCTAAAACACTGCCTTGATCCAGCTGAGTGGTAGAAGATCACTGTGTGCATGATAGGACAATTCCCACTGATCTCAGTAGATCAAGTTTACTTTCTAGGACAAACTTGAAGTCCTGGTACTTCAGCATTTCTGTGCTGAAAAGTGGAAAGTATTACTTCTCCCTTGCAGGTAATTAGCAATTCTGATTAGCATCTGCAGGGAGATGAGCCTTTTTGTGTTGCACAAGATCAGGCCACTTGATAAGCCTATAAGGTGTTCAGATGTCAACTTGTACTCTGAAACTTTTTGTTTCTTGAAGATTTGTTCAGCCTGCTTTTTGATAATTAATCCTGGCATTCTGACAAAGGGAAAGGAAAAAGAATAATTCAGGGAGAAAACCCTTTTATTAAAGTGATAGTGAGAAAAAACTGTTATGTTAGTCTGGGAGTTTTTTTAACTGCTGATACTGCAGCCTAGCAGATTACTGGGAGTTCTGGGACAGATACAAATGAGGATAAAGTTATGTCAGTAATCCTGCTGATATGACATGTATTTGTAGATGCTTTCCTTTTCTTTTCCTTTAAAGATAATTTAAAAAGTCATCCTCCAGTGCCTGACAATGGCTACTTCTTGATTTTTGGATTTTCTGTATTGCAAAGATGTCTGACTGATCATGTTCACATCCCTGAGATCTATTTGGTTGTAGCAGAGCTGTTTCTGGCAACTCCACAGTCTGAACCACCTGAAGCAGTCAAGGTATGAAAAAAAAAATAGCAGACAAGCATCTGAAGTTTCTATTGCAGTACTATTTTGATATTTTATGCCCTTTTCCATGAGGGGATTCTCAAGCAAGTTAACCCTACTTGGGTTTTGTGATCATAAAAACTATTCATATTTTTAAATTGTTAGTTAACTTTGATTTAAGAAATTTTATGTTCAAAACAACCCTGTTCATGCAGGTGTTCCATGTTACAAATTTAATAGGTGAGGAAGGAACTGCTGGAGGTAGGCACATGTTGGTTTTGTTCTGATGTAGAGAGAACAGGCATTGTTCTTGATGTATCATATATAATTCCCATATCTTAATGAAATATATTTCCTCCTGTGTAGAAAGATCTTGAGTCTATGTTGCAGTGGATCTTGCAGCACCACCTTACAGAGAATGTCCTCAAATTTGGGTTGTGTGCAGAGGCAGCTGTGTTACTGCTGGAAATGGTTAGATTCACTGTGGACAAGGTAAGTGTTTTGTTGGAAGGACAGTGCAGTGTCAATGGCTGAATAAAGGGTGCAGGTGTGACAGATGCTGGTGCAGCCTCTAATCCCTAGTCCTGCTCTACCCTCAGAGGGCAATACTGAACATGTCAGTGAGCAGGGAATTCCAAGGGACACAACAACTACTGCCCTGGTTATGCAGCACAGGATGTGATGGGCTTGCCCTTAAGAGAGACCAGAGACAGACCTTGCCCACACCAGTACTCAGATTTTTCATTCTTGATGATGATGATATGCCACCTTTCTGGTTGGGTGTATCTTCAACCTCCAAGGTTGGCTGCTGGTGCCTTGTCTGACTTTTATGGCTGAGTCATGTTTGCTTAGCTTTGGAACAAAGCTACAGACAAAATACCTAAAGAGGAGCGAAGATAAGCTCTTAAAAATGATAGGAATGCTGCCTTGACCAGATGCACATTTGTCTGTCCAGCCTGTTGCAGATGCAGAAGCCTCCTGGGCGATTGCCTATCCAGGGAATGTTATGGAATTTCTGTGCTTGATCTATCACAGTTACACACAGGACCCCATGTGGCACTGTGCTGACTTCTTGAAAACTTTGGCTATGGCTGCTTTTCATTCAGGACCACCCAGGGTATGTGTACCATATGCGAACCATAAGCCCTTCAGACCAGAGATGGGTCACTAGGAGAAAATAAAAATCAATTTACAGTAGACTGAGTGAGAATGTATTGCTATCTGCTTCCACAGGGTGGGTCTGAAGGCCTTTTGACTCCTGATGGTCCGGCCATTGCCGAAGGGAAAGGCTGTGCTGATCCCTCCTCCCTCCCACTCCTACCACACCCTGCCAAGAAACAAGTGTGGGATTTTGTGCGAGTTCTCCTCATGGACAGTCTCCTCAACATCCCGGCAAACAAACAAGGACATCCCCTTGAGCTGCTTCTTGAGGTGTCTCTTATCAGCAGGCTTTGCTCTTCTACCTTGCACTGGGGGTGGAAGGACAGGACATATCCTGAGAGTGACCTAGTAAAAAAAGTGCTGACAGTGACAAAAGGAAAAAGGACTTCTCTAATTCCTCAGCAGTAATGTGAACTAAGAAAATGCTGTCCCTGGAAAAGACATTTTTCAGGCAATTTTTAATATTGAAGAAAGGTGGGAAAAAAAATCCTTTTTCCTGAATAATACCTGCTTGCCATTAGGGCACCCCTTGAATTAGTTGAAAACAGAAATT
Source organism: Aegithalos caudatus (assembly GCA_013389925.1). Taxonomy (NCBI): domain Eukaryota; kingdom Metazoa; phylum Chordata; class Aves; order Passeriformes; family Aegithalidae; genus Aegithalos; species Aegithalos caudatus. The sequence continues at coordinate 346,645 of WEIU01019305.1, forward strand.
TTAACATGCACCCCCATCCTGTGTACTGATTTTTGAGATAATAAAAATCTCTGATCTCAAATAAACAAAAAGCTGTATCTCCACTTCAAGTACATATTAATACAAGCTGTAGCAGCTGAGCCTGGACAATAGATTTCAACCACTCAAAGCACTCCAGAGAATCAGAGTAGTCTGGGGAAAGGGGAAAGTGAAAAATTTAGGCTTCAGCTCCAAATTGTCAGCAGTCCAGGTGCTCCAGATGCGAGTTCTGATGTGGACTTAGATTAGTAATATGAATAGTATGAACATAAGCTTGACTGCAATTGTAATGAGTGAAATCCTTTGTAGAAATACAGATCCCTAAAGGTTTATATACACTATCCCAAGGTTTGGTACAGTTAAAATAGAGTTTGGATTTCTGACTGAATCCTCAGCCTGCTAATGGAGTTTAATATCCCCGAGCACAAGGTTCTTGGGAATTACCTGTGAGCCAAATTCTGGCCTTTTGCAAAACCTTCTTTCTGTTCAGTGTACAGAGGGTGACTGTACTGGCTATCAGCTAGATGGTCTAGTCCTATGGAAGATTTCCTGGTTTTCCAGCTGGGAATGAACTTCTGCCATCTCATCTGTTGTCCAGTAGCTGTCAACATATGCACTCTTGCTGAAAGTGAAGTTGAGTCAGATCTCCTGTTTTCCTGCTGTACTAACATGTATGCCATCACTGTATAGGCTTCTCCAGAAGATGCTACCAGTGAACAGAAAAGACTTTTTCAGACAAAAGTCCTGCTGTCTGCTATGGATATCTTTCAGGTTACCAGCCAAGGCGAGGGGAAAACGAGACCAAGAGGTGAGTGGTGAGAATCTGATTGTTTAACTATTGTTTAAGTATCGTGCTAACTGATATTTAGCATGTAGGTGTAATTGTTGGAGAAGTTTGGAAACAACAGCTAAAAGGACAGCCCAGCTCAGCAGGCTCCACTGTCTATTCTATCTTTCTGTAAGCCAGTTTGCATAAATTAGTGTAATTTTATAATTTTTCTGAAGAGCTTCTTCCTTTTTTTCTTTTTGAGAAGAGATTCTGAATGTTACAAAGGGAATATGTAGAAAGAAACCTAGGTTTATCCTTGAATACTTCTGGAAACAGCCCCATTAACTTAGTTGTTGCTACTCTTCTTTCTGAGAGAGTTCTTCATTACAGCATTTCAGTGAGATTGGAGCTGACATTTCCAGTCTGAGTAAGGTGTTTCTGCAATACCTAGAGTCATCTTAGACATGTCCTAGCTCTGAGATATTATGGCATGAGACTGTTCCTTCTCAGCTCTGGTAATCTCACATTTCACATTTTCTTCATGTCTTCTTGTTATGGGATAATCAACCCTTTTATGTCCTCTCCAGGGAGCAGTGATCCTCATGGTACTTCAGAATCTGCTGCACCCCTCCCCCTGATGAATATCACTTATTTTGCTCAGAAGCTGGTTGAGAAGCTGAACAGCAGAATGTTCACTGCTGACCCCAAGCAAATCCTGATCTTCATTGCCAAACAGATTATGTGGGTGAGTCACCTTTTTTCTACCCAACTTTTGTCAACATGCTGTAGCATGCTGGTTTTTTTTACACTGAGGTCATGATACTGCAATTCTGAAGAAGATGGCTGTAATCCATTTGGTGATTGTTGTTATTCCTGTTTTTGTTTTGTTTTTTTTTTTGCATGAGAACAAAACAGCTGTAAATTCTAATTAGAGATAGATGGTGCAGCATAAAGAAAGAATAGTTAACTCTTTTGTGACAGTGTCTGTTGGCTATGTACACATTGCTGAACTGGGATAAATTAATCCCTTCCACAGTTCTGGAGACTTCAGGAGAAATAGAGAAAAAAAGAATTTTAATGTAAAAGGTAGTTCAGGGGAATTTTGCTGAAATAAGTTTCCAACAGCCTAAATGAAGTGGGAGGAGTGGATCCTTGGGGAGAAAGTTCTCTGAGCAAGCCAAGTACTCTGCTGTTTTGTGTTTTCACAGGTCTTTGAAAGCTCTGTTTCTCAAAAGGAAGCTTTCCTCAGTGCCCTGTACAGCTGCTTAAACAGAGCCATCCTATACTGCCTATCCAGACCACAACAATCACTGCCAGAACAGTTTAATGTCCTCAATACTCTCATTGTTCTGCAAGAACAGTGGGACATTTTTTTTGCAACTTACAACTCCAATAGTAATTTTGTCATCTGCCTGATGTACTGCCTTTGCCAGCTGAACTCGGGCAGGTACAGATGTTCATCTTATTATGCTTCTTTGTATCTCTGTGCTGTACCTATGGAAGTGGGTGCAGAGAAGGAGATGTCACATAACATAGGCAATATCCAGTCTGGGGAATCCCTAGCAGCTGAGACTGAGCTGGGTCCAGCATTTCCAGCAGCCTACTCACTTCAGAGTAGTAATTGCAGTTAACAAGCTTGAACTGATTTCAGTGGAGCTGGAGCACAAGCCCATCAGGAAAATGAGCATCTGGAAATCTTCCTGGGATGTGGGCTAGGATCATTCCTCAATCATGTAGGTGGCCATTCTCCGAGACATCTGTATCGGGTAATTTAGTGAGATTTTTTTCTGATCCAGCAGCCATTTGTGTGTTTATACATTTAAAACACATATAGAAGTGTGAATGGATCGTGATCTTTGTGTTATTGTTACTTGGATCTGAGCTGCAACATTGCAGTTGTTCTGACATTGGGGGCTTTGCCCTTTGCCATTGGGTAGGGCTAGAACATCTATACACTCTTTGCTGTTCTTACAGATGTTGATATAACAGATGTAATCTTGCTAATTTAAGATGGAAGCTTAGTTTTATGAAAAAAAGCAAATACTGGCAAGTTCATTTTTACTTTAATGTTTCTTATTCCAATGATAACCTTCTGTATTGCTTTGATGGTCTGAATTGAATCCATTAATACAGTATCACACCAGAAATGAACTGCACTTCCTGAGATCTTTTCTGGATGTTCTTATTCCAGTCAGATAATTTCCAAGCCAAACCCATTGAGGTGGAGCAAGGATTGCTTTTATGTAGTAAGAGCAAAAACTTTTTTTTAAAAATCAAGTATGGAAGGGTTTATGTCATCTAAAAGCTAAACATAGCTAATCCAGGGAATCAAAACTGTGGTATTTTAAAGAAAATCAGAAATAAAAATGGCAGCTTTGTATACCCAAGGATTTGATTTTCCCAGATAGTAGGGCCTGTTCAGAATTGAAATAACTTGGTGTGTTACTAGTGGCTATATATGCTATTATTGACAGCAGTTCTGTGACAAAGTCCAGATTGTCTGGATACCTTAAGCAAGCCTGTTTCTTTTCTTTTTTGAAGTATTACTGCTGTACTGAAGTTCCTCGTGCCTTTTACCTCCTGACTGGTAGATTGTGGCACAGCCCCCAGTCCCAAAGCAGAATGGGATGGTGATAGTGATGGCCATGGTGATGTCCTCAGTAATCACATTTACATGCTAGTAGTGTCCATGGTGCTAAGTTTATAGGTTTTGTTGTGCTCAGTGCTTTAGAAACTGAATGAATCATCATTGGTACAAAAAACCCAGACTAAGCAGTTCAAGTGTAGGGTACAGCAAGCCACTGCTTTCCACATAGTGGCAGATAGCTCTAGCAAAGGGATTTGGAGTAAAGAGACCAAGTGCAAGGTGCCCAGGGGAGGTGCAAGAAGGCTGGATGCAGACTGGCTACATCAGGACAGCCCTGTCTTCTGTCTAATTGGGGTTAATGGTAGATACAAGTGCAGTAAAGTGCAAGGATAAGGCACATACAAGAGAGTGATCTATAGGGTCATGGTGACTGCTCCTTAACTTTGAAAACTAGACTGCCAGTTGTTAAATTCCCACTTGCTGAAAATTCTGTGGTGTTACATGACTGGTATAAGCTCTCAAATCTGAAAATACTCATCTACTAAATGAATCAGGTAGGACTGGATGTGCAGACATCTGTAGCTCTTTCACTGTCCTCAGTTTGTTTTAAGTCTGGTTTCCTCACCTGCCTTCCCTTTTTTTTTTTTTTTTTTTTTTTTTTTTTTTTTTTTTTTTTTTTTTTTTTTTTTTTTTTCTTTTTTCCCATTTTTTTTTGA
>WEIU01019305.1:353033-374119 GCA_013389925.1 Aegithalos caudatus
AGCTCTGGAGAGTTTTTCTGGATTTGGGAGGCTTCTGAGCATGTCTGTTGGTTGACATGTTCCATTGTGAATTAGACAGCTATTGCAGTTGAGGTTCCTTTTCTAGGCTGCTAGAAATAACCACAAAGAAACAGTGACCTGGGGAATTTCTCTTGAGCAGCTTGTTCATATAGTCTAATAATGCACAGTTTCTGCATAGGGCCCAATTATGGCACTTGATAAACCTCAGCAGCCCAGATTTGTTTGTGTTTGCAGGCCTCTGCTTGGGCTGGAGCAAGGTGAGGAGATGCCAGCTTTGCTGCTGCTCTTGAATTGTATCACCTACATAAACCTTGTCCTTCAGGCACTGAGTTAGTGGAAAGGCTCAGGTGTTATCACAGTACTATCCTTACATTTTCTACTGTACATAAAGTATTAAAGGTCCAAATTTTAATTTAGCCCCTAGAGATAAGGAAACAAGTCTTGGTATGTAATCCAGGAATGGGTTTGGACGGTATGCATGATTCCTACTGTCAGCAATGAAAATGTGAATTATCTTTTCCATGCATAAGCTCCTCCTTTGCTGAAAGAGAGGGCCATTTCCATGGTTTTGCTTAGCATTGTCAAAACTAGGCATAAAAATCAGTAGGTGGATCTTACTTTTCAAGTGTACTAGAGGTAGAGTAACTAGCTACAGGGGAGGGCAGAAGTGCATTGACAGAATATTCAGAGCTTTAAGCCGAGCTTGTGCTACAGTGGTGCTCAACACATTAAAGTCTCTTTTTATCTCCTGAGAAGACAATTAGTCTGTTATTAGCCTGACTTTAGGAACCTTAATCCTCTAGCTCAAGCTATAGGAGATTGTAGCTTTATACCTGGTGTTGCCTGGCTCACTTCCAGGTGAGTTGACCAGGAAGATTGTGACACTCAGTTAATGTGTCTGATAGTGCCTTACTGAGCTGCAAGGTTTTTTGGTTTTTTTTTTCGTGTGCCACAGAATCCTTCTCAGTCTTTAAAATCACTTTGCTGCTTACAGAGTGAGCAAGCTCTTCCCAGGTACATATGCGTACTGTGATGTCATACTACAAGAGTGTTGACTATTTGCCCTGGGGTCTGTTTAATTATTTTTTAAAATTAATTTTGATTATTACAGCTGATTACACCTCAGTGAGCAATGTAATTGATATTTGTAAATGTATCCCAAGGAACATTTTGTACAACATGCTTTTTGCTGTTGAAGGTTAAAGACTCTGTTATTGGTTTTTCCCTAAATATGCCCACATCATTAGTTCCTCCAGTGAAAAGGTTGCCATCTGGAAAAGGCAGCACAGAGACATTATTCAGGCACAAGTGCATGAAATTGATGTTTCTACATCTTCTGTCTCTCTTCTGCAAGGAAGCTGCTTGTAATTAAAGGAGCTGGGTTTGGAAGAAACATTATTCACTTGATGTTATTCCTTATCATGTCACGTACTGACAGCTCCATAGCTCTGATAAATTGTTCTTCTCAATGAGATATGAAGCTACAGTTCCAAATGTTCTTCTCCTTTCTGCCTCTCCCCCTTTTTCTCTCCAGCCTGTCTTTCAGAGTTTGATTCACTTTTTAGAGAGGTGAAATCTAAGAGGAAAAAAATGTTGAGTTGCCTCTCAACAGCCCTCTTCCTTCATACTCTTACTTACATTTAAAAAGTTACATTCAAAGTAAATGGTATTTGTATTTTTAACTCATATTTTTGATGACTTTGGTAATCACTTTAAAAAGTCCTGTAATGTAATTTTGTATGACTTTCTGTGTCAGGTGACTTCTGTGCTCACTACTGGCCTCTGTCTTCACTTCTGCCAGTTATGGACTTATGTCCTACCCCAATAGGCACCTGGTTGAAATGTGGAGGTTAAAGGGAAAATAACTGTGTGAACTACATAATGAGGAACAAAGAATTTAAACCCCATAATAAAATAAAAAAAATTGCTCCTAACTGAGAAAAATTTACTGAGAAAAGTGCAGAAATTGACTCAGGATTTCAGAGGTGTGCCCAGTAGAAAGAAGAAATGAGTTGTTTACTGGGTTATTAACTTGATTCCCTCATCAGCTGAAAAATAAACAAAGAACATTGAAGCAGTAGTAGAATCAGCTGTAGATTAAAACAAAAAACAAAAAACAAAAAACAAAAAACAAAAAAACAAAAAACAAAAAAAAAAGGCAGCAAAGTACTCCTCTTAAATATTTCCCTGTGATTATTTACAGGATAGGAAAAGTACTTTTGAGACCCAATCCTCAATTCAGAATAAACAGCAAAATTCAAACTATTCACTCCAGCAATGGATCAGATCCCATGTTTCTGTTGTACTTTTGCTCATGTTCTCCTTCAGCAGCGAAGCAAATTTCCTGCTATTTGGTGGCAGATGTGAGAATTAGCCATCAAATGCAGGTGTGTTTTCTGCATATTTCTGAATGCACTGTACTATCTCATGCTTTGCTTTTGGCTTTGTCTGGGAGGCGTGATCCTTTAGAAAAGAGAGTGTAATTACATTTAAGGTAGTAGAATGGCAGTGATCTGCTCTGGTAACTGTGTTTTCTTGGAAGTCAGAATAGTCACACAGGAGCATGAAAACTGTACAAAACTGGATTTTTTTGATACTTACAGGTGACAGACTTGGGTAAATTTGCTGGCAGGAAGACCTTTAGGACTGATTACAGTGCCAAGGGTTTCAAATCACTGACTTTCCTGTTTTGAAGTGAGCCTTTGATCTTTTGCTCTTTCTTCTCCTTTCCCCCTCCCTTCCAGTTTTGCTGTCAAAATCTAATATACATATTTAATGTTTAGGTTAAGAATGACTGAGCCTGTTTTTGATATCATAAAAAAAGCTACAAAAGCAGCAAAGGACTCCTGTAGCAATTTTATTTCAGTCAACTCTAAATCAGTCAGAGGTTCTCTATTCCCTGTCCTAAGGTTTTTTAGGATGAGTGCCTGAGCAAGATTGCAAGCACCATACCTCTAACTCCTGTAAGACACATTGCCTCAGAGCTGTAGATACAGCTGTTATTCTTTACAAGAAATGCAGAGCCTTCTCAGTTTTACAGGGGGCCTGATTGTGCCTGTCCTCTACTGTTTTTGTTGATTAATTGCATTCCTCTATGCCAAAGGTCCATATAACTTGAAGTAGAAAAGGTCTTTTTATTCCCCTTTTTAATCCCATTTTTCAGAACAGAGAGGTTGAGACCTCCTAACTTGTATTTGCAAAGCCAGAAACATCACTTAAATCTTTTTCTTACCAGTCACTCAGTTGGTCTTTTATCAGCTTTTCAAGTTAACTGAGTTAAAACGAGCAAACATTTAATGTTATTTCTATGAAAAGAGCATCATTTGTGTAACATGTTTATCTTCGTAATAGAAGGATAATTAACATCACTAATTATCTAATTAAGTTCATTAACTATCCACCAACAGTGCACCGTGAAGTTGACATTATGTTCTTCTGTCAACAAATGCTTTGATTTCTTAGGAAGTAATTAAAATGTAAATTAGCATGTCATTAAATGCACAAGGGAACTTTGGAATCAAATATTCATTTCAAAACTGCTCATAGCACACATTTTTTTTACTTCAATGAAAGCAGGCACTTTACTATTAATGATGTATATTAAACAATTTCCATTATAATATTATTGTCTTGTTTAATAACTGGCTCAAAGCTAAATTACAGCATGCTGTAGCAAGCTGAAAAAAGTTTCTTTAACTTTGAACAAGGAAATTTTCATGTCCTCTTTCACTCATGTCTGACACACCACTCATTTATCATTTTCAGGTTGTTTTGAAGATCATAAAGAATTCAGTAGGTCAGTGTTAGATAAGAATTTCATGAAAACATAAAATATAGAGCTATTTCATATTATGTGATACCACTGAATTTTCTGAAACATGTTGGAATAATTTCCCCATTCATTGAAGACAATGTTTAGCTGAGAATTGGAATATAAATGTTGTATGATGAATACAAGTCTTTAGGCTGACTCAGATTCACAGGCCCCTCTGTCTGTCCTCTAAAAATTCATTAGGGGCTGCTGCAGGAGATGGTGTGTGATAGCACAGTGCATGGTAGAAAACCTGTTCTAGAAAACTTGTTTTTTGATTGATTCCAGTTTCATCTTAAAACATGAAACACAAGAGATACCACTAACAAATTTTCTTGTGGGGGGCTCTTCAGAGGGAGTTTTCCTGTGTTTTTAAGCTCAGTGGACTTCTGTGGGAGTGAAGTCCCTTCATTGAATTACACATTGTATGAAAATGTTACCTGTTATTTCTCCTGCATATTGTTTTAAAATAAAATACTGTTTTAAAATATAAAATTTTCAAGCTAGAGATTGTATCTGGGTCAGGCTTAAGCTTGGATATAGGATTTCTGTAAGTGGAATTTAGTGTTTAAAGCTGTTGGCACCAAAATCTCGTCTTTCAAGAGCTGCTGGCTGCAGAGTTTTATTTTCACATAACAGAGCTGATGCAAACTGAGTTGAATGGTGTAAACATGGATGAAAGAGGAGCTTGATTTGGTTCCAGAAAAACCCTAGAAATGTGTGCTAGCCACTGAAACAGATTATTCTTTTCTTTGCTGAATACATAGACAAATAATTTTTTTCATATTTCTTGGTTCAAATATGTCTGTTTCCTTCTAGTTTTTTGATTCAACATTTTATTTATAACAATTTCAGAAAGAAATGGTTTGAATTCAAGACTGAAGTGTCAATTTAAAATTAAAAGTAAAGGACAGAAAATCAAGGGAGATCCTAGAAATCTCTGCAAGATTGACTTAAATGTTTCTTTTGAGTGAGGGTATAGGTTGCTAATTTTGCTGAAGTCTGTGACCATTCATTTCTTGTTGGTCTCATCTTTGCTAGTCATATTAAAGTTTACGTGTGTCTATCTGTGTTCTATTTATGCTTTCTGCTACAGAGCAGCTTGGACTACATGCACTAAAAAACTCCAGAAGTAGTCTTGTCACCTTTAAGTCTAAGTCATTTTATGAAAACTGGTTTTTTTTAATGTGTCAGGAGAGAGATGTTTATTTTTCTGTATTCTGAGAAGCAGAATATACTTTAAGCATATACTGATGCTTACAGAATTGTTTAATCAGCTAAAGGATTAGAAGGCAAACTTTTCTTAAATAAAAGCCATGATCCAAATGTAATCAGAAAATGTCAGTGCAGGATGCTGTTGGATATTATTTAGATAATAATGTGTAATAAAGCCCTAATTTACGTACACTTGTAGGAGTTCCACATTTTAAATAGAAATAGGAAAAAACAGTGAGTAAGAACAAGTGAAGGCAAGAAGAGTCTCCCCTGCTGTTCCCCATAATGCCAAAGTCTGACCTTCACCTTTCACTTCAGAGGTAAAACCTAATGCTTCTGCTGTAACAGGATGGGAACTGAATGAATCCTCAAGACATGGAATGAATTATCCCAGTGTCACAGAAGCCATTCTCAGAGATAGGATTAAAGAACAAACATGCCTTAACTCTCATTGTGCTTTTTTGCTATTAGGAGGCAAGTTATGTGTCCTCCCAGGATAGAGTCTGTTCAGCACTATCATCTGTTGAAGGGCTGTGTGTGTGCATGCACACAAACAGACATGTGGTTGCTATAGAAGTAGACTGGCTTCTGCACTGCCTGGGCTAAGCTGATAAATGCAGTGTGGAAATCTCATCATGTGTACACACCACGCTTTAGCTTTACCCTTTGAAACCCACCCCTGAGTGTGGGTACATTTATGATGCACTGAAATATGGAGGATTTTCTCATTAGCTCTGCTATTCCCCAACCAACTGGCAATGCCAGGAATCCATCCATGATCCTTAGGAGCAGTTGGCACACTGCATTAGCCTCCTAGCGGGCTGAGGCATGAGGCTTCCATGCAACACTTAACTGCTGGAACTCAGTCTGCTGAAAAGCTAAATGAATTTTGGCAAAGCAACAATAAAATCCACATGGTAATAACAATTTTGTGATTCAAAAGAGCCTGAAAACAACCCTCAGTGTGGAGAGTATATGTGAAGGACTAGGATAAACTGCTCTTCACACTGCTAAAGAAAACATCATCTGCCTTAGCTTAATGTTTGTTACCTGGGGAGTAATGGAACAGTTTGTCCTTCTATGAAATGAACCTACTTTCTGCTTAGTGCATAGTCTCTTACTTGAAAAGTAATCTGGTCTCAAGATGGCTGGCTTATTGTTTGCACAGAGCAGCAGTGTGTACTAGGTCACTGTGTCAGCTTTAGTAACAGGAGCAGACTTGGAGATGTTATGCACTTTGTCTCTACCTGAATAGAGCAGGGCTGCTGCACTGGAGCCTTCACCCAGCTCTAGCAGTTTACTGTAGCACTCAGATGCTTCTCTGCAAAGCTGCCATGGTAGCTGTAATCCTGTCCTCTGTAGCAACCCTGATGAGGAAGGGATTGATCGATTTAGCAAGAAAGGACCAGAAGTATTGAGCTTTAATTGCACATTCTACATAGATGTGTGGAAAAAGGAGTATAAGAACTGCCATGAGGATAAGATAGTTTTCATATCTCCAAAGGGTTTAGGCTCAAAACTTTACTGACAATCTAGCTCTGCACCTGTTCTCTTAGCAGTTCAGGAATGTGCTATGAAAAAATTATTGGCTTTAGATGATGCCTGCAAAAATCATGTGCTTTTATAAGAAACTCTCTCTTTCCTGACTAGGTCACATCCTCATCCACACTGGTTAGGGCATGCAGTCCAGCAGAGGTGGCATGTGGGGCTGCTGAGAAGAGCAGTGCTGCACCACAAGTGGATGCAATTTAATGTTGAGTTGCTGGGAAATATATACTAAAGAAAAATTGAAGAATTTACTCTTTATAAAATGGCATTTTGTCAGTGTTCTCTTTAATCTCATTTTCTGTTTGATTCAAGATGTGAAGTTTATCGCACTGATATAATGTAATTTTTCTCATTCTAATGATGCTAATTTCCTAATTTTTTTTTCTTTTGGAGTTATGATCCTTAGAGATTTTAAGTATTTTTAATTGTCACTTTTTAAGTTCATGTGCTGCATATATATTATGTGGGAGTTTATGTCTTTAATGCTTAGTATAAAGACAACACTTCCCCCCTTGACTAGCAGACAACCTGTACATAAAAGTTGTGAAATGCATGCCTAAGCACATCCCTAAACATAGTGATTTCTTGAATCAGAGTCATCAGATCTGTTTCTGCCATGCACAATTATTTGCTGTCATCACATATGCTATTCATGTGCAGTTTCTGGCACTGCTGAGAGCTCCCTACCTGGTGTTCTGTTTTTCTATGTCCATGAAATACTTTCTGAAAACTTAGTGATTGCATGAATAGTCATAATTAGATTAAAAAAAACTTCCTTTTAGAATTGTGAAAGCCCGAGATAGAGAAATTAAGTAAATGAACTCATCCTGGGATATGAGATCTAAGATCTGGTACATCAGCCATGTTAGTGTACTCTCTGCCACTGAACATAAAAATAGAAAGGACTTCCAAACTGGTTCATCAAAAGGGTTCCCCCTCCCACTACTCCATGTTCTCATCATATACGTCTTTGTGGGCTTATCAGGCTGTTTCAAATTATTTCAGGTTGGGTTTTCCCCATCATACCCCCTTTCCCTGCACCATGTCCTCCTGACAGGAGCTTGTGGACTCTCCACCCCTGGAGCTGTTCAAGACCAGTTTGGATGGGGCTCTGAGTAACCTTGTCTATTGGAAGATGTTCCTGCCCATGGCAGGGAGGTTAGAAATGGGTCATCTTTAAGGTCCTGTCCAGCCCAAACCATTCTGTGATGTTCCAGAAGCTCACTTCTTATTTTCCCCATCTATAAACTAAAGACTTTGCCTTCTTTCATCTTTCTCTAAGATGTATTGGTCAAAAGTAGTGCACAAGGGTTATAACTGTGCTGCTACATTAGTGCTCTTACTATATACTTTATAAGTATATAAACATGTATGTTTATATACTTATAATGTTTATTTTGCTCAGAAGAACTAAAGTAGTAGACTAGTATCACTAGTTTGAGGCCTTACCAACAGATGACTCAAAATACATGCATCAAAACAACTATGTGGGTATTGTCACTATAATCCATGGGATAATTCTCTTGGCACAGTGAGGAATTTGAACATTTGGACTATCCTTTTGTCTCTTATAACTCCAAAATTAATTTGTCTTGATGTTTATTTTCATTTATTAAGAATTTTGGCACATATTTTTGTGTGCATGTGCATTCTATAACACAACCCATGTAAATAAAGCCTCCAAGTGCAGAGCCCCAGTGACAGAATGTTTCTTTAGGAAAGAACTGTGGTATGTGTGGTGTCTGTATCATGCAATATGAGTGTGTTGTGGCAAGGCTGAATATTTATGAGATTCAGGAGTGCTAAGTGATCTATATACTTTTTTTTAAAAAGTCAGATAGAAAGCATTCCAAAGCTCAGTAGAGTTTTGTTAACTTATAAGTCACACCTCAATCTTTTTTTCTTTTCAACTGTTTCTTATTACAAACAGTCTCTCAATTGCTTTATTGGAAAGAAATTATAGAAAATTCACACTCTGGGATTCCTCAGTGCTAATCATTTTCTCCCCTATTTGAGGGCTCCATGCAGCAAGAGAAGAAACAGTTTTTGAGTCTGTGATTTGTTTTAGTTTTTTAATAGGAAAATAACTTATGAGTTCTATCACCTTTTCAAGCTCTAAATATTGACTGGGGAATAGGTGGCAGCAAAATGATCTGATTCTACTTGCAATGTGATTGCCTAAGGCTGCAAAGTAGAGAAATCTGTATAAAAAAGACTTAAAGCATGGTTTCCTACTCAGATTTTTAGGGAAGGATTGATCAATAAGGCCCTTTAGTATGCCCTTCCCAAAAACATGTATTACAGTTCTTACATTTACACCAGTTTTTCTGCATATGAAACACAAACTTTTTGTTTTACTACATTAACAATTATCAAAGCTGGCATGTTCTTGTTTAAGATAGATTTTACTGTGGCACTGCTGTATTTAATCTACTCCTTAAAGAGTTGCTCTTTGAAAGGATAAACACCCACAATTTTTAATGGAATTATTCATTAGGCATTACAGTATAACTATTTTGACTGAATGCTTAGTAAATAATAGCCTGGTCTATATTGTCCATGTTTATTTGTTATCTTTTTCAGGTTTTATTTTTATGTGTTGGTCTGGCTTGTGTGGCTTTTTCTTTCTTCCAGTCATTGTCATCTCCAGTTTTGTTAACTGTTCATTTCACTTTACAACCAGATGGTTTTCCTGTGAGATCAATAGGGGCTTGTTCATCTGGCTGAAGCTGGCCAGCTATAGCTCCTTTGGAAGCCAAAGTGGTTAGTCTTCAGTTGACCAGATGTGGCTAGTAGAAGTTTTCCTTCTTAGGACCCTTCAAATGTTTCAAGGGCTAGGAGCTGGGTCAGTGAGAAACTTTGCAATGTGGACTTTGACTTCAGGGGTCTCACTGATGACCATGAGTGAAATACAGACTCTTAGCAACTTGGAAACAGCTGCCAATAGAGCACTGACTTGGCTTGAGTAGCCTGTGACTATGTAAAATGGAGGAATTGATTTTCTGCTCTGGACGGTTCTGCCCCTAGTCCACATAGAGCCAGGATCTCAGCTCTTCTCCTATACCAGGACTGGTTTAAGAGCACAGAGATGCTGTTGCTTTCTAGGTCAGCCTTTATGGGAGTTTTATATGAATTATGGAATAGTTTTGTGAGGCCACAACTGTGATTACAGGTTTAATGATGCTTTAAACAAACAAAAATATAATGACTTTCATCAGTGTAAAACAGGAGCTTCCTGCAGGGAAACACCAATAAATGTGACTTCGCAGCAGGGTTACAGACCTGGCTGGAAGCCAGCAGTCATGGCACAGCACCCAGACCTTGTGTGTTAACTTAATTAGAGCCCAGTGCAAGCAGCAGACAGTTTGCTGTGAGGGATTGCTGCCAGTGTGTCACAGAGTCCCTGCATTTAAAAGTTACCTACCTGATCCAAGGCTTTAGGTAGTACAAGGCGGGGACTTCTATGGCAAGTTTAGCCTCATGCTGTGACTTACAACAACCTCACATTTGTCAGGGAAGTTCAGCTGGCTGTGACAGCCTTCATATGGCACTGGGGGCACTCACTCTCCTGTATTATCTCACTATAGATCCTTACCTCAGTTGGGGTCTTTACAACAGATGATTGTCATTTATGATATTTACACTACTAATTCAGCTGCAAAAAGGGGAGCCTTAAATTGTATTTGGTGTTTTCTTCCTCCTTCTGAGAAAGTTCTGAATAGTTCCATTAATCATCCTTATTAAGATGATGTCTTTGTTTATATTCCTGGTATAACTGTGCAACTTGCTCTCAGTTGATTGACTCATCTCCACACTGCCTGCAGAGCCATCAAACTTGCAGACACAGGCCATATTCCTTAACTGTCCTTGTAAAAGAGCAAGTAATGCCTGCTTCTGCCCCTCACAGGATTTACACCTGCAGCACCTTGGCATAATGTGTTCTGATGTTTCTTCTAGGGATTTGTGTCTTGTATGGAACGGTACCGAAGAGCTGGGCAGGAGCTGTATGCTTCTCTGTACAAGGACCATGTACAGGTAAAGGACAGGAATACTGGGCAACAACTTTCTGTTGTTGGGAGGTTACTCTTGGACTACCCTGAGAAACTGAGCATTTTAGAAGTGATATGAATATTGTGCCTAAAGAATTGCTCAGAGTTGATGAGTCAGCACTCCTCTCCTTACATTACCACTGATGTGTGATACAGCATCACTCAGCTATCAGACTCCCCACTTTATTTTCAGTACCCTTTTTTTTTCCTTTGTTTTAATTAGTTATTCCACTCTCCCAATAGCAGAAATGTAGTAGTCAGTAAAACATTTAAAATAGATCTCAAGCTCATAGACAGTAAAACATCACAGGTATGTTCCTGTTTCAGATTTGGCCACCAGGGACCAACAAACTTTTGCTTCTTTGAAGTTCTCACCTCTTCTCTCCTTTAAATTGATTTGATAGTGCTCCCTAACTCTTTGCACAAAACACCTAAGTAGAATAAATTAAATTCATGCCTTGCCCAGAGGGAGCATAGTACATTTAAAACTGAATCATTCAGACTGTTTTCAGTGAACCAGTTGTTGCTATTAGTCATACATGTTTGCCAGAAGAAAATGCAATTAATAAAAACCTCTGTGATTCAGTTCTTCTGGCTCACTGCTTTTGAGTTGGAAATTTAATGAAAGCAGCCATTTTCAAGTTTGTGACATGCTTTTATTTGTCACTGTATCATCTAGTCAGACTATCACTATTTTGTCACTGGTAACATCTCTTGCAGCACACTTCCAGCAGTCACTTGTGTTTGTTACATCTGCAGCACTCCCTCTGCAGTGGTCCTGTCTGGTGGGTTGGGTAGATCCCTCTGGATCACTGGGGCCTGGTGGCTGAGAGGAGGGAAGTGTCCCAAAGCCATCACAAAGTGGTTCTGTCCCACAGATGCAGCAGTGTGCTTACAGCAAAGCAGCCAAGGACTGGGTGATACTTGAGGAGCAACTTTTCTACAGAGGGGGCCCATGGAGAGATGCTTCACAATCATCCCAGCCACGATGGATTCTCGATTGTTACGAGGGGCCCTCACGAATGAGGAGGAGGATTCAGCATGTGAACATCCAAGTGGCAACGATGGGAGCAAAGAGTGAGGTAGAAAGCTTTAGAAGGCTTTTGCAGGAGGTGCACAATGTCTCTAACAGTTGCTGATGACTTTACTGAATTAGAGAAACATTAAGGCTGGAAAAGGCCTTCAAAAGCATGGAGCCCAACCTTTGACAAATATGTGCATCTCTTTCCTCTGGTTCTCATCACCTGACTCCTGAATATGCTGTTCGGTGTATAGAGAACCCACTGAAGGGATCTGGTTTTGGGGGGTAAGAAAGGCTGCAATGTATTTTACAGCAAGGGAATGATTTTCCTATTTTCTTGTATAAAATCTCTCGAGACAGGTGGCAGCAAAAGCTGTCCATATTTTTCTGTGAGTAGTATCTCAGTGATATAGTGGTTCCCAATGTATGCAGCAGAGTCCCGTTAGAAGACTGTACTGTCCTGTTAGTTTCATGCTTACTAGTGCTGCTAAAAGAGATGAATAGCTAAAAGGGGAAATAGGGTGGTTTAAGCTAAGATTGAACAGTAAATGTGGGTATTTACTGTTTCTCTAATGTCAAAATGCCAAATCCTATCAATGAATGGCTGATAAAATGTTCCCAACTCTAAGGCACTTTTTTGCTGCTTGGATTCTGGCAGTTTTCTGTATTTGGAGTAGTGTGATTTTTATCCTATAACTGGCCCCATCCACAATCTTCTTTGGAAAGATAATAGTTCTTTTGCTTAATTGTTGACATTTGTTCCTTTGGGTTACTTTCCAGTGATGTTTATTTGTTCCTTTCCAAAGAGTTTATTTGAATTTCCAAGGCATTTATTCACAACATAATTCTACATCTGTTTTTCTCTGCCAACAAGGTTCTGGGTTATGTTTACCTATCTGCATGTTCCACTCCCATCATACCTTGTCTCTTTTCAGGTTCTCCTAGCAAACAGAAAGGAAACAACTTCTCCCACTGAAGTGAATCCAGGTAACTTTTTAGGGTTACATTGCGTCAAGACAGTGGACATAAACAATCAAAGATAATTGGAATTAGGATATGGATTTCTAGATCACAATTTAATCCAGAAAAAACTGGATGGTGCTCTGGGTTAAAATGTCACTGTAACACCTGTGACAAAACTGATGCAAATTTCGTAGGTGATATTTTAACTGTCTTCAGAATTTGATGCTCTCTTGTTGCCACCTGGAAGGTCTGAAGCAAAAAGCTATTTTGAAGTGTAAGCTTTGGGCACTTTAGGACACCTGGAAAGCTCCCAGTTGCTTAAACCTGGAAGAAGTGCTGTTGGAAATATACAGTATTATATATGTTTTATAGCAACCACATGAGTAGAGCTTGTTGTTTTAGACTCCAAACAAGAAGGAAGCACTGTAGTTTCTGCATGAAGCAGTTACAGTCAGCCTTGACTGTGCCTTTTCTATCTGCATGCATTGCATGAGTTTGCAAAACTTGGGACGCAGCTTGGGCAAGATATAAGTGGGTTGTCTATTTTTAGGTTTTCTTAAGATCCTGCTCAGTCCATGTCCCTAAAAACTACCATGAAATTTTTTCCTGATTTCCTAATCTTCTGTAATTATAGGGATTTTGTCTGAACTATGGCTGACTGGATGTATCTGTCTTTGGTTCCCTGAAATAAGCATCCTTCTTCAGCAGTCACAGATTTTAATTCTCTTGCCTGTTTTTTTACAGATAGATAATGCTGTTTCCCAAGGTAGATTGAGTGAAAGACTAAATTGCAAATGCTGTTGGTGTCATCTGGCTGCCACTAAAACTGCCACCTCTCTTGTACTGATATAGGAGAGCTGATGTTAAATGGAGCAGAGAAGGAGATGGATCAGAAGGGATTGGATTGTAACCAGCTAACATTCTTCCCAGCTCTACATGAAAGCTTCCATTCAGAAGACTTCTTGGAACTGTGTGTGGAGAGACAAATTATATTGCAGGAGTTTGCTGAGAGTGAAAAGGTACAAAAGATGAACTAGAAAATTTTCTCTGGAAACACGGCAATTTAGAAGGTGAATTGGATATGGAGGCTATCTGTTCCTTTCAATTCAGGGTTCAGGTGGATTCTGACTAGAGTAGACATCATTACTCCCTCTTTCCTTAGAGCAAATACGGTTTTCCAGCCTTTGTATGAACTCGTGTACAGACATTTCTTGAAGAGCAATTAACATTAATTCCTTGAAGTAAGAGGAAAAAATTTGTGCATGGCAAGCACAAGATAGTTTCTTATGAGACATTATTGTCTGAATTTGCCTAAGACATGGCAAATTTTGAGACTCAGAGAATTTCTGTGCTGCTCTACAACCTTTACTCATGCTCAGAACAGTGCCTCCATCAAATTTATTTATAACCTCTGAAAGAGTATGCCAGTTTTGTATAGGCTGCTAGTTCAGTGGTGTTTACATGTCTTCCTGAAGAATACCAGAAAATGTTTCCTTCCTCCTTTCACATGCCTTTCTTTCTGTCTCCCCATGAGTACTGGACAGATTCTTCCCTCTAAGATCATAGAAAATTTCCATTCTTCCTCTTTGATGCTTCTATCAATTGCTATCTACTGAAAACATTTCTGTTCCTTCTTTGCTCTTGTACTGACCTGGATGTCCTTCACCAAGGTTTCCTCCCAATATAAGAAAGAGGCATAAGGTTCAGGAATTTTGTGGGAGGAGATGAATTGTGGAGTAAATAAGGGTGACTCTTAGGAAGATGGTAACTTTGATGTTGTAAATTCAATTGAGAAACATCAATTAAATTGACAACCTAGCTTCATTCCCTTATCTTTTGCAGTGTACCTGTTTTTTTTTTCAGTGGCATCATTCCCTCAGTAGCCCAGGAGTTAGCATCTCATACTGGAAGCCAAATACTTGTAGCATTTAAACTCAGACATCACAGTGCTTTTACAGTTGTACATAGATATATAGAAATAGCTGTTTTATTAAAATATCGTAATACTATCACCAGATTCCCTTGATGCTTTGCCAGTGGCTAAGGGGTCACACTTATGCTCTCTAATATGACTTTCTCAGAGTTCCTGGTGCAGTCTGTTTCTGCAACAGAATTAATTTCTCTGCCCCTCCTCCTTTTGCCCCTTCCTCCCCATACCTCTCCCCAGCAGAAGGAGACAGGCATGAAAATGCGAGGCATGATTTCCACGCACTGATCTCATTTTGAGCCTTCAGGCTGTCTGTCTCTTCTCCATGTAACTCTGCAGGAAGCCATCAGAAATGCCAGGCATGTTTTTCTCCAGCAGCAGTCACTGCCTCGCCGAGCTGACAGAAGTATTAACCAAAGCAGCAGGGGGTGACATTAGCTGTCCTGTGCTCACTTAGTGCACCTCGGTCCTGCCTTGTCAGTGCCTGCCTCCTGAGCTGTTTGCACTTTCAGCAGGCAACTGGAGCCGTTTTATTTCCTGCACTGCTCAGAAAAGTCACTGAGTGTGTTTGAGTGTGGCAGTGTGTGTGAGTTTGAGTGAATGTGTTCCCTTGTACATCTGAATGAACAGAGCAATCAAGAGATGCAGGGCTTTGGGCAATAACTTAGAAGGTAATTATTCAATTATTTTATGTCATGTTTGCTTCATTGATTAATGATTCTAGTAGCTTGTGAACTGGGTTTTGATCTGTTTTGACAGAAAATGAAGGTTTTGTTTAATTTACAATAATTTAAAGCTGCTTGGTGTTTCAATGCAAGACTGAAGGTACAAGACTTGCAGGAACAGCGCTGTCCTGGTGGAGATTCTGCAGTACAACTCAGATCTTTGTTACTCATCAGCAATAATATAAGTCACATTCCCCAAATGAAAAAAAAAAAAAAAAACATCCACAAAAAAAAAAAAAAAAAAAAAAAAAAAAAAAAAAAAAAAAAAAAAAAAAAAAACCCAAAAAAACCCAAAAAACCTCAGCTCAAGGGGTTTTGTATTTCAAGTAATGCAGATCATCTATTTAATAATCATATAGATTTGAAGAATTAATATAAAATTAAAGAAAGGGATTGACACTATTGACAGTTTCTGGTTGGATAGTACAGAATACTTGGGCTTAGGCTTTAAGGTTTGTGAAAGAGAGGTACATGCTGTTCCCCCTCAACAAGGTCTACTACTTTGCCCTGGTTCTGCCTTAGGCAGAATAGCCAAGTGTTTATTTGTGCCAGACTATATTAGTCATAAGCAGGCCTCCTTCATGATCCACGTGCCTCCTATGCCCACACTCATGATCTCTGGGTTTGATGAGGTAGATTTCTTAGAAGTCTGCATTTCAACTTTGTGTCTGTGGAGGTGCTTTATGCAACTGCCTGATGTTTCAATATTCAGTTACCTTCCTTTTGGGAAGAAGTAATCTTTTTCCTATTTAATTACTTCAGGAAACCATGTGGTTTGCTAATGTGAGCAGAATTCCCCAGTATTCTCAGTGCAAGCATATGTCTCTAAGCACATAATGGCAGGCACTCTAGTTTAGAGTCCTGTGGTTGGCATATCCCTGCAGAGACAGGCATTCCTGTGGGAGAGGTGATGGAAAAATGTTACCTTCCTTTTAGAAATCATTTAGAGGGGAAAGAGATTGAAGAGATTTTCATGAAAAATTACCCACAGAAATCTCCTGGGGCTGTTTTTTTTTCCCCTTAAACCCAGAAGGAAGAAAACAACGCTCTGTGCCCACTAAGTGATTTCAAAATGAAGCGCCCCATTTGTTGGTAAAATAATTGCTTTTCAGTAAAGTATTTAAGTGTGGAGACAAGATTTTATTTCATTTACTTATGAATTTAATATTTATGATATCCTAACATCAATGACTAAAAGCTTGTGAAGCATTGTGTGTCTGTTTCAGCTGACCTTAGCTAGACCATGTGTAGTTTGGGATGGCAAAGAAGGTTGTAGATTTGATTCCAGAAACAGTGAAGTTAGGAACAAAGGCAAAGAGCAGAGGAGAACCATAATCTACATATTATCATGTGGACTTTACATGACCTATGAAACCAGTGCTATTTCTGTTTTTTTCAATTTTACATGCCCCATAAAATGATACAGCCCTCTAGTTCTTACAAAGTTTGATAGTGATAATTGAGATGTTAAGAGAAAAACAGATTTTGTGATACTTCTCATACTTGTCACACTGTTCTCTTAAGAACATTTCATTACATTTTTGAACCAGGAAAGTTCTCCTGATATGTAAATACCTCTCTAATCCATTTATATGTAGCCCTCTGTCCCTTGCAGCTTCAGATGGACACAGCTTGCAAAATTTTGCACTCATTTCTGGATTTTATGCAATTCAGGATAGTGCTAATTTGCAGGAGGAGCTCAGCAGTGAGCAGTTTTCTTAGTATGTAAGGTAGTATTAGTGTTTTAAGATTTTGGGAGCAATGTTTTTGAGGCTGGGCTAATAGACAATTAGTTACTGCCCCCCTTCCTGGGAACAGAGGAGGTACTGGTTGAAAGTTCTGGTTGAAACTGGGAACATCACTGGGTTGACCTTGATCATCCCAGTTGACTGTACTTCCCAGTGGACTTAGCTTTTGGAGCAGAGTATATTTGAAATTTTTTATGAGCAGACAAAAATAAGGAACTCCATGCTTTTAAATGTAAGGGAAGTTCTTTGCAATGAGGTACTGCTTGATTTAAAATCAGGACTTTTAAATTTTCTGCAGGCCACACTATTTTCCAATCTCTGAATTGGTTTGTTTACTTTCTGTACCATCACTCAGCCATATAAAATGTTCCAGAAAGAAAGGCTTTCTTTTCTTTATCAAAGCTGGTCAATTTCCAAGAACACTTTTTATGAACTGACATATATGGTAAACAGAATACTTTGTTGAAAAATTCTTCGTGTTTTTAAACTGTGTTTTAGAAATTCCTCTATTTTAAGGGCCAAGTTAGTTTACTTGGGAGTAAAAACAAGAAATGGAGTCTTAGGATGTCAAGAGAAAATTTGAAAAATATTCTAGATTTTTTATCTAAACTTTTCAGGACAATTAGTTTGATAGATTCATATATTCTGATTGGACTTCTGTCAGTTATAGGGTGATTTTGTGACTTTGTCCCTGTGAACCTGCCAATCAATATGGCAGTTTTTTTGGTACAAACATCTGTTCTTCTGCATCACTGGCTCTGGCTCCCTGCTGCCTCTGTCTCCTGTGTCACCAGCTCCCAGCCTTCTTTGCTTGCCTCCATTCTAGGTGACATTCAAGTGCTCTGTGGCAGTTGTGCAAGGTCATACAGCACTGGAAGGGGTGCTGCTCTTCGGCAAAGAGCACTTTTACATCTGTGAGTGCTTTGTGTTATCCCCTCAGGAGGAAGTCTACTGTACTCGTCACTGCTTGTCCAGGTGAGTCATTCTTCCTTTCCTTCCAGAGATCTGCTTCATCAGCTTCAGTATTGGCACATGGATACCTTGAATTTGCACAGATTTTGTGGGGATTTCAAGCAGAATAATAGCACAGCAAGAAATTTGCCATCCTTTCCATTTGTTAAAAAAAACTGTTTAATGCAACTAACAGGTGCTTGTTCACAGGTTTTGGAGGTGCTATGAGTACATACATCTTCAAAAGATGGAGATGGTGGACAGCCTCACACATGCATTGCTGGTTTCAGTTATGTTATAGTGTTGTTAAAGTTTCTTTCTGAGTAACTCGCATCTTTTATTAATAAGGAACAGCTAGTACAAGAGCCTTTAGCTTCATTGTATTATAAGTTTTTTTGTGTTTTTTCTCCAAGACAGAATCATAGTTAATATTTGGCACACTGCTATAATCTCTTGACTCATGATTTATTGAAAGTGATCAATACTGAAAATGAGTCTGTTAGACCAAGCTCTTTGTGCATACTGTGTGCTCATGTGCAAAGCCCAGTGGGACAGTGAGTAGCTCAGCATTTTTACTCCCTGACTGTCTGCTCTGCATCCCAATTTTACCAAGTTCAATATCAGTCAATCTGATCAAGTGACTTAAGGATCAATTGGACTGGATCTGATAAAAGCTTAGGTTGTTTTTCTAAAGGATTTTCTGTGGGCTACGCTGTTGATTGCAATTCTAATACATATACACAACTAAAATAATAATTAATTAATTGCTTAATTTTTTAAGCAATTATGTTTAAAATTATTCATTTCAACTCATTGCTGTTTACAATAGCTGTGTGTCCATATGATGCTTACCCTCTACTTGGACTTTCAGATGTCCTCAGGTTTCTTCCCTTGCTGATTCCCAGACTTCTATGTGTGCAAAACATTGCTGTCTGCCTAGTTGCATGTGCTAAAATAACTCCAAACCTACCCCTAGCCTCTACCGGCTCTTTATTTGGGTAACTAGTATAAAATCTGCCCTTAGTATTTAATTTTATTTATTTAGCTTTGTTTTCAGTTTATGTATGCCCCAGTTGATCTTGATATCTCTTTGTATTGTTATTTTTCTTTAGGGGAGGCCAAGGATGTTCAAGAGGGCTCTCTAGGTCTTTTTTTGGTTCAATTTTTTTTTTCTTTGTTTTTCTCCTCCAGAATCAGTGACCAATTTATTTTCAACTTATGTCATAAAGATCAGGCTGTGGGTGACCAGCTGTGTTCCCGTTATTCGTATCATGATATCAAAGAGATTCACCTGATGCGCTTTCTCCTGCAGGTAGGAGTTAACATGCTCGGGCATTTCAGGGAAAGCTGCAACAGCAGTAATGACATGTGATTGAAAACCACTTGCTCAGTTTTCACTAAGACTGCTGATATTTTTTTCCTTGAGTATCAAAATGCTTTTGGTCCCAGCATTGCTTCATTAGCCTTTGCTAATACAAACTCCTTTCTATACTCACCCCAGTGCTTAAACAGTGGAGTGGTTGGCTTAATTAATTGTTGGGCTAACAGTGTTGTTCACACAATGTATTTGAAAACAAGACTTGAAGTTAATGTTTTTTATTATTATTGAAGCTATCAGTAAGTGACTGACTTCCAGTAATATTCAGCTCCCAAAGACTTCAGTAGTCATGGCATCAATGTACTATGTGTTACTAACACACGTATCCTGGGACCCTTGGAATAATTTTCAAGTTGTGCCTGTGGTTCAATAAAAGAACCATAAGCCAAAGAAGAGGATTCTGTGCCTGTGGCTGTAATGCACAGGAGCTACTCTTCACCAGGGCCCTTGGTACCCTTTCAGTTTTGTAAACCTGTGAGGAGAATCACAGAAGACTTGTACCTGGAGCTTCTTGCAGTACCAGAGCCTCTACTTGCTTTAGAGGGTTTTGGTATAGTCTAAGAATAATTCACAGATTTGACCAAAATATGAAGTGTTGAAGCAGCTGTAACTAGTTAGTTGTTTTTTTGAATCCATTTTTGGAAGGTTGAGATTCGGCAAGGAATTACAAAATCATTTAGAAAATTCAGAAGCTGGAGAAAATGGGGCTGATAATTGTCTTATGTCATGTAGCATGGTACTCATCCATGAGTAAGCCCTGTTTATTTTATATTTAACTATATATGTAAACTGGATAATTTTGGAAGGTGACACTCACTTCAGGATACAGGATATTGCAGTAGTTAGGTCACTCACCAAACATGTACAGGAATGGTAATTCATGTTCTGAGTAGCTGTATGAAGCTTACTAAGATCACTGGTGATCAGCCTGAGCAGAACTGTCACCTCTCCTGTTCTAAGGATAGCATCAAATTTGCTAGCAGAAGACTTCCAACTACTCATATATTCACATTTGTGTATGTATGGATTTTTTTAAACATGCAAAATAGAAATTTTTGGTGTGACCTAAAGTGAAAGGTGGAGATGAGTAGAAGCATGGGGCAAAGGCTGAGCTTGATGGTTTGAGGGGTTTTGTGGTTTGGCTTTTTTTTTTTTTTTTTTTTTTTTTTGTTTTTCCATGGTTTTTTTTTTTTGTTGTTGTTGTTGTTCCATGGTCTTTTTGTTGTTATTCCAGGGTTGTTTTGTTCAGTTAATGAACTGAACACTCAGGTTGTGTTCAGTTAATGAAGTGAAAACTATCAGGCTTGTGCTGGGACTCTATGCAACAAACTTCTTTGAAAAAATTATTTCAGAGAAAAAAAGAAGCTGATTCCTTGTGCTTTTCCTGCAGGACAGGTAGATCAGCCATTGAGGCAGACTGTGCCTCAGCTGGTCTCTTCTTGTCCATGCACATAGCCCAGCCCAGAGCAAAGCACTGGCCCAATTCTGTAATGGCAACACTTGAGCAGATCTCGTTTGGAAAGCTGAGCTCCAGAACAAATGCTGCAAGCTGTTTATTGTCATATCTGCTCTCATATTACCTTTATGCTTTATATTTTATTTGTGAATCATGTATGGGCCACCTGCCATCAGAGTGTTTCTCTAGGTTTGTATTGCACCTGCCACATTTGGATTGAAATTCATGTCTGGGTTCCCAGACACTACGTGTTATTTATGGTTTTACTTGAAT
>WEIU01019305.1:374125-391346 GCA_013389925.1 Aegithalos caudatus
AATAGTAGGATTGTATTTTAATGCCCAGCAAAACAATGTATGGAGACATTCTGGGGAGGGGGAAAAGGGAGTGAAGTTTTCTTTCAACTTTAATTCCTCAAAGTTTTGGTGTGAAATGTCATAATCTCCCCTTCCTCATTTGGTGCTTCTAGTCAAGAGAAATTATTGGGCAGTTCTGTTGAGCTCTGTCTTAATTTAGAAAGCAGTATGGTTGCTTTCTAAAAGAAACTCTTATTTAGAATCACCTCTTCATGTTATCTTTATCACCTAGTTGGAACTTAATGCTACTATTGTCTTATTAATTACACTGAGAATTCATGATAAAAATGTTTCTGAAGCAGCAGGAAAAGGTGAGTGATGGAGCCAATATCTGGAGTTTGGTTTTGCTTCAAAGAAGTGTTTGAACTCCTAGTCACCTAGTAGGATCATCCCTACAGCTGAAGAAATTTAGAATGTTAGACATATTTTGCTTTAGTGCTGCACATTTGTCAAAAAGGTCAAGGTCTTTTTTTTAAAGCCCTGAAGAGCTGGACAGACCATGATGGACACTTTGCAGCACTGGGCTTTGCTCTGTAGCCCCTCACACTGTAAATGTTTACCTTTCCAGGAGATCGCTTTGGAAATATTCTTCAAAAATGGTTACTCCAGATTCCTTGTCTTCCATGACAGTGACCGAAATAAGATATTTAAAAGGTAATGAGTAGCTCACAACCATGTGGGAATGCTTCTGGTGATGCTCCTGGTATACCACCCTGATTTATCCTGGTGTCAGGTGTCTGTGTTGTGTTGCCGCAGGAGCTTTATTTTCCATTCTTTCCTTTAGCTTTAATGGGTTACACTTTAGCTATGAAATTTTCCTTTTGCTTACCTGTGAACTCTTTGGAGCATTATATATAGCTGTTGACTTATCAAAGGATCTAATGTGTAGGACTTTTCTACAGCCCAGTGGTATGTTGTGGTCCTTCATCCCAGGAAATTTTGACTGTGGCTGTTTTCCTTCCTCCCACTGAAATGGAAGCCACCTCCACCTCACATCACAGTACTGGGTCAAAGAAGGTTTCTTCCTGTTTTCTTCCAACCCCCAAAATATCACTAGATCCTTTAGGAATAACATATTTTTGTCTATCCAACTTTATCCTTGTAGAGTTTACTTTTAAAAAATTACATTTTTTAAAAAAATTCCCCTTATGTGCTTGTCTTGTTTAATGGAACTTTAGCGTAAGACTATGAAGTGATTAATATGCACTTTATTTTCTTGTATGTTATTGTCTACTGCAGTTCTGTCCATTATATCAGGATTGCATTCATTGGCCTTTACACAAGAAAATCCACTTCAGTACTAGTGCTTCCTGTACTAAATTCTGCAGCCCGAACTGAGCATTGGTACTGTTAATTTCTAAAGAATCATAGGAATTCCTTCTGCTCCTGAAATCTCTGAACAATCCCTATTGCTGTATTGCATTAAAAAGTGAAGATTTATCTGTTTTTCCTTTCCAAACAGGATGCATAGTGTGGCTACTTAGAATCACCAGGATCTGCCCCAGAGCCAGCCCTTGTTTTTGCTGTCTTTGAGTTCTGACAAGTATTTCTTGGGGGAATCTTTCTAAGGCACTTTAAGACAAGGTTCTGATCCTCAGCTGAAGGTCACCAAAACTTTATATTTCAAGGGTATCATTTGAGTAATATCATAAACCCACAGCAAATGTAAATATGAATGTCTGAGATGAGGGTTAGTGCTCTTGCTGCCATTTTTGCTAAATAAATGTCTGAGTGGGTTCTTATTCTCTGACTTTAATAGCACCTTAAACCAAAAAGTCCATAACCCTGTGTGCAAATTCAAAGTCCTGTTGGGGAAAGAAACTGCTTTTACCCAGCCCATAGCAACTCCTTAATATTAGATGTATGCTTTTCCCAGTTGTACAGCTCACCTTTCTCCTAGGTTAGTCAGCTTTGTCCTAGATTGAAGTCTCAGGGCAATGTTGTGGCTTCCTGAAGAAAGTTGTGAGGACATAGCATTATATAGATATGTAATGTGTCCTAATAACCATTTGCATAACTATAATGTGACCTTTCATATCTCCTATAGATTTTGCTCTTTCCAACCTGCTTTGAAGTCGAAGGGGATAACAGAAGAATCCCTAAATATAAGGTAAAACATCGGAAACATTGGATAACTGTAATAAGTGCAATTATGTGAATAAGTTACGCCTTAAAAAAGGCTTATAGAAAGGTACCTATTTGTATCCTTCCTTTTAAAGGTTCAAAGGTATTGCCAGAACCTCAAAAAGCATTCTAGCATACTTCATCACAGTATGAAGATGAGTGTCAAAAAACTGACTGTGCATAAACGATTAATAATTATTACCTCCTTAATATCACTTTGTTGGTAAACTCTACACAGATGGTTACTGTGGGAATGGACAGTGAGGTGACGACAGTGCTAATCCATAATGCTTTTGCTAGTCCATAGGAAATACACGGGAATTCTGACTCCCAGGCTCTCCTGTAGTCATTTAAAAAATAAAGTGCTCCTGGCCCACACTTTATTCTTCATTCAAATATAGTTAAATGTTTGCTGTCACCATAGGTTATTGCAGCCACTGGCAGCCCTTCTCATGTCATGCCTGAGTGCTTTTATAATCTGTTTGTTGCTTGTCCCTGTATATTGCTGTTTGCAAGATGTCAGCACTCTGTGCCCTAAGGATATGTGTTCAGAAGTGAATGTGTGTGCTCAGGTGCACATGTGCATATGTACATGCTAACAGAAAGCTAAAAGTGCTGTGGGGATACCAGACCTAACTTCATCAATTCAGAAGCTGACTCTTGGATCATGGAAGACAGTGACTCTTCTTCTCTTAATCCCTTTAGTCACTGCTTAAGTGATAAACTTGGGACCCTTAAAAAGAGAAATATTTTTCCTACCCCTTCTATATCTTCCTTGGAGAAAGATTCAGAGGCTGACAAAACACTATGAGTAGGGGCAGTCGTGCTGTTTGTGTTGTGCAGCTTGGAGATTGCTGGTATAGCAATAGGTATAGCATGCAAAATCCCAAAGAACTTGCAGAATCTGGCCCTCTGATGGCAACCAGGATCACTGGTTATCTATCTAAGTGTTGTGTTTGTACTGCTTAGTTACTCCTGAGCATAACACTTGTGTTTGCTGCCTCTGCTGAATTGGAAAAGGCTTGCAGTTCCTACACTGACAGTGCCTTTTTTGAGACATAGAGCTTGGGGGCAGCCACCAGCAGCAGAAGGTTCCCAGGTCTTTACCTTTTCCTCCAAATAGCATTTACTGAGACTAGTTCCAACTCTGTCTCACCCTATGAAAATGAACAGAAATAGTATTTGGGGCTTAGTGGTGGGAATGGATTTACTAGAAAAAACCTATTTTTTAAAGATCCTTTTATTGGACACTACACACACAAAAGTCCCCAAAAAGCCCGAACATGGAGAATATGTTGCAGGGACAGGCCCACAGGTAAATAGCCTTTTCCAAATGCACATCTGGTGTAGTTGTTCTGGTTTTCATTTTACAGACCACAGAGATCTGCTTCTAAAATGAAGCTGATCTTTAAAACTGAAGAACTGCAGGGAAACAGAGGAGAAGGGAGGTCAACTTTTTATTTGCTTGGGCTGGACTTCATGGAACATGGTCTGTACGAGTGCCTTGGTACATTTCAAGGATCATCATCTTTTATTCTCCATTCTTCTTGGTTATCCATTGCAGTGGAATTGGGTGTAGTGAGTGAAGGGAAGCTTGGCTTATTTGGGGGGATGGGTGTCATGTCCTCTAACTTGTGCAGCTCATCCCTCTCACCCTGACACATCTCCAGGCAGGAATTGCACAGGTCTTTCTTTTCTACTAAGTAAAGCGATTCTATGCGTTTAATGGTGTCAATTGGCTCATCTTCCTTTGCAAATTCTGGTAAAGGGTTTCTTTTTACATTCATTCTCTCAATCTTGGGGAGCTTTTTCACACTCTTCGGGATGAGCGTCAAGGAGTTGTCAAAGAGACCTAGCTCAATAAGTTCCCTCAGGGTCCCAAGAGTGGTGGGAATACTCTCAAGACAGTTCAAGCCAAGGTTGAGAGTGCGAAGGTTCTTGAGATGGGTCAGCTCTTCTGGTAGACCTTTTGTGGTCAACTTGTTGTTGCATAAATTCAGGTAAGTAAGGCTCTTAAGTGTGCCTATTTCTGGAGGCAACTCATCAAGCTGATTACTATGCAGGTCCAGCCATATCAGATTCTGGAACTTCTCAATGATATTTGGAATCTTTCTTAACATGTTTCTGCTCAAATCAAGTTCCTCCACATCAGCCAGCTCCAGAATGCACTTGGGGAAGATGGCAATGCCCATTTTGCTTAAGTCAAGACGGCGCCTTCCATTAAAAGCTACCCGGACTGAATTTTTGGCCACTTTCAAGGTGATCCTTTTCCCTTGTGGACCTTTTCCCTTGGGCATCTCTCTGCTGACTGACAGACAGACACACCAGACTCTGTGGATAAAATGTGAGAACTCCAATAAAGCCTTTGAAAGTCATGGCTGTTAATCACACAGTTATATGTTAATATTATTGCTAGACTTTTCAGAGGATTTTTTTTATTTTTCTTTTGAGGGCAGAACTTTTCAACTGCAAATCTGCAACTCTGAAAATTCTTCCTAAAAATATTTTTAGTACGTGAAATTCTAATAATTTGCAATATTATTTCATTGCAATGTACATTACAGGGTGAAATTACAAATAGAAGACATTTACTGTCTTTCATTCCTAAATACTGATTTGAGTTTAGGATGTAATGAAACTGAATGAAATATGTTATTATCCATCAGCCAGTTGAGGACTGGAGAAAAATACATTGTAGGTCTCAACCCAGTCCTTATATACTGCATTAAAAGAAGCTATCCAAAATTGTCTCCTCCTACCAGATCAACAGTTGCCATCTTTAGAGACCTGGCATTTGCTAACAGGTTGGTTAAATTTCCTGTGTAATGGACTTGAGATTTGGGCTCTGGATGTTATTGAAAGAATAAATGTTTAAAGGAAATTATTAAGAACTTTATTTGACCAGGACCCAGGAACAAGATGGGCTCCCAGACATGCCAGAAACGAATTGGCAATTCATACATCACCTACAGGGCAAACTGCAACAGGGATTGGTGTGCTTAATGGCTGCTTAATGCTGTGTTAAACCAGGCCTTGCTAAGTGTCTCCTCCTCTGGATACTCTAACCTTGTTATTTTGCTCATGATGTGGGATAGAGCGTCTCCCACTGCAAAGGTGCCCTGCCCTCAGTAAAGTGCATGTAGGTGTAGTAGTCAGACTTTTGACTCATACTGATGCTCAGCATGTGTTACATCCTTCCTGGCAGTGAGGGCTGTAAGAGTATAGTCCACTTAATCTCAGGCTTGGTGAACTCTTTCTAATCAAAGGTCATTGAATACACCTGCTAATTATGGCTAGTGGCAAAGAAAATAGGCTTATTTCCTGGAAATGGATGACAATGTTCCTCCCAGTGAGAGTTTGGAGTGGAGCACAGGTTACAGCTGAGTAATCTCAGGTCTGGGTGCTCTGGCATTTAATTTTGAAGAGTCAAATTGCAGCTTTAATGAATGATTGTTTAGGACAAAATATGGATTTGTCGACAATACATGTCCCTATTAGAAAGACTTCACTACAAACCCTTCAGGCTTTTTGGCTACTCATTAATCATGTGTGAATACATGAAGGGGAAGCTCAAGCTACAACTAAGGCATTTCAGCTTCTTTTCAATTACATGCCATAGCCCAAAATAATACAAAAGCATTAACCCAGCTACCACCCACTCTCCCAAGAGCTCTGTAATGAGGCAGATGCTTCAGAAAATACTGGAAGCAGCACAGTGGATTCAGTCATGCCCTGAGGGTGTGTTCCAAAATAGGTTTTTCGTTATTTTATATGAAAATATTTAAACACAGTTAGATGTTTCTGTGTGTCACTCCCATGTTTGTCTCTCATGAGTATTTACAGAACCATATTACCAAGGAGCAATGTCAATGCTATTCTACCTATGTGTTGTCTGGTAACTGAAGCAAAGTACTCTGCAGTATAAATAAGTATTCTTTCCACCTTTGTTGATGTTAGTGTAAATAATTACCCCAGGAGTGAGTAGAATGTTCTGGCAATCAAAACAGCAGGGTTTTCTAATCACAGCTCACTCGTGTTAAGGATTTTATGCAATATTCTTGTTGGCAATTCTGTGAAGATAAAGTGGAGCAGTATGGGGAATGCCAGGGCCCTGCTGATGGTACAGGACACCCTGGGTCCTTTCTAGTGCACAGAGGTGGAGTAACAACCATGCTTATACTTACAGAAAAAGATCTATAGGAGAGCTTTCTTATGTGTTAGCAGGATGGAGAGAGACTTTCTGCTTCCTGTAAATGAGATGAACCAGGTGACCTTCGGGTCCAACTCTTTCTTTGAATTTTGTGTTGGATGTGTTGACCAAGATATTTAGTGCTTTTTGATAAGTGAAGCTTCTCAACCTTTATGACTTTAAAAAACAAATGGGAGCCTCAAGGCAAAATGTAATTTTTTTCCTAATTTCAAAATTATATTTTCTTTTAAAATGCTTTTTTAAAACATTTTAAAACTCAGAAAACATTGTATTCAGTTCCTATAATTTTTTTAATTAGTTTTCATTTAAAATCCAAGAGGGAAACATTGAACCAAAATAGTTTCCTTTTCTGTTTTAAAAAATACCACGTAGGCAAAGAATCATTCAGTGGTGCCACTGTTCCTGTAACTGGTTCCCAGTGCCGGGGTCCCTGTGGCTGTGCGTGCCTGGCAGCACTAGAGGGAGCCTGGCGTACAAGGTTGGGTGCTGGAGGCTTGGCAGGAGAAATGCTGCAGCTCGGTTTGAGTGTTTCTCTGTCAGTAACCCTTTCCAAGCTGCTGCGAAGTTTGAATCTGGTTTCTAAGAAGTCCGAATAAATCAGTGTGATTTTTCTCAAGACAGATCTCTTTGTATGATGCACTGCATAGTGTCCAGACTGCAAAGAGTTTCTTCACATACAGCTTTCTTTAGTCAGATTTTTTTAAAATCCAGCTGTGAACCTCTCAGATACACTGATTAAGTCCCTAGGGAGTGCCCAGTGTAAGTGCTATGTAGTTTGGGTTAAAAGTTGGAGCCACGTTTCAAACTTAGAAAAATATGATTTGCAATTCCAAAAATAAGGATTAGTACTAGAGGGCTGCAGAAACATTTTAGTGTGCTTGACAGCTTGAAGGGATGAATTGCTCTCCTGCCTCTGCATACTTGTAAACTAATTATCAGTGTTTTACGGGGCTGTAGCTGGAGATAATGGAGCTTACTTAGCCACGTCTCATTGTCTTTGGCTATGTGTAAGAGGGCCCCAGTTCTGTAGCCACCGATATTAAAAATTCAACAATCACAGGGGTCTGCCTTGCTTAAATGTTAATTATGCCTGTTCAATCCTATGCTCACAGTGATCTCCTAGAATGGCAGAGAGAGAGGTATGTGTGCTGTCCTACCACCTAAGAAACAATGTTGAGCCTTTCCACCTGTTTTCTCTAAACCTGAACCCCACTGCCAAGTTCACCCTCTGAGTTGTTGGCAAGCCTTTTCCTGGGGTGGAGGGTGCTTTGTTTCTGTAAAAAGGGCTGACAAAAAGGGATCTTGACTAGAAAACCCTTTCCCTTTCTATCCACACTGGTTAGACTCATTGGCCTGGAAGGGCTTTTGAAAGCCCAGAGCCTTAGGAGTGCTTAATAGGCCCAGAGCTTAGAGGTTGGTCTGATACAGAAATTAATAGAACATGCATGTCAATGTCCCATTGTATCTTAAGCCTGCCCTAAGAAGATCTGGTCCTAAAGGACTGCATATTTGGACCCTGAAGATTTCTTTTTCCTTTCCCAGACTAGGCGGGAGCAGAACTGGCCTTCTGCCTGTAGCACTGCTTGGTGCTTCAGGACCTTCTTCTCTGTGGTTCTGCCTGTTATTTTCTTCTAGGATTGGTGTTTCCTGCACCCAAAGCTGCACAGAACCGTCTTGAGCCCATCTTGAACTACTCTGTGAGAAATTTCCTCTGTCTTTCCTCTTGGAATTCTGCATGCTGCAGAGCAGGCCTGGCAAGGCCAGCAGAGCTCTGCATTCCCTGCACCTCTCTGGTGGCAGGAAGGCTGTGAGGTGATGTATGCTAATTCACCCATGGAATAGGTGATACTATTGTCTATAGTGAAATAGTTGCATGCAGATCTTAAATCCAGCATTCGTACAGCAAATGATTTTGCATGAACCCAAGCAGTTCCACTTCCCCACTTACAAGCCTGTTGCTGTTTCTAGTTGTTGGATATGATATGTTTACTGTCTTAAATGCAGTCTTTTGCTAACAGGCAGGTTTAGACTAAATTCCACCATGAGTAAATAGTTTGAGAGAAGTTTCCTTTCTTAATATTCTTACTTTTCCACATGACTGCAGGGCCACTGTACTATCACACAGTGCAAAGTCACTTGCAAAACCAAGGCCCACCAAGAACAAGCAAAAACATTGTTTCATCTTAACAATTCTTCCAGGCTTCCCCTGCATGTGATCTTACCGGCTAAGTAACTCAGCAGGCCTAGAGGGCGAGGTGCAGATGTCACAAGCTGCTCGGTTTTTCTCAGTAGTGTGGGCTGAGCACTCACAGGCTGTTACTGTGCAGGTGTCCTCTGTCTCTCCTCTTTGAATAATGAATTAATCTTTCAGTCTGTAAATCAACCCATGAGCACGAAATATGGGACTCTTTCCTTTCCAGAGTCCTGTGAATTCCAAACCGTACTTCCTTGATGGAAAATGGCAGCTCTTCAAGAAGCTTGGTGCCAGTGAGGAGTGGCAAAAGGGCTTCCCCAACTCCAGGGTCCTGCTATTCAGTGCTCCTTCCGCAGCTTATGGAATTTACTAAGTTACAGTTACTAAGCAACAGGAGTGCTACACCCTTGGAGATTATTAGCATAATGGTTGGTTCCAGAATGCAAGATCGAGCTGGAGGGAAAAGAACTGAATGAATGGCGTGCAGTGCCTGCAAATGTTGCATTTCAAATTATGCTGAAAGAAAAAGTGTCTGGAGCTCCTTAGATGCTGTTAGTCAGCTTCTAACACTGCCTTAGCTGTCCATTTTAGTCACTTGACTGTTTCATTTTACTTGGCTGTAGCAGAGTGAGATATACTTGTCTGTGTGTTAAAACTCACAATGTTTGTGATAGCATCCTTAGCACATGCCAGATGGAATAGTTGTGGACACAGGAGGGAAGGCTCATTCAGTGATGCAGCAGAGAGTATATGAGCTGCAATTTATCTATCTGCCACATCTATCAGTGACCCTTCAAAAGTGCACTTGCTATAACAATGTCCCTCTGGAACATGTGAATTTATTGAAATTTGTCTTTATGACTGACGTTACCAAGCTGAAGCTTTTAGTAACTGATCCCAGTAATTTCAAAATAATATCTGAAAGAAATCCTACTATGGAAGAAGGAAGCTGAGCATACCTTTGTTTAGGTATGATTCACAGGAGATGCAACCTTGAGGCCTCTCCTGCTGATAATAGGTCCAAGATATTATTGGCATAAAGAAGCTGATGATGTTAATGTACTTGTCTGATTCCAGGGTTGGAGATTGCATTCTGCTCACCTAAACAAATTAACTGGATTTACTTAATGTGTTTCTTCACAACCTGAAGCATGCCTGAGTGCAGCATCTCCACAGTGGAAATGTTATCCCTTTGGTTTAAGCACTGTGAATGCACATGGTGTAAGCAGTGTTCCATAAATGAGGGAGATTCCTGTCTCCACCCCTATCCTCTTCAAGACACCCTGCTTCAAGGAGACCTACGTGCATTTGGCTTTTTTTTTTTTTTTTTTTTAAATTACTTCTCAATTCTTTAGCAGAGATTAGGCATAACTGGAATGTGGATTGGTACAGTCAAACAAGGAAGTTGCTGTATCTTTATAATAAAGATCTCTTGATGTCTCTTGAGAGAGACTTGATTGTTTCACAAGGGAAAGCTGGTGTTTCTTTTGAAGTCTTCTTTCCTTTGTTAATAGTATGATTTGGACATAAGTTTTGGCTTAGTAAAAAGGAGATTTTCCTTACAATATCTTTGGTAATTGCAACGATTCTTAAAGAAGAGTTGGTTTAGGAGAGCCTTGGCACAGTCTTTTAGACTGTAGTCTGGAGGATGGAAGGAAGAAAAAAGAAAATTAAAGCAGTTTTGTGAAATCTAAGAATCTATTAAGTTTATTGGAATTTTAGTATTAATATTAGTGAGGGTGTTGATATTATCTCATCTGCAATGAATCTCCAAATGGGTTGAGATCCACCTGTCTCTAGAAAATGGCACACTGGCTATCACAAGGGTGAGATCATAGTCTGATGTTAATGGAAGAGGGATTAATAAATCACTTATGTATAGAGTACCCAAAGGTGGATCATCATTAGTACACATCGTGTTTACATGCTGCCATTGTTGGTGCCCTACAAATACCTTATAAATTAAGATATAGATAGATCTGTAGATACTTCCTTGAGTTCATATAATTTCCCTCCCTCTGGAACTTCAGTTATTTATATTTATAAAGCACTTCAGTTTCTTTTACAAACCAGCCTTTGATTATTTATTTATTTTAAAATGCACTTACTGAAGTTGGATAGCTGACCTTCGTCTACACTGAGTTTTTGCTGTGATGTCTAGAGAGGTGTTGGCTGGAAAAATGCTAATTGATTATCAAGGAGAAAGTAGGAATAGGCTTGAGCTGCCTGTAATGCAAGTGTTGTTTGGAGACCCTGAGTCAACAGAGGAGAAAGGAGAATTTAAGATCTCTGGGGAATTAAAGGGAGCATCCTCTGAGACCCCAAAGAATGGCTTTTACAGGGGAGAGACTACATTAGGCTTGCTTATTTTCATGACATGGTGAACTTGTCAGCCTCTTTAAGTTATGTAGTGGCTCCCAAAGTCAGTAGAGAGAATAATTTTGACCCTTGTATGATCTTATTAGCTGTTTAGGGCTTGTGACAAGCAGAGCAAGTGTTTCACTAGGGTGTCATGGCAGCCACAAGTCAACATATGTATATTTGCATAATATCCACACAAGACTGGCCAGTTTAGTCCTGTGTGAAGCATTTTATAATGCTCTCCTCTCTCTCTTTCTAACTCAGCCAGAAATCCAAAATAAACTTGGATGGTTTTATTGAGCGAGTATGCCCCTGTGGAAAGGGAAGAACCTAACTTGATCACTCTGT
The DNA here is from genome assembly GCA_013389925.1 of Aegithalos caudatus. Classification (NCBI taxonomy): domain Eukaryota; kingdom Metazoa; phylum Chordata; class Aves; order Passeriformes; family Aegithalidae; genus Aegithalos; species Aegithalos caudatus. The sequence continues at coordinate 385,402 of WEIU01019305.1, forward strand.
AACAGACAACCTAATCCAACCACACTTCAAATAATGACAGGAATCCTCATCCTGTTACATCCCTTTAAGATACCCTCTCTGAGTTCCAAATGTGTCTTGGAGGCCTTACAAAGGCCACTGGGGCAAAGCTCTGTGAAATGTACATAGAGTGTGACAGGACTTAATTTTATAGGGTAAGTGTTCATGATACCTCTTTTGTACTTTGGAGTTCCCACATTCATGAGGCATGTGTTGCTCAATGAGGGTGCAACACAACTACTCTAGTCAATAGTATTTCTTCTGATTTACACTGTGTAAATTGTATAATCTATCTTTTTTTTGGACAAAGAGTGAAGATCATGGTTTTCTGTACTGAACATGAACTCTACACCTTTGTGTGTATTGGTTTCCAGAAACATAGCCTATCATTATTAAGTTTCATATGCTTAGCAGGAGACATAAGGAAAGCTTAGGAATTGCAGACCATGTGCTAGAATTCACCCTGGCTTTCATGCTTACATATTCAAAATCCTTCTCTCAGACACACACCTTACTCTGAAGAGAGTAGGAAGCAAGGAATAAAATAATGTGTAAAGTGTAGTGTTTTTCCTTTGTGTTCACTATTAACTGGTCCAGGATTGAATAGGCAGTAAAACAATTATTCATAAGCATGAGAGGTGTTTGACAAGAATTTACTATTGCAAATTCAATAAAATGGTAATGATCATAGACCATTCTGGTGTTTTATTTAGATCTTTGAAGCTACTTTAAGCCTTACTTTGTGGATTTCTAGTGTGATCCAATATGAAGCACAGGAGAGAAAAATAGCAGCTAGTTGTTCCTACAGTAGTTTTATTATCTATGCTGAACTGACTTCGGTACACTTGATGAACTGAAATGTTTTGACTCTGAGCTGGCATATTAGGATTTGTTTTCCTCTTAAAGGAAAGACCCTCTCTTACCAGCAGTATTTTTTCATGTCAGTAAGCCTGTTTACTTTGGCAGATGAAAAGTTTCTTCAATCTGTGTGCTGGTTTTGGCTGGGATAGACTAAATTTTCCTCATTGTAGAAGAAAATTGCATTTGGATTTGTGCTGGAAGCAGTGTTGATAATTCAGGGATGTTTTGGTTATTGCTGAGCAGTGTTTACACAGGATCAAGGCCTTTTCTACCCCTCAAGCTGTCCCACCAGGACCATGAGAGGGCTTGAGGTGCATAAAAAGTTGAGAGAGAACACAGCCAGAACAGCTGATCCCCACTGGCCAAAGGGATGTACCACAGCAAACCATACCATACTCAGCATGTAAACCTGGGGGAATAAGAGCAGGAACATTCCAAGTGATGTTTGTTTTCATAAGTCATGGTTACCTGTGATGGAGCCATGGAGATGGCTCAATACCGGCCTACCAACGGGAAGTAGTGAGTGAATTCCTTGTTTTGTTTTGCTTGTGTGCACATCCTATGCTTTTTATCATAAACTATCTTACCCCACAAGTTTTCTCACATTTCCTCCTGCAGTTCCTTCATCCCTATGCAGGGAGAGTGCATAAGTGACTGTATTGGGCTCATTTACCAGCTAGGGTTAAACCATGATAATCCAGTTGTCACCTATCTCAGTTTGGTCTCTAGATATTGACAAGAGCAAGTCCATGGTCTTCAAATACTGACATACTTTCTGGTTCAGTGCAGATGAAATGCAATTTTCATTTCCTCAGAACTTTTGACCTTTCTTATTTTCAAGTGAATCCCCCTGCTTTTAGTTGATCTGGGTTTTTTATTTAAAGTTTTAATAACAAGTTGTATTTTGAGAACAAAAAGAAGTGGAAAAGACATATCTATTACTTTAGAAAATATTAAAATGATAATCCACTCTTTAAGAGCTACATTAGTTTCAAAGTGCTTTGTGCAACAACAGTCTTTGATATGGAGACTGAGAGACTTCTGGTTTTAAGTCAGCATTTTCTGAATGCTTCAGAAAAGCATGAGCTTTTGAGAATAAGGATTCAGAATAGAAGCAGACAGGCTTAATGGTACCTGTCATTAGCATTCTGTAACTCTACAATACCATGAGACTGGGAGTACAGATTGAGCAGTGTGCCTTGACCCAGGACAGCACTAACCCAATCATTGACACTGATTTTGGAATTATTTGGTCAATAGTGGAACTTCAGCCTTCTAGTGTTGGTGTTCTCTCATTCCTGTGCCATGAGAGCAGGGGGCACAGGGAGCACAGATGTTAGTGCATTGACCTTCTCTTATAGTTCTGAAGTAGGCTGTTTCAATCAAATGTTTCTTCCATACAGGAAGCACTCAGGAGGGGAAAAGACAATGCTTCAGAAGTGGCAGGTAAGCTAAATCTTGGCTGCACAAAATTAAGCAAAGGATTTCACCACACATAAATGTCTGCATGTGGATGTGTGTATGTGTACATATGTACGTCAAGGCCTAAGCTGTTCCCTCACTGCTGGAGGTGAGGTTGCTGGCAAGAGGAGCACAGTATTTACATCTGTTTGTTGCAGAGGTTTTGCTCCTCCTGCTATGAAACATATGGTGCTACTGTCCCGCAGATTGTGTGATTTTATGCACATTTTTAAATTGAGACTGAAGAGAGCCACCTAGCTGAATGTCTGTTCACAGACCATCCGTACATCTAAATCATTGCACAGGTCTTTGCTGAGCTGGGAGATGTGTTTACTTTTCTGTACCTGTGATCTTGGTGACTCAATACAAACGAAGAAATCCATACCTCCTTGCTTATATGTAGCACTTTGTGCCAAATGAAGAAATCCATACCTTCTTGCTTATATGTAGCACTTTGTGCAGCCTTTTCTGTATAGACAGTTGTCCAGGGTTTTCCAATATCCAGACTGCATGCATTTGGCTCATTTTAAATCAAGAAAAAGTGCTCTGTTATGCAAATACAGCATAAAAGCACTGCATGATTATAGACAAATGCAAATGGCCTGTCTGAAGACAGGTTCTGTTGAATGGATTGTTGTGTAAGAGGTATTGTGTTGATATGAATGGCAAAGGATGATTGATTTCATTATTTATATAATTCTTGTCTTGGTGGACCTGGGAACCACAGGCCTGTGAGGATGCCTTTGCATGCATTTTAGGGGCGGAGTGTGGAGATTTTAATGCTTGTTTGCTTTCCCTGCAGAAGAGGGAGATCAGCAACTTTGACTATCTCATGTACCTGAACACTCTGGCTGGCCGCAGCTACAATGATTACATGCAGTATCCTGTGTTTCCATGGGTCCTTGCTGACTACCACTCTGAGGTCAGTGCTGGCTGCAGAATTCCATACTTTCTATGGTAGCAACTGCACAAAGGATTGGTGAATGATGCCATTGAAGCAGAGGGGACTAGACCAAGGGTATAAAATTTGAAGTAGTTAGCTTGAACTGTACTGATTTCATATAGATTGGCTTTTTCTTCACGTCAGCATACTGAGGATTACGTTCTGTGGATGAGTATCTGTTTAATACAGACCTAGTTAAAGATATGCTGCATCAACTCAGCAGATAGGCATGGACAGGTTTCTGTGAACATAGAGGAGTTTTGGACAGAAAAGCCTTGAGAGCAATTTGCAGCCTGCCAGGTCCTTTATTTGTGAAGTTTCAGAGGAGGGTAAACCTGTGACCTTCTTGTATGAGTGAAACTTCCAAGATAGCCTTACTACCTCCCAGTGTCACTGGGATAGTTAAAATCTTAAAATCTCTATCTCTGCTGGGTTTCTTTTCAGACTCTAAACCTCACTAATCCTCATACATTTCGAGACCTGTCAAAGCCCATGGGAGCACAGACTGTGGAAAGGAAACACAAGTTCATCCAGCGCTTCAATGAAGTGGAAAAAAGTGAGGGTGAGTGTTTTAGGAGGCTAATAGACAACAGAGGCTTGCGTCCCCTCAGAACACCCAAAAACTTTGCAGAACTGTGGCTAAGGGGAACAACATGCCAAGGAGAGCCTCTCTCACTGCTGTATACAAACTGACTGACAATTCAAAGAGAAATGTCTCCTGCAAGTACTGCCCTATGTGTCTTGTACTGCTGCATTCTGTTCTCTTCCCTTGGTCAGGATAAAGAACTACAGCAAAAAGCAATGTTCCATGGAAATGACTGTGCTGTTAGCAAAGCTGCACACATTGGTCTTATTTGTTAGCTAAGTTACACGTAGAAGACTGCTGCATGCAGGTTAATTAACAGTTACCTTAAGAAAAGGAAACAGAATGTTGAGGCTGTTGACTTGATATGACCAAGACTTTCTTGGCACTACTGGAGAAAGGGATGGTTTGGAAAGTTAAAGGCTTTATTCTTCAGAAAATGAAATATGGAAGGCAAAAAATGAATATAGTTCAGTAGTAACTGTGCACATTCAATGCACATATTCAGTGCAAGGTGTGCTGTAGCTCACAGGTCTTTGAACACATCTGCTCAAAATACCTGTTCCCTATTTAGCTTTATTGTGGTAACTGGATGCTATGGGCTTGAAATGGTGGTATTCTGTACTGGAATATGATTTGTGTGCAATTTCCAGGAGACCTGTCAGCCCAGTGCCATTACTGTACTCACTACTCATCAGCAATTATAGTGGCATCTTACCTGGTCCGAATGGAGCCATTTACCCAGACCTTCTGTTCTCTGCAGGTAAGAGGGCAAGAAATCTTCCCCCCTACACCTTGTTATGAACCATGTAGTGCATTACTGTGGCTGTGTAATGAAGGGGGATTGGTTTTTCTTACATTTGATGTACTGTATATGTGGACTTGGAGCTTACTTGGGGCAACATTTATGCCATGAATGTTGAATTCAGTGAAACCCTCTTAAGGGGACTATACTGATGTGAAGGATAAGGATTATTTAGCTTTGTGAGAGCTGAGACATGTAAACAGATAATATTTTATTGCCTGTCTGACCATAAGCTTCTGACTTGGGGGCAAATGAGTCTTGGTATGATATTCTTTAAGATGGCAGGTCTTCTAACCCCAAGTACAGTCATGGGGCTACTGACAAGTACTTGGAGCTTGCTGTGGTGACATAGAGAGCATTCCTGGCCCAGGTGAGGACATACAGGTTCTGGTAGGTGTGAAATGATAGGGATCATGGGATCAACTTCCTGAAGAAGTGGGATGAGATTACATCCAATGCTCCAGAAGGAATATTTTGTGTAATCTTGTTCTGAACTTGTTATTGTTTATACAGTGCCAAGCTGGCCATCACCATGGAATTGAATTTATGGAAATTGAATGTTGTGCATACCTTTCCCATCTGCCCAGCGTAAAGGGGCACCAAATTTCATGATTGCCCTTTTCAGCAGGCAGTTGGTAATGCTCAAGTAAATACACTTGGGCTGTAGCAGAGAGTTGTTACCCTCTTTTCTGTAATGTGTCGTGTTATAGTGAGGTCTACAAGGAGGACAGTTCCTCCAAGGTGTATTTTTTTAAGGAGTATCTTGCTGAAATCTACCTATCCTTCTGGAGATAGCTTGGCCAGAATATTTCACACTTGGAGACTGCTGTATGCATAGTGAGGGATGGCCGCGTCTCCTGCAGCTTTCCAAGTGCTTTGCTGTTGTGATTTGGATTTTTTCAGTGAAGTAATACAAATAAAGTGCTGTGTTAATTAAGTAATAAGCCCTATGATATCGGCTGTTACCAGCAGTAGCTGATGGGTTAGTGAACCACCTGAGGCAATGGTTGCCATCACATTCTGTGAGCCATATGTTAGCTGCAGTCATGAATGGCTGTGGAGCAGTTATTTCTTGCTGTAAACAGCAAAGGCTGCTGGATCTCCCTGGCACACTTTTCATACATAATGAGTTTGCAGTCAGTGAATGCTTTGTGGCTGTGTTTGTGTGAGTAGCAGGTAACCAGCAGTTTTGTGAGAATAGTTATCTTCAAAGGCTATTGAGATCTGAAACACAAATTTTTTTTCTGGCTGCAGATCCACTAAAAGAAACTGTT
>WEIU01019307.1:0-50752 GCA_013389925.1 Aegithalos caudatus
TATATATATATATAAAACTCAGATATATTCTGTAGAGCATTTAGGTGTATGTACAGTCCTCTTCTGTGCTGGCAGTGTTTTAGTGGCAGATGATTGAAGAGTGCCAATATTGTGCCTTGAAGAGGCTTGAGAAGCCAAAAAAAGCCCTGTTGATGTGGAAGTGAAATGGGAAATAATTTTCTGTAATTAATCTAAAATTTATTAGGCTGATGAAATGGATGTCAGATTCAGCATTCCCTTCCCTCAGCTGCACTACCTTCCTGTGGGAATGTGCAGATGCAGTAACTGGATGTCCCTCTCACCATGGATCACAAACACCTCCTGCTTTGGAAGTGAATTTGACAGAGTCCTATGCCTCAGTTTGATGAAAGCTTTCCCCTCCTCCCTGTGCTCTGTAATTCACAAGGGCTTTTAAAATTCTTTATGAATCAAGAGAGCCCTAGTTTTTGCTGCTGGCTACTGGTTTAATATTGCTGAATCCTAGAATAGGGCTCTGTATATTTTTATCTGAGGTTATCTGAGTGAGAGAATGAAGGTGACGTGAGGAGATGTAAGCGACGTGCCAAACAATGAAGCTGTGCTTGGACAGCATCTGAATGGAAGCCAGGGAAATAATTTTAATGGATTGCCTAGCTACTCATTTTTTTCCCCTCTCCAAAAGAGTCTTTTGTTATCAGAGTATATTTTTAGTCTTTCTTTCTGTCTGGTCAACATTTCATTCATGTTTGTGTTGAATAGATTGTTCCTTCAGTTTTCAAGAGACTGATGCCTGTAGAGATGGAAACAATTTTCTTAATTACCGAGGCAGAGGTGAATGTTACTGCCCTTCATCCTGACCTGAAAGAACCTTTTTCTTCAGGCAGTCTCATGAACAATTTAGCTTTTGATGTTTGTTACCTTCCTTTTAGTCAAGATGCATCCTGCGTAAAAAAGCATGTGAAAAATCATTCTTTTAAAAATTATTTTAAGAAGCAAAATTTTTGTACTCTGTAGATCACAGTCTTATACTGAAGTTATTATTTTTAAAGGTGCAGCATAATTTTGAGCTTGTTCTTATTTCTGTTTGTTTTAAAATTAGCAGTGCCTTCTGTTCTCAGGAAGGTCCAAAATAGAAACTTATTTTCTAAGTATGGGCTTATATATGTTCCTAATAATGATAAATTTAGGGTTATGCTAAATATGTTCCTCTGTATGGGTAAATTAGCAGTAGTAGTCTGTTCTCTGTTGTATACAAGGATGGTTGCTCTTTGGTGAGGAATTGAGGGTAGGAAAAATGGGCAAACAGTATATGGGAAATTTTCAAAAGCCTGATAATTTTCCAAGGCAGGAGGGTAAAAGAGCAACTCTGCATTCTCCTTTATTTTCTGTGTCTGATCCCTTTCTGTTTTAGGATATCATTTTACCCTGGCAGACTACAGAGTAAAGTCCACCAGGAAAATCTACAGAACATGTTACTGCCTTGTTTCCACTTACAAATGACCTGAAACACCTTCACACCCCCTCGCTCAACTATTAGCTCTTTTTCCCCAATAACTTAGCTCAGTTGTTCTTTTACTCCTGGGTGAATGTAGGATGTCCTTAGTGTGCACACAGAGAGAAAAGAAATTAGGAGACTGCACAGGTGAAAAGAGAGGATGAATAGGAAAAGGAGAAGTAGTCCAGGAAAAGAAGTGTGTATGACATTTGCAGATGGTTTATTTCACCTCACACAAGTGATGTGAAGAATTCAGCAATGAATGCCCAGAATCATCTGACATGTATGACAAATGATGCTCAACAGCTGAATTACAAAATGTTTTGATCCTCTTGAGCTCAGGAATGGATTGCTTCCATCTCTAGCAGTTGTCCTGTGAAACACTGAGCAACTGGAGAGGTGCAAGATCTTACAAAAAAAAGTTTTTCAGGCATTTAGTTAGAAAAATGGTTGCATGCTGTGTGTGAATATGACAAATGTGTAAAGATTCATCAAGACATGAAATGTAGCAGAAATTCCCTCATAGGTAAAAAGTATTTTCTTGGATAATATAACATTTGAATTAAAGTCAGCTAATGAATCCAAATATTTTTCAGGTTGTATGATTCTAAAGGTATTATGGCTAATCAAACTCTCCACTATCCAGTAAGTACCTTAGCATTCCAGCACTAGATTGGAAAGGCAAGTTTTAAGAAACTTNGGTTTTTTTTGTGGGGGGGGCTTTGGGTTTTTTGTTTTGTTTTTGTTTTGTTTTGTGGTTTTGTTTGTTTGTTTTGTCAAGCAGTTGGCAATGAAGTGCTGCTGTGTATTTTGGAAGACCTCAGATATTTTTGAGGTGAAATCTTCTTCACAAGATGATAACCCAGTATATTGAAATAGTTGGAAGATCAGATACTGGTCTTTTATTTTTTCTGTCTGCAATGGTTAAATGTGTTTTGAGTAATTGGAAGTGGTGGACTTCAGTTGCCATTGTTACTTGAAATGGTAATAGCAGGGCAGCTGTGCTGTGCAGAGACCACCTCAGTTAAGAGGATGTGGCTTTTATTTAGCATGAATGTTGGAGAGCCCGGGCAAAGAAGTAAATGTTTAACCCCATGTGCATCAGTGGACTGGGAATGTGAGCTCCAGCTCTTGAGTTTTCTGTGTCCAGGAATGGTGTGTTGGCCAGAGAGTGCTCGAGTCAGAATGGCAAAATCTTTGGTTACTGCCAGACTCCAACACTCCTGATATTTGCTGATGTGTAAACATGATGTGTGGGCAGGAAAACACACGGTTCAGCTCCTGCACAGCACACTTGAGAGTAATTCTTAACCTCCTGCACATGATGACCTTCCTTGTGAGAGTAAATCACTTCTGAAGTTGATTGACTGAGAACTTAAGGCAGATGAGGGTGAGTTTTTGTGTTGTGCAGTGCTGCTTCAGTTTAATCAGGTTCAAGAATATCCAGGAAGGGGTTTCCTTTTGTTGTTATTCTTATCTGGGTGGCATATTTTGCTTTAGGCTAAATGAGTTCACCAAATGTCTGGGAGGTTCTGAAATAGGGAGAATTTCTGCCTCTTGATTTCCAGCTAGAGTGATGCCACTTGGAATTACAAATGCACAAGAGGTGGGTGTGTTTTGTAATTAGTGGTGAAGTCTGGTGGGCTGTTGACTTGAATATAACCTGCAGTACTTTTCATCTGTTGCAAAAATGCTGCTGCTTTAATAAAAGGTATTAAAACTCTATTCTTGAGAGTTTCTATATTTTGTATTCTGTCAAGTGGCATATACTGTTGTATCAGATGAAGTTCAAATTTTAAAACCGCATATTACTTATTACTAATATTTTATAAATTGAAAGGAAAACAGGTATTGGAAGGGATTTCTGGTCAGTATATTTCCCAATGACTCTCTAGTTGTATTAAGGAATGTGTTCCTGTCTTCAGGATTTATTTTAAAGCATTGATTCCTTTTTATAATGAGAATATAGCACTGCTCATGAAATGTTATTTGAAAAATTGTCTTGTCTGTCTTGATGATTCCTGTGCACTGTTGCAGAGCCACCCTGTGAGAGCAGCAGGAAAAATGTGATTTAACTGTAGGAGGATAGGAGCCTGACTTCTGAGCATGTGGGAATGTTGTAATCTTTCTGAGCAGCAGGAAGAGATATGAATTAATGCAAGAAGCTACTGACAATATCTCTGCCCTCCTCACCTTGGTTAAGTTAGCCAACTCCCTTCTAGTCTGTATCAATGAACAAAATGCTCTCCTTTAAGCCATGATGTAATAAAATACTTCAGCATGAAACCTTACAGAAAAAGTTGTGATTGCAATATCAACGTCTGTGGTTACAGTTTATTCAGGAGGAATTAAGTAGGTTCATAGCAGTGAAAGGGGCATTTTATATTAAAAGCTGCATTACCTGTTTCTAAGCCATTAACAAGTTGGAAATAAGAGGTTTTAAGGGCTATCCAAGAGGTGGGAAATCCTTTCCACTCCCCTGAATGAAAACCTAAGGCACTGGCTGCAGCCTGGCCTGTGAGCTACCACAGCACAGAATGACCAGCTCCAATTGAGGGGGATAGGAAAAGATACTGAGGGTGAGTTTGCTCTCAAACAAATACAGGAGACTATACATTGGCAATACTAAAACATTTTAAATATGTCTGTTGGCAAAACCTAGGAAGGCAAATTCTGTGTTAATAGAATTTTCTGTTTTGCATTTGGGGGAAAAAGCAGAAGTATCCTAAAGGGATGAGATTGTCTTCTCCATACCAGCACTTTTTCAGCCTCTAGAGGTAGAATTTTAAAAATCAAGGCTGAAACTTTTTCTTTTCAGAGTTTAAGGAGAGATGGCCTCAGTGCTGTACAGGTTGTTGACATTAATAATTTTTTCCCAGAACGTCAGGTAAGTTTCAGAAGATTGGTTGGAAGACAATGCCCTGCCAGTATTTTAAAGGACTGAACAAAATGACTCAAATAATTTTAGGCCTGTCAGCCTGGTATTTGCCTTGGCTCAGTAATGGTGTGCCTGACATGAATTTGGATCAGTAAGAGTTTAAAGGATGATGATGTAGTTGCTTGCAAGTGAGTATGTGACTATGGAAAATATATCTTGTCAGTCTAATGTGATACCTATTTTTTGTGAGATAAAAGCTTGATAAATGTGTCAATGTCGAATGCAGGCATAATACACTTGGATTTCTGTCAGGCAGTTGCCTGGACAGTGTATGGCATTCTGATCAGGAAATTAAAAAGATACACAATTACAATTAAAAAAAAGTTGAAAAAGCCATAAAAGATTATAAATTGGTTCTGAGAGGTCCTAGAAATATCACTATACATTGAAGTCTTTATCAAATATGTGTTTCTTGTGGAATCGCTGGTATTAAAAAATTACGTGGACAGTTTGTGTGCTTAGGACTAAATTAACCTAATTTCTTGCTTTTTGTGTTGCAGTTACACATTGAATAGATATATTTCTGGTGAATTGTCCACAGTGATGCTATATAGTTCCCCTGAGAGGTTCCAACTAGTTTAGAATCTTTCTGTATATATGAACAGTCTAAATGATTCTTTTTAGAAAGATTTATTATGCTGTAGCTGACCGTGGTAAATTTTGTCTGTCTCAGTCTTGCCCATTTATCAAGCTTTATGAACTTCTTCTGGAGTTTTGATTCAAAAACTCTAAATGAATTCACATTGCAGAACCTTTGCTATCTATCCTGTTTCCTTTGTAGAAATTGAGATAAGAGAATAGGGAAGGGGGTCAGCAGAACTATTATTTTGGACTTCCAAACCGTTTGGGAGCCTGGTTGACAGAGTCCCTTGGGAGGCAATCCTGAAGGGCAAGGAAGTCAGAAGGGCTGGACATTGTTCTGTAAGTAAATCCTAAAGGCACAGGAACAGGCTGTCCCTGTGTGCCAAAGAATGAGCTGGTGAAAGGAGACCAGCCTGGCTGGACAGGGAGCTTTGGCTGGAGCTCAGGAAAAAAAAGGGTGACTTCCATCTTTGGAAGAAGGGGTAGGCAGCTCAGAAGGACTACAGGGATGTCATGAGGTCATGCAGGGAGAAAATTGGAAGGGCCAAAGGCCAACTAGAACTCAATTTGTCTACTGCCATAGAAGATAATAAAAATGTTTCTCTAAATACATAAGCAACAAAAGGAGGGCTAAGGAGAATCTCCACCCTTTATTGGATGTGGTGGGGATATATGGTGACAGAGGATGAAGAAAAGGCTGAGCTGTGTAATGCCTTCTTTGCATTCTTTTGCAATCTTTAATAGGAAGGCCAGTTGTTCTCCAGGTAGCAGTCCCCTGACCTGGAAAACAGGTAGCAGAATGGAGCTCCCATAATCCAAGGGAAATGGTCAGTGACCACTAAGACACATACAGGTTTTCAGATTGGAGAGGTCCACCCAAAGGTAGTGAGGGAGCTCATGGAATTGCTGACCAAGCCACTTTCCATCCTTTACCAGCAGTCCTGGTGCACTGGGGAGGTTGGCAAATGTGACCCTGAGCTACAAGAGTGGCCAGAAGGAGGATCTGGGGAACTCCAGGCCTGTCAGCCTGTCCTGGGTACCTGGGAAGGTCATGGAGCAGATTGTCCTGAGTGCCATCACTGAGCAAGTAGAGGACAACCAGGGCATAAGGCAGGGTTTCATGAAAAGGCTGGTCCTACTTGACATCCTCTGACAAGGTGACCTGCTTGGTGGATGAGGAAGAGGTTGTGGATGGTTGTGTACCAGGACTTCAGTAAAGCTTTTAACACCCTTTCTCACAGTGTTCCCCTGAAGAAATTGGGAGGCCATGGCTTGGACAGATGCACTCTTTGGTGGGTGAAAAACTGACTGTGTGGTTTGGCCCAGAGAGAGGTGGGAAAAGGGAGTTAATCCAGCTGGTGTCTGGTCACAGATGATGTTTCCCAGTGCCCAGTATTGGGCCCAGTCCTGTTCAGTATCCTTATCAATGTTCTCAAACATCTGTTTGAGTCTAAATGATTCTATGATTCAGCCTTTTAATAAAAATGCCTTTTTATCAGCTGTGTAGAGTCACTTCAGACATGGTTTTTTCCCTAATTCTTCCTTTGTGTCTTGCATCAGGGCTCAGTCTCTATTCAAGCCCTTTCAAATGGTAATCTTATTTATTCAGAAGAGCTTTCCTATTAATTTTTGCATTGGACTCTTAGCAAGTTTACATTTTATTTATTTCCAGCAAGCTTGCTTTAGGGAGCTGTGCTGTTAGTAAGTGCTACAGAAACAGAGAATCCAACATTGGAGAGCAGAGTTACATGATACCCTAAAGACATAAGCACCATTTATTTGGAGAGGTAAGGGAGGGGACAGTCAGCAAAATTCATGGCCTGGTATTTTTGTACAAGGATATAGAAGCTGCATGCCTGCAGCTCTTCTGGAAAGTAAATGAACCAAGAAAATTCTGTCCTCAGGTTGAGGTAGTTGGTGTATGAAAAATGTTTTTGTTTTCCTCTGTTATTTATTTTGTCGTATTTTAGGATAAGTTCTTAATGTGCTGTGTTTTTTTGGCTATGGGTTAAATTGATACCATTTTTATTTTTATGTGTGTGAGGGAGGGAGAGGTCAGTGAGTGTCATGCTGGAAATGAGGCAAGGATTTGCATTCTTGAATAGCTGCTAGTTATCTAAAATAATATTTCCCAAAGGCATTGGGTCCAGTAAGGAATGTATTTAATGATATTACACAGTAGTAGTTCTGTACTTTAAATACCCTGCTAATTTCTTTCGAATAATATAAAATGTTTTGGAAATTAAGTAGGTTTTTTTATTTCCTTCAATGACACTGTACTTGTGTACTGCCAGTTTGCACAAGCAGCAGTACACACTAAGGTCAGCAGGGCTAGCACAGAAATGAAAGCTCAATCCAATTTTGCATGAGAGCTTCCTTGAACATTTAGTCATTTTCCTGAAAATTAGTCTTCCCGCATCCCACGTGGCTGGAAGTTGAACTGAGATGTTTAAAATTCTGTCATAAACTTGGATTTACTGCTGGAAGAAGTAAAAAAGCCTCTGCACTATAAAATAGGGCTGCTATTCCATAATGACATCATTAGTGGTATTATTTTGATAACACTGCCAGGACTTTTGCATGCAGTTTTTTAGGAAGGATAGCATGGGGTAAAAAGCATGTGAAAGAAGAAAATACTGTAAGGATGTTGAAAAAAACCCCACATGCTAGACAGGAAGGATTATGGAGGGTGAGCAAAGTCAGACCTGACCATGTTGGGGCCAGTTTCCCTCTGGCCCTAATGAAGTGGCTGCTGTCTGGCACAGCCACATTACAGCGCTTGCCTCCTTTAAAGGGGTATTTTAGGGACACTGCCTCTTCACAACATCCAGTTAGAATACCCTGACAATCAGTTGTTTGAGGGTATGAACTTCATAAGAAGTGCTATTTTTCTTTTGAGTTCTAAAAAAATGCCAGGCTTTGTGCTCTTGTGTAATCCTGCAGGCTGTGTGTCCCGAGTTCACTGCAGTGTGTTTGTTGTGGAGAAGAATTGTAGTGACACCTCTTGCAGTAACAGCACAGTTTGGGGAGAGCTGAGTTCCTGAGAGAGCTCAGTGCCCATGATATGTGTGTTTGGTTGCTCTCTGATTCCCCCCAGCTGCACTGAATATTCCAGAAAAGATTCCAAATTCATTCAAAATGGTGGACTGTTTTGCCACAAGGAAAGAGATGTGAAACCCAGATTCTGTTGAATAACTTAAAACTGCAGTTATACAGCCACAAAAGGATGTGGTTGTTTAAGTGGAATTCCGTGTTTTTGTTGCCAAATAATAACGTGCTGTCACGACTTTTATTCCAAGCCTATAAAATGATTGATAATGATATATACTTTGACAGAATGTTTGCCTGTAATCATTGTTTAACAGAACCATTTCATTAATTTCAGAGTACTAGAAATTAGCACATTCAGATAGATAATGATGACATTTATATGCTATAGTGAACTTTTGTCTTTTTGCTGTTTTCATGTACAACAGAAAGAAAAGACAGATACTGAGTGGGTTTTTTGCATGCTACAAGCCACAATTCTTGACCTTAAAACATGAGAATAATCTGATCATAAGGAGATGTGTGTGTAGATGGTAGAAACAAATCAGTGTATAAGGAGGTTTTGAAACTGTGTTTCTGTGGCCTTGGTTTCCTTAATTTCTTATATCAAAATGGTGTTTGTGGCCTCAAATAAAGAGCAAATTAGTTGTAGTCCCCAAAGCAAACCTGAATATATTGTAAGGTATTCATCTTAGTGCCTCTCATTCAGCTTAGGAGAGAGTGACACTGAGACTGCATGGAGCTGGGAATTGTGCATGAAACAATCCAAATCAAAGTAATTTTGAGACAGGTGGTGAAGAAGTTCCCCTGGGTAAAACTGTGCATTTGCTGAAGACCCCATTCCTCTAGCTCATATCTGGATGTCTGTAATGTTAGTGAGGATTTTGGTCTTGAGGGATATGCAGAGCAGTCACAGGTTTAAGAGTACATACACATTAACAGGGATGCTGTGGTGAATGATTTCTTTATCAATCGGGATACTTTAGTCTTAATTTTCACAATACAATGAAGACTGAATAGAGAGCTCGTTACAGGAAACAAACTGAAATTGAATGACCATGACTTGGTTCATTTTAAAAATGATGAAAGGACAGACAAAAATTGTTTTGTGGCTGAGGTCTTGATTACAAAAATGGAAAATTTTGATGGACCGGTGAGGCTGAGGGATATAAAAGCGGCAGAGCTTGATTTTCCTGGAATGAAAGATGCTAATGCTTTCTGGACCCCAAGGAAGGGAGAGAACTGCCTGAAGAAGGGTATAAGAACTAATTGAAAAATCTTGAGGCAAGAGAGAAGAGCCAGCTGACCTTGCTGACTTGTAAAGATTTTTATCACACTTTCTTTGGCTGCATTCTTGTCATTCGACTAAAACCTAATACCAGTGAGTGTTCTTACTTAGGTCTCAGCATTTTTTGTGTTCTGGAGTCATCTGAAGATGAGGTTTTTCTCACAGGTGGACACAGATCTTACTCTGTGTTGATGTCCTCAGTCTTTCCAACCTCAGCTTAAGGCAAACAGTCCATATTTAATTTTTTCCATGTGACCTCCCTTCAAGTAGACATAGAAGGTGCACGTGGGTTACTATGATGTAAAAATGTTGACTGCTTTAACAACTAGCTTTTCTTTCTGTCATTTACTTTCATCTCCTGTGCCTGATCACTAACAGTAGGGTTTTGGGGTTGTGGTGTTTCCTCTCTGATACTAAAGGATTAGTTGATTTTTGGTATGTGGTTTTATTTGGGCTATTTGGGGAGTTTTGTTCATGTGTTGGTGGGGTTTTTTGGTGGTTGTTGTGTGGTGCTTGGTCTTTTTTTTGAGGGGAAGGCGAGGGTTTTTTGTTGTTGCTGTTTGTGTTGTGATTTTTTTTTTTTTTTCTTTTTTTGCTTTGTACTTAATAAAAGTTTCCATCTTGTGCAAGCACTTGAAGCCCAAGGTGCACCAGCTGAATCACAGAAGTGCATCTGCACCCTGTTAACCACAAGAAGGCATTCCTGGAAGTGTGGTGCTTAGTCAGTGGAGAGCAGAGCAATTTCTCATGTGTGGTTAGTGTCCCAGAGAGGGAAAGTGTGCAGAGACATACATAGATATGTCACATATGGCATGGAGGGTGTGAAGGCAAGCTCTTGGTGTTGGCCAGCTGGCTCTTTGACTGTAAGACAATTGGCAGGGCAGGGTATTGAGTGATGGAAGATGGGACTCTGAAAACAACAGGTGGAAAAGCAAGGGAAATACTGCATGGGGGAAAAGCATTTTGTGTCTTGTGTTACAAGTGACACAGGCTTGGAATTACTTTCAGGCAGAGAAGGCATAGATCATAACTCTTGAAGCTATAGAGAGCTATAAAATCTTCCTTTGGAGGCTTGCTGCATCCTGGCAATGTCTTAATGCTTCCTCTCTTCCTACATGCTTGCACAGGTCCACATTAGCTTTTGGTCACGTGTGTTTTGAGAAGAAATGTTTTCTTTCAGACCTTACTATGCCTTCACTTTAAATTCTTTGTGAATTTTCTTGTTGCAGGGGAAACTAAAGCTACATACAGACAAAAACCCCAATTACACAATTGCAAAAGAGTATTCGTTAAGTGGAAAATCAGATTTGATGAAAAATGGAAAATATCCTGTGACCTACAGGACGCTAGACCTGTTTTCACCTGCTGCAGCCAACAGCTAGGAACATGTTCTACATTAAACTGATCTTAGTCTTATGCTGGCCAAGGAATGTGACTAGGTTAGCAAGCTGCTTTCTTATCAATCAGGAGTCAAATGATCCAGAAGAGGAACACAGAGTTCCTAGTAAGGGATCATTGGAAGCAGGACAGCTTTGCTAATTAGATTCCTTTTACTTTATTTTTACACATCAATAGAATTCTGCATACAAATGTAGTTGCACTGAGTGTGTCAAACAGTACAAATTGTTGTTACAATACATTAATCAAGGACATGGAAGAGCAGCTCTGGGAGAGAAGATTCCCCTGTCTTACGTAAGCTTTGATCTGCAGTCTCTCGGTCACCTCGTCTCCTTCCATTAGGACTTCTGATCTCAGAAGGAATTAAATTTGCCATCTTCTGGCCCTGGCAATTTCCTTACAGTGAAATTTGTCAAAAACATGAGATACCATGGCTAAAGTCCTGGGTAAAAGTACTTTCATGCCCACCCTGTCAGAGGTTTCCTTCCCTTGCCCCCTGCCCTCTCTCTTCCTGAAAAAGTTTTGGTGCAATTAGGAAGACAGAAACTAGAATCTGCCTGCAACTTAAACATCATATCTTCATTCATCCTTAAAAATTTTCTTTGTACATCGTGCTCTCATCTCCAAGAAGTGATGGAAGCCTCCACTGCCTTTCATGTTTTGGGAAATAATTGCACTGAAGGGAATTAACATGCATTTATAGGGAGTTGAAACAGGAATAAATGGCATTGAGATTTTTTTGTTGTGTTAAACTTTGATGTTTGGATGCTTGTGATACTGCAATCCCTATTGTGAGTCCAGCTCCCTGTGCCTCTTCCTTGCACCCTATCCTGTACTGTCCCTTCCCCTTTGCTGCAGTGGGAGGTTGACTTTGCCTGCAGTTTTCATTCCATTTTTTTCCTGGTGGGTTGCACAACAGATCGTCAGTCAAAGCCCTGGGGTTACAGAAAGAAAAGAAAGAATAGCCTTGTGATCATGGTACTAGCCTGAAACTTGGATTGTTATACAATTTGTCAGACTTGTTTTGTTACAGTGCTTGGAAGTCCCTTAGGGGATGGTTGGCAAAAGGTATTTTTGTCTCTTAATTACCTTTTGAAATGCAAGGGAGACTGTATATCTAAATATCCACAGGAGTCTTGTCCTGTATGTGTTCTTTTGCTGTCTGCAAAGGTGAGATCTCTATCCCAGATAGAAAAAGTGGTGATTTGTCTGAACTTTCTTCCCTGAGAAATATCTTGTTTAGTAGATAAACTTCTTTTCCTAATATGCATATATATATATTTTCTTTCTTATATCTATACACACACAGAGGTATATAGGGGAATGTTTACATAATATGTACTAAACATTATTTTGCTTCTTCATTAGTGCTTTTAAGATAGAAAAATATTCTATTCTTAAGTGAAATATTTTCTCTATTTTGCATAACACATTGATTTTACATTCAGTCAATTAATTTTTGTTAGGGCTGGGCCATAAGCTTATAAGTAGGCTGCAGAAAGGTGTTGGTGTTTTGCCCAGAGTTTGTGGTTGCTGTGCTAAGGTCTTTTCCTCACCATCCTTGCAGCTTATGTCTGTGATTATGCTATTTATCATACTATTTATGATTAATAAAATGCTGGTGGTCCCTTGGCTGCTTACACCACACCTGTTAAATCTGGATGGATGGATGGATCTGAACCACAGCCACTGCTAGGTAGGAAACAGCTTGCTAGCACACAATTTAAGGGAAGAAACAAACAATTTATGTATGGTTGAAAGAGCACAGATAATAAGATAAATAAGTTCTGGGTGAAATGGTCCCTAAGCATTCTTTGCCTGCCTTACAGACATTTGTCACATGCCTTGAGATCATTTTTATAGAGATCACAATATCCTTCACAACTCTTCTAAAATTTCCCTCCAAATTGAGAACTTGAGCATGAATTGTTTCTGTGTTAGGGGATTGTATTTCTTAAGCTCACAGAATGCTTTGCTCAGTAACAGTCTCTCTGATTTGTCATTAAGTTCAGTGATTTTTTTTCAATTAAAACATAATGTAAAATTATTGCCCAATTAGAAAGCATTATTGTGTGTTTATAAGCATCCCTCAATGTACTTACCCACTGGAAGCATGCAGATGTCTGTTGGAATTTAATTTCTCTGCAGCACATTGGGGGTGGAGACAGAAGAGAAGTAGCCAGAAAATTGTAGTTGCTGCAGTAAATACCAGGCTTCTCCCAGTGACCTGCACTGTCTGCAGAGCTTATTACATCTAATGTCAGCATAAAACATCTGTTCAGCAATGCTGTTCTCTGGCTGGTCTGTATTTGTACCAGCAGATTCTTGGCTGATTGCTGCCTGTTGTGGGGAGAAAAGGGGGTGCCACATTTTAAAATGTGTTGTAAGAAAGGTGTTTTGAAATATCTGCAAGGCTTCAGTGTACATTAAGCAGTGGCAACCTTGCTTCACCTCTGTGGTGTGGTCCCTCCTGAACTCCAGAGGCATAGGTGTGCAGGCCAGCAGGAATCCTGTGGGTGGATGGTATAGCCTGTAGCAAGGAGCATGGATGACGGACAAGGTGTTCCAGGAAGCTAAATTTAGAGTTCTCTAAGGTGTTTTTTTTTATCTGGGGGTTCCTACAAAGTCAGTCTGTGTTGTCAGGTGGTGACACCCTGCGATAAGGCAGAGGTGTGGTGAACCTTGTGCTCTAAATCGAGCAAATTCTACTTTGGAGCACAGAAGTGCTGCTGGTACATGGTGTGTGCTGTCCTTGCTCTGGGCTGTCGAGGGTGAATCCAGGGCACTGCCTTCAGCAGCTTGTGATTTTACTTGGTTTCAGTTGTTAGCAAAGCTGCCACTTCACTGAGGTGGCTTTTTACCCCTGCAGAAGTGTTTCTGTGCTTTGCAGTACCTCGTAACCTATCAGCCCCAGAGCTGCAGCATGTTGGCCACGAGCAGCTGCCTTGGGGGCAGCCACCCAGTGCTGGCCAGTCTGTGTAACACTGCAGTTCCTGGCCTGCTTTGATGGACTCCTGATAGCTGGCTAGTGGGAGGCTCTGAACGGTGGCCAGAGTAACAGCTGCATGTATATAGCTGTTTGAGATCACCAGCATCCTTTTATCTGGTTTGCAGGCTCTGTGCCTGCTGCTATTAGATGTAGCAAAAAAAATGCTTCTTTGTCAGGGGAGGTTTTTTACAATCTAAATAACACCTTGTTTGTATGGGGCTTTTTTTTTTTTTTTTTTTTTTTAAATGTAGTGTTTCTGGAGTGGCTCCTGCCACCAGCCTGAGCAGTTCTTTTGTGCTGATGCTTTTGAATCTCTGCCTGTGTCAGTGTATTTCCTAGGGAATTAGCCAAGATTATTCACACCTCAGATAAAATTTATTTATTCTATTAGCAGCAACTTCAGTATATCCAATTTTCAGCACTTGGTGAAGACGGGAATTTTGCTTTTTTGCTAGAAAGCCTTTGCATGTGTTTCCATGTGTGGATCTTGTTTCCATGGCATCAGCTTATAAGCCTGAGAAGCACAGGTGGGAGCATTAGCCAGTAAATAGGCATTAGGAGGCAGCCCTGCTGCTGTGTAGGGCTTGGTCTTGTGGTGAGGATAGTGATGTGGGGTATGGCAGTGATTTATGTATTTAATGGTTGTGTCTTGGAGTTTTCCTGTCTGCAGTACTGTGGAATAAAAGACTTGATGCAGTCCTGCTAGTGCTCTTGCACAGGTATTGCTTTTCCTGCTGCTTTGTCTTGATTTTTCTGAAGATAGGGCCATGCTGGAATATGCTGTGACTTGAATTATTTTTCTTGCCCTCTTTTCCCAAATGCTTTAATGTGTTGTCTAAGCACCTTTATTCTAAATAGTCTTTTTCTCCTTCTCCTTGCCATTGTTGTGTTGGGATGGCTTTGCCCAAATGTTTTCATGTAGCAGTTGTGACAAGGGTAAAATAATGTGAATAGAAGTGACTGTGGTGTTCATTTGTAACACAAGAGTTCAAGCTACTCAGTGTGTCAGTCTTGGGTGTCCCTTCACCAGTAAATACTCAAGCACAGTGAGCTGAGCACAAGGCCTGTTTTATTAACTCCTATGGGTTTATGTTCTGCAGACATGGAGGTGATTATAGGTGCTTCTCTGGCTGTAAAAGCTATAAAGTTATGCATGCACAGAACCGTATAAACTTCTGATGGTATGGACTTGTATTTTTTAATACAATTGAGCACATACTCCTGCATTGTATTTTCCCATTGCAAATATACTTTAAGAAGAATGTGCTTATTAATTTTCTCCAGCTCAGTAGTAGGTATAATGGGCAAGTAGTTTCTAGACAGTGAACTGGATACAGGATTTTGAGGGGGCTGCTTTTATTTAAATTAAAAACTTGAGGACACTCAGCAGAGTTACCTTGTGTGAAGTCTGTTACATCAGACAATTATGCTGGCAGTGACCTTGCAAAAGAAATTCTGTGGGAAAGACAAGCCCTTGCAGTAAGGACAGGGGACTGCTCTTGGTGCCCATGTTACCATCATTGGTGGGCAGTACAACTCAGTACACCAAAGCAATGTAAGCATCAGACATGTTCACAGCAGCTACAGTGAAGGATAACAAAAATACATGAACCATAAGTTTGCTTTGAAAAGAAATTAGTAACTGATTTCCATCATTAATGAGCTAACAGAAGGGTTGAGTCCTAGGGTAGCTTTTCTCCATTCTAGGCAAATAGTGATCAGAATATGGCAGGTTTATCACACTGAGCCTGAATACTTTGAGCAGTTCCTCAGGGGTCAGCTGGAAAACAGTGTAGATAAGAGATATGGAGATCTTCATCATCCTTTTGATTTCCAGCTGTCTCTGTATGACTTGATCTGCGTTTGCTCTGTGCCTGTTGTTGAATCCAGTGGGTGTTGTCAAATGTGTGATGTTTTCTGCAGAATTGTGGCCAGTCTTGCTTGAAAGGGTTGAAATGTCTGCATTTTGAAAAGAAAATACCTCTGTATTAAAAAACCAAACAAACATACACCCCTGCCACTAAAACCCTAAGTGAGTCTACAAATGAAATTCCATTTGAGAGTGAGAACACTTCAATCTTGATTTTGCAGCCTACAAACTGTAGTTAGTTGTTTCAGGTTAATTTCCTGTCATAATTGTGACTGTCTTCCTACTAGTAAGCAGATTCTGATTTAGTCATTCATATTTCTTTTTCAGGTCGCATGTGGCTCAGAGCATAATCTGGCAATAGTTGGTAAGTAGCTTAATTTTATAACAAATCCTCTCACCTTTTTTTCATTTTTAGTAGCACAAGATGAAAGAAAAATGTGTACATCAAACATACTGAATGATTATGGGCATTGTGTGAAGCTGAAAGGAGAAAAGTAACATGCAGATGTAGAGGAAAGAAGAAGAGAAACTGGTGACAATAAGTGGGGGTGATGAAGTTGTGGCCTTGTAGACCAGCCCCTGTAAGGAGAGAGGGGTTGGTGGATGTAACAGGAAAATACATTTGCAAAGTGCTGCAGCCAGTTTTAGATTGGAGCCATTGCAACAATCCAGGCTGCAGATTCAGAATAGCATCTAAGCTTGACACTGGTCAAAAGTATCTTTGTTTAGCAAGATGGAAATTATTAACATGGAAATTATTGCTGGAAAAAAAAAGTCCTGGGTCTTTTGTTGTTCAAAGCTTGGAAAATCTTCCAAATGTCAGTCAGTGGGAGACAGGTTCTTTAGTGCATTTTAGCATAATACAGCTGTTATAATAATGATGGAAGTACTAGGAAGCTAATGTCGGTGGAGAAATTGAATTTTGTGTACTAATTCCAGGAACAATCAGATCCTTGCTTTCATGTGATGAGTTGATAACTGAAGTTTGATACATGATTGCTATTATATATAATTACTTGTTTAGGAACATTTTTAACTGTAGATTTTTGAGCGCTTTATAAAGGAGGTCAGGATAATTATCCCCATTAATAGACAGGGAAAGACAGATGAAGAAAGGAATTCTATGCTAATGAGAGCTGGGAATGAAACAGCACTCCATCCACGTAGATGTTTTTGATTGTCGTGACTGATGCGTTGAGGTGGCAAGTAAAGAATTTCCTTAATTTTCTAAAGTGTGGTTTGACAGAGGTAGGGAAAAGCAGCTATTTGTATTCAACCTGCTTTCCATGCTCTAATTTTTTAGGTTTTGTTAAGTGGCCACAAAGGTGGCATTTTCTGTATTTCCATATCTGCTGTAGTATATTTTCTAATTACCTTTCTCCAGTTAAACCTTGTAGTGAACTTGTTAAGTTCTATTAAGTTTATGGCTGCATTTAAGGAAAGATTTTTCCTATTGCCTTCCCCCTGCTTGTTCAGTGTCACATGCTTGTATTAATTGTCAGGCTGGTGCTTCTGAATGTCGACTGAAGAGCAATCTTGTTTCTTGCTGAATTGATGAAGTAAAAATGTACTGCTGGCAGATTCCTCCAGTGTGCATGAAAGCGAAGCATTGAGTTTGAACAACCTTCTCCGTGCTTATGTCCTTTTAAGCTTTCTGCCTTCTAGGCAGAAATCTCTGGAAAAAAAATGGGTTGGGGAAAGAAATTCTAGAAGAAAGTTACAATAAACGAAGAACTTTGCATATGTAAAGAACACCATATGCCTATCTAAGCTGTGTGCTACACTCATTGAATTCAATGGGGAAATTATCAGTGCTGGAAGCCAGTCAATTTTATTTTAAGGACAACAGAAATGTGATGTTGCAAAATTTTTGAACTAAAGAACTATGATACAATTTTCCTTGAACTGAATTTTACATATGCTTTTTAAAGGTTGACTTTTTAGAACATTCTGTGGTAGGATTTCTCTGATCACTGGTCACTCTTGGTTCAAAGCTGTCAGCTGTTACAATCCTTAAGAGATATTACACAGATTTCCATGAGTATGTCTACTTGATCATACAATTTTCTAGTATAATTCAAGCAGAGTTCATTTGTAACAACAATATCAGCCATGTCTTTCTTAATTAGTAAATGCTTGAGTGATTGAGTTTAAAACTGAAATAATTCAAGTTCAGTACGACAGGTAAACTGAAAAGCCTTAGTATAATATTCAAGTCAGTATTTCTGGTTGTATATACAAGTGTGCTTGTGCTTTGTTTGTTGCATCATTTAAAAATAGAAGCATTTTTAGGATGGAGAGGCTGGATTTATGATTCATTCCACAAATGCTGAAGTAGTGTTCCAATCATCTTGCTGGTGATACAAGCTGTTTGATTTGTAAGGCTAGCAAGCAGTTAGGTTTTTTCATGTTACTTATATAGTCTGCATCCATTTGTATGGTTCAGTTATTTGAATTCTCTTTTCTTGCTTTCTTCTACTCAAGTCAGTGCAAAATTTGTCTGTTCTCACTGTGATAGCACTTACTCCTTTTTTGTGGCTATATTGGTAGTATTTTAGTTTTGATTTGATCATGAGGTAAGTGTTTGTTATAAAGGAGAATGAGATGTGGGTTGTCTTGAAATCTACCTGCTTTTCTAAACTTAATGAGTTAAAAGTTGCTATTAGTATGTGAAAAAGTGTAAACATCTTCACTCATAGCCCTTGGTGAAAACACATTTTTATCTTCATTTGGAGTTGTACTGTGATACTAATTCTAAGATTTGTAATTGCTGTAATAGTTTTTGTTTGTATGACTTTTCACTTGAGAACAAAAATCCTTGCCTGGTAAGAAAAGACCTTGCACTTTTCACCTCAATCAAGGATTAATCATCTTAGGAGCCAGCCTATTTTTGTACTGAAAGAAATGGGTAGTTCCTTAATTAATGTTGTATAACGTATCTGAAAAGCACCTTGCTACACTGAAAACTGTGTGTACTTACTGAGCACCACAAAGGTGGCTTTTCTACCTGAATGTGATAGCTGCAATGTTAGTGCTGAACTTTATGATGTTGTTACAGAGTCTTTGAATGACTGAAATACATAATGGAACTAAATTACTTTGACAAAGCTGGGCTTTTTCCTGTAGTGTTTTAAACACTGAAAAGGTAAGGAGGTTTGATTCTTACCCTAAAAAGCCTGTGTTTAAAAACAGTATTTATGGAGAAGGCTCTTACTAGTTTCCTACCCATTCCCCAGTAAGACTTTGATGCTCCTTTTTTGAAAAAGAGACTAGTTATCTTTTAAGAGAACACATAGCTCATGCAATGCTGCAACTTAAATAATCAAGCAATATTAACTGTGCAGAAGTAGAGATGCTATTAAATGCAGCAATGTCTTGACTGTGCTGCAACCACAGGGCACACGACAGAATGCAGTGAAGAACCTCCAAATGCAAATATCTTATTTTAGTAAAAATTAAACCATGGAATTGTATTTAAGCCTCCTGAAGGTAGTTAAAAACCCCCTCCTGAAACGATTACAGCGATGGCAGTTCTATAGTCTGTCTCCCCAAAGCCTTGGTAATGCATTATATCCCTTTTTGGTCTCGCTCTTAGTCATTTTCTCAACCTATATAAACTAATGAAAACCTTTTAAACAAAAGATACTGGAGGATATGTAGGGAGAAGTGCTTGTTTTAAAAGCTAATTAATTTTTGTTGAAGTCCAACTTTAAAAGAGACTTCAAAGGGAAATCTGTTTGTTTGGAAGAGAAAGACGTGGATCTTTCAAGTTAACATTTTCTGGTGTGGTGTTTTGAAGGGGATAAGTGTTGGGACATGTGGCTACTTCAGATAGTGCAAAAAGCTTTTTCTTGCACTTTGACAGTCAGCACAGTGAATTCTGACTTTGCTCATTTTCTTGCATGAGAGGATTTAAAACATCCTTCAGTGAGATAGTCCCCAGATCATGACTTGGACACTGCTGTGTAGAGACCCACACCACAGAGGCACTGTCAGAGCAGGTGGTGGTGGTGCAGTGGTGTTCACAAGGAGGAATTGGGCTTTGTGATTCATGTCATTGTTACTCATTTGATACTTGCCTCTGTCTTCTTCGGTGTTTTTCCTATTCAGGTTACTTACTCAGCACTGCCTTCCCCCCATGATTAATGGTAGTGGAGAGGGCATCATGTAATTAATGTTAAAACAATAAAAATGAGCCCCAAAGGCCCAAGCTGGCCACCCAACCATAAGTGTGTGTGAAAAACGAGGTTCACGTATGGAAGCAGTGAATGACATGAGGAGACCAGGCCCTGGCTGGGCATATGGAGTTTGAAGTGTGTTCAGTTCACCAGTGTTATCATGAAACATTTTTAAAATCACTTCTCAACTTTCTGCTAAATCACAGGCCCTTCCAGAAGAGGCTTAGTTTTGTCTCCCATTGCATTTTTGTTTTGTGTGAATTAGAACAAGCTTCAGGATTTTGTCTTCCGTGGTTCGTGTGCAATTACAGCTGTAAATGTCACAACACGGGCATTCACATCCTTTTGAAGCTGCAGTTGGAGAATAAAAAACAATACTAAATTTAATAGAAGAATAGTTTTTGTAGAGGAAATTAGGATCAAACATCCTTCCACTCCAATGGTAGCTCACGCCTCAAATGGTCTGAATTAAAGTATGCAACAGTGTTAGAGGGGCATAGAAGAGCTGTTGTTCCATGCTCTGTTGAGATTTTCTTTTTATTTTCCTGTCCTGGAAGAACATAGCAGTTATGAGCTGGAAAACAAATGTGATCAAAGCTTAGGGAGGTGGTGATACACATCCTAAAATGGTGATGGTGTTAATGCCATCCCAAACACTTCGGTTCCACGTTTTTTAATAAGGAAGCTGAAGGGTTCCTATGTGCGAGCCACTACCTCATAATTAGCAAGGTTTCCTACTTTTAGTAAAGTTGCACGATTCCAACTGAATTATTGTATAAAGCATCAGTCGAGGAAGGTCTGTAAGAGATTATGAAAGATCTATTTCTCTGGCAGAGTGAGCACCAATGGGGAGAGGAGGCTGTGCAGGCTGATGGACGGATCCCTGCGTTATGCTGACAGTATTATTTAGATGTTCGCAGCTGCCCTACGAAGCAGCAGATAGAGTCATGTGGCTGACATTTCGGTCCCAGGGGACTCAGCAGTCTGTCATGAGGAGAAAAATCATAAATTCTCTCCTGTAGTTGCTGTAGTGTTTGGAGGAATCTTCAGCGTACACAGTGGAGGGCACTGGTGTTCAGCAAGGAGCCCGAGTCTGCTAGTCTGTTGCTTTATTTATTATGCATGAAAAATCCCAGTGCAGCCAGGGACTGTATTGTAAAGGTTTCCTGGCAGACCAGCATGGAGTCATGTTGCAGCACGCTGTCTCTTTGCATTGCAGCACTAATCACATTCTCTGCTTATTAAAGGGCACCTGGCAGGACTTCGAGTAACCATCACTGTTGTCATTTTCATGCGGGTTATATGTCGGCCTTCTAAATTTATTCTCTGGCAGAGCCATTCCGTATGTCATTTAGCTCTTAATGTGGCTTTGACTGTTAAAATAGCTCTTCAAAATGTAAGCTCCTTTGGTTATAGTTGTTGAGAAAAAGCAGCCTCATACCTATCATTACCTGATCACCTCTTTGAGTGCTTTGGACATAGCTGGATATAGATTTGACATCAGTTTTTCTGTCATGGTTAGATACAGTGAGTTGTGTGAATATCTTCTCACTTTGTGTTTCTTTTCTGTAGGTGCTCCAGGCAAGCTAATTGTTCCTCTGGTAAGATGGAAGCTGAAATTGAATTTCAAATTTCAGAAGCCTGATTATTTTGTTATTTTCAGCAGGTTGTACTCACAAAATCTGATCCTCTGATCTCTTAGTGTTTCTTTTCCAAGGGCTAATGGAAAGCCAAGTTGCCAACTATCTCATGAATTTGTGGGTGTAAGGTGATGAGGAGAGAAATGAGGAAATGCTGATTTGAGCGTTTGGAAAAGCCTTCTGCTGGGGCTAAAATGGCTTTGTAGCAACTGAGTTGTCTGAAGTCAGTGGCTGCTGGCTATGGGAATGGATGGATATTTTACTGTGAAAAGCTAATTAGATTCAGAAGAGAAAATGGGATTGCACCGACTCCCTAAAAAGAAATTCCAGAGTTTAGGATAAGATCTGACTGAACTGCATCTTCTGTTACTGAAATGAAGTCCAGATTTTACAGCTGCCATCTCTTGCAGGCTTTGTCCCTGTATTGATGCATATTTTGGGTGACTTAACTCCCTGGAATGCTGTGTTCAACTTCTTCTTTTCTTTGTGCTGCTTGTCAATTCAGGTTGTGAAATCTTTGGAATAAAAACTGCCTGTTAGTGTACTTTAGAACTGCCTAGAGTAAAGGGACCTGATTTTAATTTTTTTTTTTAGCATTGCATTGCAGCTAATAATAGTTGCAATCACTTCCCCTCAGAGAGGCAATTAAAAAATATAATTAGTCTTGGTGTATGTGTCTCTATCTTAATTTATATCATTTAGCATATAAACAGGTAATAATGCAGTGCTTGTCGTATTGTTTACAGTGTGGTTTCCTGCTGCTGGCAGATGCAGAGCTGCTCAGGCAGGCCCTGAAGATAAAAGCTGTTATTTTTTTCTGTACAAAAAGCTCATGGTTCTTGTGCAATTTCCCCCTGAACTTCACATATCACCGTGGTGTCAGCTTAGAGTTTGTCTAGAGTGGAGCTCCTGTGGGCTGTCAGTCTGTTTCCTGCGAGACACCACATCACATCCACAGGGATAAATCTGCTGCGTCAAGAGCCCTTCCCAAGATGGGGAAGAGGCAAGCGAGCAATATTAACCTCTGGTGACAGCTGAACCCATCCAGCTGGAACTGTGAGTGGCACCTAGAGGAGATAATTGTCATGGGAAGACAGCAAACAACCAGCAAATGCTACCAAGCAAGAATTTTTACTTGAAGCTGAATTAGTAGGGAGCCCTTTCTTGCAGATATTCGTGGAAAGGAAAAGTCCTTCCACCCGGTTTTAGGAAATCACAGAGGATGAGAGCACTCTTAAGAGCAGGAGCTGCAGTATAGGTGCCTTTGTCAGAGGGTTTACTGGATGGATACTGAGTATTTAGAAAACAAATCAAATGTTATCATATTTGTCATAAGCTCTAAGTGGAGCAATTGCTTTGAAGTAGAAGGAAAATACATGCAATATATCTAAGGCATATTTATCTGAATTTTCAAGGAAGCAAACAGGAGTCTCAAAAATAGGCACCCTTGGTCACCCAAGAGAGACTAAGCATTTGGTGGCTATAAAATGAAATCAAAGGAAGGACAAATGTCTGGCTTCAGGGAGTCATCTAGAGCATGTGGGAGAGATGCTCACCCAAGTAAAGCACAAGGCCAGAAAAGCATCTCAAAGCACTTGGAAGGGCAGCAAATTAAGGCTTCAGTGCCCTTGTGCTCAGCAGCTCTGCAGTGAGCTGTGCTGGTAATTCTGGGTTCTGTACATGCAGCAGCCTCCACGCTTTACCTCCTAAGTGTATCACTGAGTAGAAGTTCTGCAGCTAAATGGCTGGCTGGCAGGAGGGCAAGGTGGTTTATATTTAGAAAGCTGGTGTGAGGAGTGCCCTGACCTAGCTGTGAGATTTGTGGCTCTCCAGGAGGGAATATCTTCCTACAGAACCTTGGGTTGACACCCCCCTGTCTGTGTGTAGTCACTATCCAGAGCCTTTATGGAGGACTAAGAAATTTTTCTCTCAGCACATGTATAGATATTTGTGACCAGCTTAGTTTGTTACATGCTCTGAGTGAATAATCTCTGAGGCTTTTTCCTTTTGATATTTTGTGTGTGTGTGTTTTACTAGCACCATCTTAAATACTCTCGGTAGCTTTCTGCATAATAAAAAGATTAAAGTAGGGATTTTTGGAGGTTGGCTTGACTTTGAGTTGGGTTTTTTCATGAATGCACATTTAAAAGTCATCTTTGCCCAGTTCTTGGATTTTGCAGTGTGTTTTGGTGATGGGGTTCTACTGTTCTCTTTCAATAATGAAGGTCACAAAAGTCTTTCAGGAAGCAAAGCTGAAGGCAGGGGTGCTGGCAGTGACACGAGTCTGAGAGATGATCTTGTGAGGATCTGTGGGAAATATTGCCAGGCTGGTGGTGAAATGTGGGCACCTGTGGGCCAGGACTGCTCTGTTTGTAACTGCACAGGACTAAATGCACACATCAAAGCAGCCTTCCTGAAGCTTTTGTAAACCAAGGAGGGGTGGGGAATTGTTTCTATACCTTTCTATAAGAGCAGATCCTCTTTCCCCACTTTAGGATTTAGGACTTGGAATTTGAAGGTGGTTGAAATTGCAGTGGAGAAAATCTTGAGGTATTAGCTGGCAGGCAAGATTACTTTACTACTAATAACAAAGAAGCAGCTGTTCGAACTTGCAAGCCTAGAGCAAGCTTTCAGGGTAAAAATAAAGAATTTTACTAAAAATCATGAGCTTTATAGAGATAAGTTTAAGAAAAATATTAAGGAAGAGAAGTCAAATGAAAAGAGATTAAAAGTTGGCATATTTATTAAAAATACCCTTTACTTGTCCTTGCTTTTTGAACTTGTTTCACTCAAGTGCTTCTTTATACTGTGTAGGTAACAAAGTAATTAAAATTAAAAATGCTTTTGAGACTCATTTCACTGTTGTGCTTTTTCTTGTGCTTTTTTTCAGTCTCTGAGGAGCAACCAGGCTAAACTGGGACTTTTATTATTTCTGAGAAATGTCTTCACATCATTTTATTTTTAGATGGTTGGCTTATTTGAACTGTGAGAAGTGTGAAGGACTGAAATCTGTATGAACAGGATTTTAAGAGGTATTTAGCATAGAACATTTAACATTTCTCATGGAGCAGTGAGAAGGGTTGATATAAACCACACAGGACTCATGTCAGGCATGTTATACTTGTTTATGGTGAGGCTTCAAACATAACTGTGGTTAGCAGGAAGCTGGATGAAGTGTGAGACTGCTGCCACATAGGCAGGTCTTGGTGCCCATCAGTCTTTAAGGAGCAAAATGCCTCTATTAGCTGAGTATTTGATAGCCCTGAACTTGCTAGCATGGCAGCACATCTGTCCATGTTCTCAAAACCAAAGGAACCCAGCCACCACCAGCAGCAATAAGACACATGAGCTGTAATGATTTAAAAACACAGTATGCTGAGGCCTTCCTGGCAGATTTTTCAGATGAGATAGTTATATTTTCCCTAGCTTAGTTCTGGCCTACATCTTCTTCCCCTCGACAGATCTAATGGAATCTCTACTTTGAGAAGAAAATATAGCATGTTTGCTATATAGCATCCCAGTATAAACTTTGTTTGTGTTTATTCTAGCCCTGATTTGCTAAATTAAATGTTGTCTAGGAGAACCTTCACATGATGCCAGGAATTCATGTTATAGGCTCTATATTCCTTTGTTCAGATGTAGCATCTTGTGATATCCCTGCTCTGCAGCCCTGTATTGGAACAAATGACTAGATTAGTGGGAAGTGATTATGGTGGGGAGCACCAGCCTGAGGCAGTAGGTGGAAGAGGTCAAGCTTCCAAAGGAGCCCATAATGAACATGAAATACAGTTTTAATTCTGCTCTTATTCACGGGTCATAGTCACTTGTTACTTGTTTTTTATGTGAGTTGTTCAGTAAGTGTGAGGTTACACCCAGGGAGCCTGGCCACCATATCTGCTCTTTTGTACACCTTTTTTGAAATCCCTTCTGGCAGCTCAGGGGATGCTGTACCACAATGAAATTTCCAGTGCTTTTCACAGCTGTGAGAATGACCTCCAGTGTCCTTTATGTCCCCCCTTTGGCCTTTCCAGACCCCTGTTCCTCTGGGGAATTTAGCAAAGGTGTAGCACATTCTCAGTTTGGATGTTATGTGACCTGCAGTGCTAGTGACTCAAAACCCTATAAGGTGTTCACAGATCTCCTGTTATTCACCTTGTCAAAAGAGAATCAGGCTGTTCTGAATGCCTCAGAATGCTACTGCCCATGACACATTCTGTAATGCCAGACACATGCTTTTCTGATGAGTGAAGGATGTACATGGCTAGAAGATTTCAGTTCCCATTTTTCTCAGTAGGAAAGAATTTCTGTCAGTTAAGACTTTTGAGTAGAAAGGATTCTGAACTTGATGAGTTTTTTTTTTTTCTTTGTAGATGATGCTTAGAACAACAATTCAGTCAAACATGGGAAAATTGTTTTATCAGGACACATCATTAATCTCACCTTCCTCTCCTTTAGGCATTTTAATATTAATTAAAAAAAAAAAAAGTTCATCTGCCATGACCTTGGTGACAAATCTGCGTTGCCAAGAGATTGAACAAGTAAGCAGCTGCTTTGCTGTGAATGTCTCATATTAAACTGGAGGTTGGCTTTCCTATGCCTTTGGTTTTCAGTGACACCAGCTGCTATCTTGCTGAGTTGAGAAATCTCAGAAAATGGGCAGAATGACAAGCAACACAAATCATATAATTCTGAGTAGGAAGCTCCTTGCCTTGAAAGATAGTTTGCTTTGGCTTTCAAACTTCCTATATTTTCCTCCTGAACTGTTTCCTCCCATGCGCTTTTTCTTGTACTTTTTTGAGTTAGGAACATTTCACAGTCTTTCAAGATTGAATGAGATGAAAGGTGTATCCCTTAAAGGTGTATCTCAAAAAAAATCTCTGCAACACTTGTACTTCTAAATGAGTACATGGGACACTTGGTGTTTGATGTGGTAGTGGTGAAAGATGTATGTATGCTCAAGGGGTAAGAACTTTTTTCCAGTGTAGCCTGCTAAATTTTGTTCTATTAACAGAATCTTGGGAGCTGTTATATTTTTCAAGATGTGTTTTTTTTTGTGATATTGATTTAATAAATGCTTGCTTGCAACTCCTGTAAAATAAATTGTTCCCTAGTTTTGATAGGAATAATTCATAATTTGTTCCTGTTCCCTGCTGATAGTGGATCAAATCTGTGACCTTTACTTCAAAGGAAGCTCTGTTACTGAGGCCTCCAAGAGGGATTATTTCAGAAATACCAGTTGCATATGAGTCCATCATGTTAATGTGTGCTTCACACTGAGCATGCAGGATAATGTGTGATGTATTTTCTAGCATTCACTGGTTCTCTATGATGCAGACCCAGAGCATAGATGGTTCTGTCCCTTTCTGAGAAGCAGATGTTTGCTTAAGCAAGGAAAGTATTCACTTTATTTGTGTTACTTCTGTACAGAGGAGGGGAAAATTGTCACCAGTGTCTGTGCTCTACTGTGAGTTGTTGGATTCACCATCTGATTTGTGGTTACTGAACATGATCTTAGTCTTCTTGATTATGGGACTTCTTGGTGAATATTGAAAAGTTTCATACTGGAGGCAGCTTTTAGGTATGTTTATTTAAGGTGGAATCTTCCTTTAGTCCCAATAGTGCAGTTCTGTTCTTCTCCCATAGAGAAATGCCAGGCAGGAAGCAGCCAGCTGTGAGCTTCCCTGTGCCAGACTGGAGACAGAAGACAGGAGCAGGTCTGTGCTGCTTTTTTTGGGTGCACCTGGCCAGCCATAACCTTAAAGCTCACATGAACCTTTTTCTGTAGGCCCAAAAGAGAAAAAATGTTAAAGGTATCAGGATTTGGTTCCTTGCTGTTCTGAGACCACACACTGTTGTTGTTGGGCAGGAAATAAAGATGCTTGACTCCAATTCAAAGGCAGAAGAACATCAGAAGGCTTTATTTACAGTTCATCCAGCCTTTTTATAACATGCTGCACTAAAAAGGCACATCATTGGTCCATAGAATTGACACCTCTCTCCATTGCTTAAGTAACAGAAACAACACCTGGAAGAGGGGTTGTTATGAGAAAAATATTATTTACTTAGAAATGTTATGAGTTATTTACAGAAATTGTCCTTGAAAGAAAATTCTCCCAAGAAATCTTCCCTTGGGAAGAAAAATCAGCCACTGACAGGCTGAAAACCTTTCAGACTCAGAAATATCAGGCCCTCAATGCACCCTATTTTTAAGGTTTTTTTCCTGGCCCCGAGACTCATCTTGCCACCTACCAATGAAAGGAGGCAGGAATCCAAATGTGTTCTGCTTACATCCAAACCTTGTGTTGCCTGCCTTTTATAGCAGGAGTAGCATGATGGTTTGCTGTCACTCAGATTCCTTCAGGGTCGCTACTACACTGTTGATCAAGTTAACTGCAAGGCAAGATTCATCCTAGATAAAGTCTGGGTACCCTGAAATAAAAAAGCCTGAATGCTATTGTATAGCTCTGTAGATTTTTTGAGTAAAGAAGCAGGCAGTTTAATTTTTTTAAGCACTGTAGTAAAGAAATCTTGTTCTGTTGACAAGTTCAGCATGTGTCTTGTGCAATGCTTCTCTCTCTGCTTGGATCCTCCTCCTTCTCCCATCTGCCACCTTCTCACTCTGAGGAGAGGAAACTCCATTCTGTCAAAGCAAAGTGCCAGTGAAAAATGGGGAAGACTTTTAAGAGTGGCTTTTGCATGAGACCATTCACTAAAATCAAAACAAATATAACCACAGCTCACTCTAATTTTGCCCTGTGTACTTAGCAAAAGGTTAAGGCTGACAGGTGGTAAGATAGAGCCCCTCAAGTGAAGGCTGTACAGTTCAAAAAGGCAGAATCACTTACTTCTGTCTGTGATCAGTGCTCCATGGCAACATGTGCTTTGCAAGGAAAATAGCATAAGTACCTGTTAAGCAAAGAGATTCCCCAGCAAGTGAATTAAATGCCAGAAATCGAACAAGAGTGGGGTTGGTGTTTCTTTTTCCTCTCAGGGTAATTTAGGGTAGCAACCAGTGAAGTATCATAATTGTAATGGATGCTCTCTCAGTCTTCTGAAGTTCAAAATGTACCTCATTTTGAAATACCCTGCTTCAGAGACTGTGCATTTCTGTATTTCCCAGTTATTAGTCTTATGCTTTTGTGAAGCTAATGCTTACTAACTTTGAGTATTGTTTCCCTCTGCAAAGGTTTTGTTGTTGCTTCTGCCTGATGCTGACTTGCAAATTCAGTGTGAGCAGTTAAAGCTTTAAGAATGATAAACTGGTATTATTACAGGGACTTTGTGCATTGATTTAAGTCCCCAGGGCTGGAGCTCAAACTTGGTAATTGTCTTGGCTGGAAACAAATATGTTTCACCCTTATGTCTGCAGCTGGTGATCTCTGCCTGGGAGAGTTAAGGATTAGAGAACTCCAGGACTGTTTTTGATAGTTTGGCTTGATGTGCAGTTACCTACAAAATAATGGTAGTAAATGTGCTTTTTCTCTCTTTATAGCTGGAATTTGTTTGGCTATTTGAGGCAAGGGCAGGAGGAATCAACAGGACTTTGTCTGCTGGAGGTGCTGAGCCTTCAGGCTCCACAGCTCAGAGTGCTGAATATCCAGGGGAACGAAAACCGAGGTTCTGCTTGAGTCACTGTGCCTCACTCTACTGCTTTGGGCTCTCCAGATTACCCTCATCACACATTTGTTGGGATTCATGTGACCATGAATTAGGTGGTTTTTCATTTCCTCTGTTAACAGGGTTTTCTAAATCCTCATTCCTTGGCTGTCTGCAAGCATGCTTTTCTGTTCAGTGTAAACTCTTAGGATATGTGCTTCTCTCCTCAACCCTAAAACCTAAGCAAAAATTCTAAGTCATAATTTTGTGATCTCCTTGTAGAAGTGTAGGACAGGTAAGAAAGAGATTATGTAGGTGAGAACTGTGTAGATGCAATGTGTCTGAAGTCCAGCTTCCCTGCTTTATCCAGGGGAATGACTTACTGGCTCCACAAAGGCACAAATCAGATATTTTGTCCTGTGAAGAGCTGATTTCTGGTCTGTTATACAGCCCTGTAAAATAATCTACTAGCTGCATTAGTGTTGGCTAGAAGAATTAAACTTGAAGTGAAACTTGAATCATGTTTTAAGTTGTTAAACCCCTAGCCAAGACAGTAAAATGTTGATGATACTGCAGTACTGCAAAGCTGTAACATGGTGAATAAATGCCTTCTATAGTATAACACACCTCTGTTTGGTGTTCTGTACCTGACAATGAAAGGCATTTTGAGACACAGAAGTTAAAAATTTCTTTTATTCCTTCAATTTAAGCAAACAAATGTTAAGCAGAACTTGTTTTCATCTAATTACATTTTTCCTGCTCAACTTGAGGCTGATCTAATAGATACATTCTGTATCCCTAAGTATAGAGAAACTATGCTGAATGAAGTGGAAAACCATGTGATACTTCAAGTATACAGTGGGAAAGTTAAGCTTGTATTGTATGGTGCAATGATCCATCTGTCTTGGCATTTTAAAAATTAATTATGTTTTTTTTAAAAGCTGGGCCATGGCTTGGAAGAGCTGGAGTTCAGCTGTTAGGCTGAAGTAGCAAGCACAGTATCCAAAAAGGCCCCATGGAACTGTGATGAGTAAGTTTCTCTGAAAATGACCTTCAATCACTTCTAATCTAGTTAGCTGCCCTCAATTTATAAATGTATATATTAGTTGAATATTGATCTCTTTCAGCGCTAGTGAACCTTTGTCATCTTACTGCTCTGGAATGTTTCTGGTGCACACTTTCCTGGTAAATTAGATACGTGACACTTGCATGGAATTTGGGTGATTTCAGCCAAGATTTTTATATTTATTTTAAGATTAGTCATTTATTTGTACACACATGTCTTTTGGGTGCCCAACTTCTTGAGTTCTTAAGGCAGGTTGAATTTTATCACAGTGGGTGATAATCAGGCTCACTGTGGTACATCAAACCGGTCACTGTCTTTGAATATTCCTTTTCAAAGTTTTACTGTTTTCATGTTCTGGTGATGCAAGATGATTATATGGTAGCACTCCTCAACTGCTTCCTACTTTCCATCCAGATTGCAGCCCCTTCATTCTAGAGTTGGAAATTCTTATGTCAGAACCAGGCAGACACAGGCATTTAATGCTTCAACCCTTAGAGGAAGCAACTGGCTCAGTTTGTACACACATATGTATTGACCTGGGTTTGTGGACCATTTACATAGATTGGTTGATATGTCTCAAAGATGTAAAAACATGTGTACAGGAATGACATCTAAAAGTTATTTGTCTCTTTTTCATTCATGTTCCAGGACTACAGTGCAGTAAGTTAGCTTTTTTCCTCTCCATACTACAATAATTTTAGATATTAATGGTTAAATTAAAATAATGTTAAATCCCCTTTGCCTAGAAGGCTAGGCTGCTACTTCTAGAATATAATAGAAAGTATTTTTAAGTATTTCTGTGTCTGGTTCTGGGATTCTCCCAATTTGTAGCCATTTTAAAAAGGGAATAAAATAGCTTTTAGTTGTTTCACTCCCTTTTACTTTTTTTCTGAAGGATCTGAGGGATGCTCAAAGTAAGAGAGATTCTCAAGGCCATTTTTAATGTGGGGTTCTAAGGGAACTGCTAAGTAACTTCAGCCCTCCTGTTCCCTAATAGCCACACTACGTATCCATCCTGCTCACTGAAGTGTTGAGTGTAGCTGAATTTGATGGTCTCCTAAGTTTTGTCAGTGTGATTCGCTGTTAAAAAGTTCAGGTGCATTATTCTGTGTATTTTGGACAGGCCAAGTGGCAGAGAAGTGACAGGGAAGTTGATACAGCTGTTCACATGAAACTGTTTGGTGACAGATGAGTTGCAGTAAGATGGATCACTCCTGAGTAGAGGGGGAACAGATTTCTCTGCAGGGCACAAGGAACAATGTGAGATTCTGATAAATGCCTTTTCAGAGGGTATAAGATGGCCCAATTAATAATTTCAACAAACATACAGCTGAGCCTTTGATCTGAATGTTAAGCAGTTAGAATCTCTAATATTTTTGTGAGTAGTAATCAGGCATTCCTTTATAACTCATGTAGTCTGGCCCTTGTGAATTTGGTGTCTTGTTCCAGTATCCTTACTTGTGTTCTCCCAAACCTGCTTTAGTTTTCTAGTAATATTTACTGGATGCCTTCTTAAAGCCCAGCATCTATTTCTCTTCAGGATTTGTGCTTTCTCTTCCGTCTTAGACTGATGCTTTGCCGTGTTGTGCTTTTGGTAAAGCAAAGTCATCTTAAGGGTACTCTCAGCTTTCCTGTCATGCATTGGTGCTGCTGTTCTTCATGGCAATCAAAGTGGAACAACTCTGCCCTGTGCAAGTCAGTGCCCAGCAGAAAGGGGATGGGGTCTGTAATAATTCAGAGCAGTGAGTGTTCCCTCAGAGCACCGCAAGCTGCATTGCACAAAAGGAGCAGTGGTCTGTAAATAAGTGAGAGGTGCCAGCATGCACAGAGCCTCTGCCTTCCTCAGTGGGTTGGTTCACAACAGCTGTAACAAACAGAAGGGGAAAAAGATTTGTAAAAAACACAGGAAGTGCTTCAGCTTCCTCATAAACAAGCAAGAAATTTCTCCTCTGAGAATGCTCCTGCCAGATTTGCCTTCTATCTTTATCACAGCAGGTTGAAACTGGCATCATAAAGAATGACCAAAAAGAGGGAAATGTACTGGCTTTGTGTCCAAACATGTAAAAGCTTTGTGTAAATGTGATAGTTGAAAACACTTTATTCTGGGTAGAGAAGTGGGATATGTAATTTCCAAGAGTCAGGTACTTTGTGTACAAATAGCCAGGTTGCCAGTGTGCATTTTATAGTCCTGAGAACGAGGAACATCCTAAGTGAGGACTTAGGTAGGCAGTGTGTGCAAATCTTGGTTATTCTCCATAAAGCTCTTAGAATTCATTCTTACATAGCTTTTTGCTTCGGGGACAGTTGTACCCAAATATAATTAACAAAAGAGTGACAGAGACTATTCCAAAAGTCTAGTATCTTAAAGCACTTCTCATCTTAAACCAAGGCTCTCTTTGAATACAGAGTAACTATATCTCCATGATGATCTTGCTTATTTCTGACCTGTTTTAGAAACATCTACTCTTCTAATGCAGTGTACAATGATAAAACTGAAAGAAACATCCTCTCAGAATTGATTGAAAAAATGATTAATTGGCACGTTTTTATTTAATCATATAAGATATGCTGTAGTCCAGGTGCCAGTTCTGGGGTTATCCTGGCATGTAGCAATGTCCAGAAAAAGAAGGTAGTTTCATACTTAGGCTTTGTATTTATGGTTTCAGTTTAAATTTGAGCCTGAGTGCAGACCTTGCACTGGGTGCACGGAGGGCACAGCCCTGAGGGCTGTCATCACTGCTTAGTGGGAGAATTTCCCCTCCACAACCCCAGCTGTTTCTGTATCAGTGTATCAGCCCTCTCTTTGCAGACCAGACAGGGATCCCATTTGAAAGGGCACACTGTCAATGGCCACTGCCATGGTGCAATGCCTCATTACATCATTAAATGTATCTCTGAGTGTGCAGATCAACTTAAACCGTGCCTGATGCTTTTCTTCTTAGCAGCATCTGATTTTGCGTGTGATGTTTATCTGAAGGCCTCCAGAGATGCCTTTCATGGTTGGATGGAGATAATTGAAAGTTGGCAGTTTTCCTGCTCCTGGATGTCAGGTAGCCTTTCAGTGAACCTGGCCCTTTCAGAGGCAGCTGTTCCCTGTGGCACAGTGGTGGAAGCTGTAGCTCAGAAATGATTTGGAGATTTCTGTGGTGCTGATGGCTCTTTACCATGCTGAGTTTTTTAAGAAACCTGGCTTGCAGCCCCAAGAGTCAGGACTGACCTTGGGTTACCCAAGGTTTGACTACGTGGCTAATTAGTGATGGAGGAAATCTGACAAATATGTGACTAATGCACAGGGATTCACCTAATGAAAATAACACCTCCTCTTTCCTAAATAGCTCCCTTGCAACATTTAGTTGTGTAGCAACTACTGCTGTTTTGTGAATGAAGCAAGTGGATTCCACAGCAGTCATTGTGCACACTCCCCACCCCTCATTTGGCTCGCAAAATTAGAATTGCATTTTAGTGGTTTTGTGGACAATATAAGCAAAAATACACATGGTATAGGTAATACATGCACACAGGTAATACTGCTGCTACACTAGATAAAATGTAATTTGTCATTTTGCAGAAGGCTCATTTTCTGTGAACTTAAAGTATCCTGTAAATGTTGGGGTTTGCTGGGAAGTGGCCAAAAGCTGGAGGGTAAATTCTGCAATAAGGTTCCATTCCTTATTGACCATGTTTTTTCTCAAGTCATGAGGAGGCAATGATGGCGCATATAATTTTGATACCTGATAAAATTTTCTCATTTGGTCAGGGTGAGAATAAATTTTAAGAGCTGAGAATGCTGCTTTAAATGATTGCTCTGCTTGTAGTTAGCAAAAAAATTCATCCTAAAGAGCCAGATAAGCATATAATTTTGTCGTGGCTAGTCAAATTTTCCATGTAAATTTAAAAGGAGTGTAATTTTCCCATTTCTATTTTAGAATGTTCCTTATTCCGCCTTTATAATTTTGTCCATTTCCTTATTAGCACTCCTTTCAGAGCCCAAACATGTCAACAGTGACACCATTATCAGCCTGAAATAAAGGAACAAACGTTCTCATCTCCAATCGTGGTTTGCCTGTGGCAGATATTTTTAATTTTGCAGCTGCTGGAGAGCGAGGCAGATGAGGCAGATTTGCAGCTGAAGACTTGGCCCCTGTACCACACGTCCGCCTTCCAAATGCTCTCAGAGGTGTCAGGAAACGTGGGGGCTTCCAAGGGGTCTTTTCACTGAAGTGGTGCTTCTGGAAAAAGAGACAGAGAGAGCATGAGGCAAAGCAGTGGCAGCAGAAGGGAGGTATCCTGCTGATTTAGCATTTGTTTGCAGATGTTCAAAATGGAGTGTGAGGTGGCAGCTGATCACTGTTTTCACCGAGTGTGAACGTGAGCTGACAGCCTCACACACTCCCCTGGTATTCAGAGCAGTGTGTGTTCCAGCAGGTCCTCACCCTCCAGGATTTTTGTTTCCTGGAGGAGGAGGTAGTGTGACTTTTTGGCCATGAGGAGCCCCTTGTGCTCTTCCCAGCCTTGACCCCTGTTCCAAAGCTGGCATCACAACTCTGAGCTGAAGATCAAACTGCAGAGCACACAAGTGGCACAGTGACCTGTACCCGGCTTGACATGGGCGTTCAGGCAGGTGAACTTTGGTGCCCACCACTTCCAAAAGTGTCCAGGCATGGAAAGCACAGCTGTGTGAGTGTAAACATTATTTATCGACATGTCACTTCACCTAACCTTGTTCAGGCCTCCAAGTGCCTCCTTTGTCTTTGTGCCAATATTTCTGTAATTCATTGTTTACTGTGATAGATGTTAAGATATGGCAGTGCATTTAGTTAGTACCTCTGAGTGTGGTGTGGTTTAATAGATTGTTGGTAACAGTCCTCAATTTTCTTAGATCCTAAAACACAAAAGTTTTCATTTTACAGCTCTCCGCAGTCCAAAGATAATGATGTGAAGAACTGATCCTAAATGATGAACTGGTTCAATTTTTACATGGTAAAGTCTCTGTTTTAGGACTGAAATATATTTTGAACCAGTTTGTATAGTTTCATTTTTTTCTTTGGCATTTGGCCCAAAATGCATTACATGTTACCTGCTCTTTTGCCAAAAATTCAGTAGCAGTGCTGCAGGTGTGTTTTCACTGAGCTTTTAAATCCGTGTTAGTGGATCCACTTTGAAAGGTGCATAGATTTTCTTAGTGATCCATAAAGATCCAGTTTATCTAGGACTTGGGCAGCTTCAGAGCTTCATAAATATAGTTCTGTTTTTTTCTTTTGTTGGTTTGCAAACTTAGACTTAATTTTGACTTGTAAAATGCATAGATAATGCATAAAATGCATTTTTAAAAAGAAATGCATATTAAAAATATAAAATGCATATAAAAATAGTCAAGGAGGTTCAGATACTTCCACTTATGACCATAGTGTTAATAAGGGAGTTAAACAGTTATGATATTTTGGTTTCATGTGCAATGATCATGGAAAAATGGTGCAAGTAATTTATTTTCACTTGTGTTGAGCACCTTTGCTTGAGTATTGTTGTTAATGATCTTGCTGATCCTAACTTAGCTGACATTCCTGTTAGTTACCTGACCTATTGAATAGTCTGTTGTATGACCTTGGACTTTTTTGATCTTATCTTTCTGCAAATAGATATAGACATGCACATATAAATAGGGTTTCTAATAGAGGGAGGTTTTATTCAGCAGAAGCATTGCTGGGAGAGTTAAAAAAGAGAATGAAGTAATGTGTCTTTGAAGTGCAGTCACTGCATTAAAGTGTTCCAGCATAACACTTTTTTGATCTCCTAAGAAATAAAAAAGGCAGTTAATGCTAGAGCATCTTGGAGAACCTGAGGTCTAAAAGGACATCCTGTTGAGAGGATGCATTAGTTATGCAGCTGAAAACTGTGAGACATGCTTAATCTTGTAAAAAGTAAAGAGGGCTCCATGTCTTCATTCTGTAAGGAACTTAATACCCATCTCTCTCACATTCAGGTGACTAACAGGCCTTTCAGAAAATAACATGTTCATTTAAAAACAACTGTCCACATATGCCAGGCATCTCCAGTGTGTCACTTGTACCCTGTGACTTGATGATACTGAAGTGGGTATATATTTCACCTTTGAAATATATAATTGATAAACCTTTCAAATATATACATGAAAAATATATATCAACAGACCAACTTTACCTTGACCTCCTGGCTAGAAAAAAGAAAATTGTATCTACTTGGTGGTTTGATTTGTTTAAAATCTATAGTCAATCCCTAGCAAGATGTGGCAAATGTGGAGTTCAGGATGGTCAGAAATGCAGACCCAGGCTGTTTGCAGTATGTATTTCATGCCTTTTCAATGAATGGGAGACTAACTGCACCTTGGCTGGCAGGGCCAACTCCCCCTTCCCTCTGTGAGCATATTTCATATATCCTAGATAAGGGACTGTGTGGTTCTCCTTGTGGTGATGTATTTGAGCTCCTCTTTCTCAGCTGCTGAGGCCATGGACTTCTCACACCACTTGTGACCTACAGTGCCTCCAGCATCCCTGTAAATGACACCAGCTGAAACTCAGCCAGAGCTGAGGCTGTTTTGTCCCCTGAAGACATTGGATTTTCCCTCTGTCAAGAAAGCCCAGATTTGGCAGATGTTATTCTTAGAATAGCAGGAAGTGAGAAACTTGGTTTCATAACTAAATAACAATAAAGTTAGGTTAATGAGCCCATGAATCATTTGAATGGTTCAGCTCTGTGTGCATCTGCTCCATGCTAAAAAATTCCCAGCAGAATTTGCAGTAATTTAAGCAGAAAGCTGACATAAAGTCAGTTGTCTTTGATCTTTGCTTGGTTTTGGGGTGTGTTTGTTTAAGATTGGGAATCTATTGAAGTAATGAAATGAAGATGCAGTATTAGCCCAGGGAAATATGCTAGTCTTATTCTGTCTAGCTCAAATAAAACAGCAAGGACAGAGCATATTCTTTGTTTGTTCACTATCAAGCATGAAATGGTTGATAATACCTATTTCAGTCTCCTGTTTAGGATCCTCTAATTAGTTCCTGCTCTGTCAAGTTCATGCCTTCTTCTTCCTCTCTCTTTTAAGTGGTCTGTGGCTGTTAGGTCTAAATTTGCCAGCTCTCTTCATGGTATCATAATCACGAGATGCTTTGGATTGGGAATTACAGATACAGGATCTTTTGAAAGAATGTGCTGGCTTTTTAACTTGGAACATTTTGGCTGATTCCCTCTTGTCTCTTGCTTTCCCAGACTTATCCCAGTGAGGGGGCTAAACAAGAAAGGCTTGGCTGTTCTGTCAATAGAGAGGTCATTATGGCTGCTGTTGTATCAATTGGAACATTAAATCTTTTGAAAACAAATCTTGCAAGAATAATGTTGAAAAACATGTTGTAAGTGCAGGCAAATTGGAAGCCAGACATTTATATTCATGATGCAATATAAATAACTGGGTTTGGACTTTCAACTGCAGTGCAAGAAACATTTCACTCATTTAAGCAAAATTGTCTGTATCTTTTTTATCCACATGAGAAGACTGGCTGCAACCCTGGCAGTGAATAAGTTAACCTACTTAGTGTTTGGTGTGTAGGCAGCATGCAGTTCTGTGAGATTGCAGTGGGCAATGAAGCAGCAGAATTCAATTTGCAGCAGTGACCTAAGAGGGACTATTTTTAGTAATAAAATAGGTCAGGGGATGTGGTAGTGCAGACTGATAAATGAACAGTCTTCCCTTCCACTTGTGGGGCATGTTTTTGTTCTCCATTGTTGAAACTCTGTGATGGAGTCAGTGCTGTCATGTGATTAGTGTTAAGTTTTTTTATTATTGTGAAGCAATCATAGGACAGTGCTAAGTTTTATTTTAGTGAAGAAAGAATATAACTAACTACTTTTCTTAGGGATTCATGGAAGGCAAAGCCAACTAGGAGGCAGGGTGTTTTGAAGCCACTGCTCAAATCTGGTCCTAGTACTGCTGGAGATCTTATTTTGCAGTGTTGTCCATGTGACAAGTTGTTCTTGCAGTCTTTTTCCCTTCCTCTCTACTAGCTGTTCTTATGTGCTTTTTTAGCTTGCTTCTGTTTCCAGTTTGCTTTCTCAGTGATTTATGCAGATGAGTGTTAACTTCTTCCTCTCAGGATAGCAGAGATGAAACATGGCTTTATCCTGTCCCTTTGAGTCTCTGGGCTCTTGCAGGAAGCTTGCAAAGGATCTGTTCAGCCCATTCTTATGACACAGAGCAGTCCAAGTCTCTTTTTAGTATTATGCTACTTGAGTTTTGCATTTCTGCACTTCTTTGTTCTCCTTGAAATTCTGTTTCAGAGCAAATTTGGAAAATGCCTGTTGCCAGTTTGTGCCTTTATAATCCTGCTGTTCATTACCAGTGTGGCAAAGTCCCCAGAACCTCTAGTCATGGAGCTGTGTGTCTTCATGACATATAAACAGCAGAAGACCAGAAACTTTGGCCCTAAAGCTTTTTTTTTTTTTTTTTTTTTTTTTTTTTTAACCCTGTTTTTTTTTAAACCCTGGAAAAAGAATGCTTAGCAGGAAGCAAGTCTACTCCT
Source organism: Aegithalos caudatus (assembly GCA_013389925.1). NCBI lineage: Eukaryota > Metazoa > Chordata > Aves > Passeriformes > Aegithalidae > Aegithalos > Aegithalos caudatus. The sequence continues at coordinate 38,617 of WEIU01019307.1, forward strand.
GGCTGTAGCTGCATTGGTATCAGTGTGTCACACTATGTCTCAGGCTGTTGCTGGAGCTATCTCCAGGAGTTAATGAGCCCTAATGAGCCCTGGTGAGATGGACTGGAATGCCCAGTTCCCCTGCTTTGGAATGAAGCAGATCTCTCCCCCTGGGGCTGCTTAATGTTGTGTGAATTCCGTGCCTGTGCTGGTGCCCGTTCCTGCCCTGCAGGGTACTGTGAAGCACAGATATGGGTATATGGCATGGGGGAGAGATGTCCTTAAACTTTCCCTTGTTTTATATCCCTCCTAGCAAAAATGCATTTAATTTTCATGGTCTAGTTAGGACCATGATGAAATATCATCTAGCAGAGTTTTTAAAGTGCTTAAAAGTCCTTGAATAATATCACTTTGATATCATATTTATAAGGAAAGTAAGCTCAGCATTGGTCACTGGCTTTCAAATTGTAAACTCAGACTGTCCTTGACCCTTCTCATTTTTTAAGATTGCAAGTTAGTTAGGAATCATCCTCTAATATATATATAAAAAAGCTTAAACTGGTAAGTAATTTGAATTTCTAACTTATGTATTTTTTCTGCACCAAAGGTGTGTTTCTGTATTGCAAATAAACACTGCATACCTCAGAAAACCAAGAAAGAGCCATGGGAAAAATACAAAAAGACTTCCAGTGGGATCAATACAGTGAAGTTATTTTCAGCGACACTAAGAAACTAGAGGGGGCTTTTGTTTATATTCCATCATCAATGCAGTTTTAATGTGCTTCTAAGGGACATATTTTAGTTTGAATACAATGCCTTGCACTTTTCCTTTCTAAAGAAAAGGGCAACATTTTTGTGAGGTTTTTTTTTCCTTGTTAACCTGTTTTTGCAAAAGACAGCAAATATCTTTTAGATGTAAACAATATCATTGAATATAAACTGGAATTTCATGGCAGTTCGCAGCCTGTTCACTGCACAGTTGTGGGTCAGTTCAGGTGAGCAGAGCACTCCCAGCCAGGAGCTCATTTATTAGGCATGCAAGGAGAGAAATACTCACAGTTTTTCTTCTTAGGAGTCTGGAACATTGCAGTCCACTCCTTATCTTCACCCACCCTAGAGACTGGCCTGTCCAATATCTTGTGTGTTATGCTCTGTTCCTTAAATACCATAAAGTAGAAAACTTGCACTCAAAAGTTAACTGGGACTATCCTTTTGCTACTAGCATTTAATGATAGTTTCATATTTAAAGGGAGACTTTTTCTCTCCATTACAAACTAATTTATTTTCATTGATTTTTGAAAACTCTTGCTTTTCTGTATTTCCTTGTGTTTTCTCAGCATGACTGAATGAAAAACCACTTTGTGCCAAAACACTGAACAGGGAGGATGGCTCTTTCTGTCCTGTGAAATCATGTTTGGTGTAGATATCACAGATCTGTTTGTGTGCAGCGTTTTACAGTGACTTCCTTCAGCATTTAGTTTGTGCTTGTTGTGGGGGCATGAGCCTGGCAGGGAGACATGAGCTGCAGTATCTAACAGTGTGAGAGTGGAAGGTTTGGTGAGAAAGTCACCAGTGACTCTGTGTGTCTATTAGATTATCCAGTCAACTCTTGGATAACCTGTAGGCTCAGATTTGGGAGAAGTAGATCCTGCTCCTGCTGCTATCTCTGGTGTTTTAGCTACAATGAGGTAAATGTCCTCCATCATGTATCCCTCCCCTTTTTCGTTTGAAAAATGATGATGATCCATGATCTCCATCAGGGCTTCAGGGGAAAGGGTATATATTCATCATCTCTCAGCTTTTAATCTAATCTTTCCAAAGTAAGGGTTTTGTGGGTAATTTTTGGACTGGCCTTGGCCTGGAGAAGTGTAAGAGGAGCCACGTGGTTTGGTCTGACTGTGTGCTGAGCAAAAGTATTTTTTTGGCTCTCTGTATTCTAGATATATTTCCAGCCAAAAATCTCTGAGTGAAAAAAAAACATTTGTCATCACTCTGAAAATCCCAGGCCTTTTAAACACTTCCCAGAACAAGTAGCTCCAGAGTTTACTTGAAGAATGTGCTTGTAGTCCAGAGGTGGAAAACATGGGATTTTCACACTAGGTATGTACAAAGCCAGTTCATACTTAAACAGCCTTTTTTGCTTTATATACTTGCACATACATTTGAGCAATAAAGAAAGCTGACTGGAATGGAAATCTGCCTGTGTTAGCTACTCATAGTTCAACAGGAATACCAGGAATGAGTTTTATGTCAAATCACAGATAAATTTGTCCCTGTATGTCTCCCACATTTGCTGGTTTTTCAGCTCCTGTGTGTAGGGGCTGTCTGTGTGTACTGGGATGCTCATGACCTACCCCTCCCCACTGTGGTATGGCCGGAGGGGATGGATTGTCAAAAGAGACAGGAGGCTCAGCCCCACAGGGTGGCATGAGCAATGGGTTCTGAGCATTGTTAGTAGCGTGACAGGACCTGCAAAATTAATATGCTAGCTGGAAGGTACAAAATTGTAGCTCTGTTCTTCCTTTAGGCTCTGACTCTTCTCAGGGCAAAGCAATGCCTGCAAAGAAGTGTTTCTGGTGTTGCCTGTCACTCCTTGGTGTATCGCCTGAAGGAGGCAGCCTGTGTAAAAAACAGGTGAGCTGCAAAGGGCAGCAGACTGTGTCCTCCCAGCAAAGTCAGGTGTCCTGAGGGGACCCTTAGAACTTGTTTTTGCTGTGTCTAAGCTAAGAAATTCAGAATATACAGGGCAGGCTCTAGTGGTGCAGCAAGCTTTCTGACTTGTTTAACGTAGTGTTTAATAAAATTATCATTGCTGGAGGTTTCTGTCCTTGCCTGCCCCCCTCTCCCCCCCAGTTCTATTTCATCATATTTCATCACTTTAATTGCTCCTCTTCTGGTACAGGGCCAGATGAATTGAGGATGTTAGGCTGCTTTTTTTTTTTTTTTTTTTTTTCTTTGTTTTTTTTTTTTTTTGGTGCAAAAGTAGAGTTGTGTCCTTTAGTGGACCCTTCCTACTCTCCTGCCTATTGCTCTGCTGATCTGCAGGGCCAAGCAGAGCTAGCAGTAGCCAGGCACAGTCCTGTTCACCATCCTCCCAGGAGAAGTTTGATTTATGTCTGTGTTCCTGCTTGGATTTTTAAGTGCTGTCATGCAGTTCTGATCAATGTTGGGTGAGTTTGGGCTAAAGACCTGGTCACAGCAGTCTGTGTGTGCAGGTGGAAACCACCTTGTGAAAATTTGGCTGAGAAATGGTGTATCAGTTACAACTGAGAGTACACATGCATTTTCTTGTACACAGGGCAGCTCTTGGCTGTTGTTAGAACTATTTGGGAGGAGGAAAACTGGTTTCGTTGCCAGGTTTGGAGGTGACTTGAAAGGATTTCTGTAAAATTAAAGGTCTCTACTTGTGCAGACTTCGATTAATAAGCTCACTCAGGAATCACAGCTGCAATAATTGTAATTGGAGGCAGGGTTTTACTGATGAGTCACCTTGTTGGGGCTGTCTTCACTGAGAAAGTAGAAATCTGGAAGAGAGGAATTTGTGTGACCTGTCATCACCAAGCTGGCAGTAGAAATTGGCACAAGCTAGACCGTGCTGTTGGAAAAAGCCTGGAGAACCAGCACAATTCTTTGTGCTCAGTTGGTGCTGGTTTAGGTCACAGGTGTGTCAAAGTTGTATCCAAAGGGAAAAAAGCAAATTGATAAATGTGATTTCAGCATGAAGGAGTGTGGTAGAAGTGAGAACACCAGGGACTGTAAGGCAGCTTTGTCCTTTTAGATTTCAAAAGTTTTGAGTGATTGTTTGGAGCTTGCAGAGAATCCAGTCTTAGCAGAGCAGTGTTGGCTTTTGCCTCTTTCATGTAGATTTGATGATAGGTTTCTGTGAAGAGCACATGTAGCTCCTGCATTGAAGCATGCATTTGCTGAATTCAATAGAAGCATGATCTGGTTGTTCATAAATTTTTGGCAAAAACTGGAGGGAGATGAGGAAACCCTTGGGATTTAGTAGATGAGCTTTGGGGAAAAAAGACATGTGCAACTGAAAGGCAAGGAAGTTTGACTCAGTTTTTCAGTCTTCGGTGAAACTGCTCTTTCTTTTCTCAATAGTCTCTTGCTTTGAGCTTTTCTTGAGTTACTGTTTAATTTAGTCCATTGTTGCACAGAAAATTGAATAGTAAGTGAAAATTTTCAAAATGTCTTTGACAAAACTTTAAGAAGTTATTTTTGTCTGTATCCCATGGGTAAACCCCTTGAGTCCCTGATGGAAAGAGTGTAAAAGCTTCAGGCAGTGATAACTTTCTGCATGTCTGATGTCTGTTTGTATGGAGTTTTACCCAGAAAGGGAAGAGCTAGGGCCCTTTTTGGAAAGTTATACTTACCTATGCACTAATAACTTGCTGAATACTCACAGGCTTTTTCAACCTATAAAGTAAGTTTTCTGACATTAATTTCTTTGAGTATTAGAAACGTGGAAAGAATAATATGTTCTGACACAGTGTTCTTGGATGACACTTAAATTTAAAATAACATTATATTGTAAATGGTTAAGAATTAAAGAAACAACCAATTGGTAATGTAGGCCTTGAGCAAAGTACAGTATAGGAGGCACTGAAAAATGTTTCTCTGCATGATTAAGAGAGTCTGGTTTGCTGTTTGATTTATTGGCTGGCTGAATGAATTCATTAATTGTGTATGACTACTTTTACTTCTAGGTGGTCATTTTTCATTTCAGATTTCATTACTGAATGAGCTTTTCCTAGGGTTGTTCTTATCATCCAAAATTAAATACACGAAAATGTTAGGGAGGCTCAGCCCTCCCTTTTTCCATCAGTATTTTTCATACTATGGTTTTACCAACTGCAGGAAAATTCACTTAGGCTGCAATACCTTAGGTTTTGTGCACATTGCTTGAACACCAAAAGATTTCCTCTTACTGCAATACATGCCGTGTTCCATGTCACGATTTTCAAAACAATGGTATGGAACTGGTGACCCTCTTTTTTTAATTAGATGGTGAAGAATGAGACAGACACTTGTTTCTGAAACATTTCAGATGTGCATAAAGCACTCAGCATTCAAACACCATTGTGACTGCATTTGTAGAATGAGAGTTCTGGGTATGCAGCTCAGTGGGAGGTAGGGATAGGTAGAGTTTGTAAGAAATTAGAGGACTTAGGCAGAGATCCTGAACATCTTGGCTTGTAGTTTGAACACTGCTTTTTTTAATAGGAAGGACTCATTTCCTGGACAGCTTGCTTAACAGTATGGTCTTGAAACACTCCTCTCTTCAAGGATCTTAAGGTTTTTAGCTGCATGGAGAAGCATCATTTCAGGAACCATATAATGCCACCACTGTATGCAGCTAAGGATGCTGTTCCAGGGAATGGTGCATCTCCTGGAAGGCAGCTCAGAACCTCAGTGGCCTTGCTGGCCCTTCCAGCCAGAGGGCAACAGTCTCTGGATGGACCCTGGGTCCATAAGGGCAGTGGGGTTGGATATAGCTATTAGGAATTCATTTCAGTCTCAAGTATTCTCCTTAAAGTGAGGAAAAAAAAGTGTTGGGGAATCCCCATGTTCTTCCTTTTCTTTCTTAGCCCCCACCTTCAGGTTCTGTGTCTGCAAGTAGAAGGCAGAGCTGTTAAAGACTACAGAGTGAGGACTTTGTCATCCTGTCTCTCCCCCTCAGTTTTGGCTCAATGCTGACCCCTCATCCTATAATTGCATAGCAGATGGGGTGGGTGAATCCCCAAGTCAGCTTTGTGGAAAAGGCTACTGTGGTATTTTGACAAATCTGTTCTTGCCTGTGGGCTCTGACACTCCCAATATTACTTTGTGTTTTCTGTGAGAATTGTCTCTGACTATGTAATACAAAAAAAAGTCTTGTGAGGAAAGAAGGTGAATGAGGTAACTCTTACCCTCCTGTAAACATATGGATGTGATGAGCAGGAGCTTGGGTAGGAAGGATTTTTCCTGCTGTCTGGCTTGGTCCCATTCAATACCAGCAAGTTGTAATTATTGATCTCTTACACAGTTTACTTTTTCTCTACTTTTACAATACTGATATGTATCTGTAATGCCAAACTCTAATTTACACTTGCTATCCAAAATGGGAATAATAGCCCATGCTTCTCTGTCAATCACTCTGTGGAGACTGCTGGTAGAGAGAGCTGTCTAGTGAAATATGATTATTGCTGTATATATGATGTCTGTGGATAGTTTATAATGCATAAGAATAATTGGTAGTGGAAGAGGTGAGATTTGTATATTGCTTTGTTTCTAAAGTCATCTGATGATTAGTAGTATTTATAATTTTTTTTCAGGTGGATTAAATAAGCTTTACCTTGGTAGTCGGGTACTTAGATAGCAAAATATAGCAGAGACATTAAGGATGAAACTGATCTGAACCTGGCTGATAAATACCGTGACAGTGCCATCCTGTTTTTGTCCAGAACTTCCTCCTGCTCCTGGGTCCGTAAAGTGACCTTCTCTCCATAATTTAGGAGCAGTAATTTGAACAAACACAGCAGTGATTCTCACTGGCATAGGGCTAATCAGGGTAAGTTTGAGTCAAAACAGTATTGTCCTCCAGCAAATAAATGTATCATGTAAAGTTAGTTTCAGCAGATGAACCCAGCAGCTGGCCTTGAAGATCGTGCAAATTGGTCTGTTCTGGGTGACAGGATTAAGGCTGGAAATGTCAAATCTTCTTTTAGGGGAACATATTTAGCCTGTTTGTGAATATATCTCTGTGTGTGCCTATAACTTACAAACACAGATATGTACACACACACACACAAAGCTCAAATTCGTGAGATCTAGGATATGGGGTTGTGTTTTTTTCTTCTTCGTAGTCATTTGGCTTCATTATAAATGAATACTCTGCTGTTCCTGACTGTATTGTCTCTGTATAACCTGAGTTGAGCTGTCCCTTGCAGCACAAGGTCCCTGTGACTCCTTGATGCCTCTGGTTTGGAGCAAAGCTGGAACATAGCAGCAAGGGGCACATGTCCCTCCTGTTCCCAGCTGCTGCCCCTGTTACCCAGAGCTCTGGCTGTTTGTTTGCTGGGAAGTGTTTGATTGCTGGTTTGGGGTGAAGGAGAAGGATATTAGCATGACAACATGGTTTTCAGTCCAGGGAAGACAGAAGATGAGGCAGTTGGACAAATTCATCATATTCTGTAGCTCAGGCTTGATACAACCAGAATTGGCCCTTAACAACAAAAAAAGCCCTGTTTAATGCCTGTTATTTTCCACTCTTCTCCAAGTAGCAGTCTTAACACCCTGCAGGATATCAGCCACACTCTTAAGGACTTGAGAACTCAGATTTTTGTCTCAGTTCTAGGCGATGTATTTGTGCAGTGAGACACTTGACTGCATTAGGGACATCTCTAGAAACTTGAGCATCGTTAGGGATGTCATATCCTGCATCCAGAATGTGGTGAGTCAGCACCAAGGATAGCAGAAGTTCAGTTGCTTCCTCCTCTTCACTGCAACTGCAGCATGTCACTACAATTCCCTCCGGTTGAGTAACTTCTGATGTCAGTTCTTTTTTTAATATTTATTCAGTTGGAAGCTGTCTGTAATTTTGGACTGCTTATGAGGCTTCTTTTCTTAATATCATCATACTGGGAAATCTGTAGAAATGGTAAAGATGTAGGCCTTGGCATAATGCCTTAATTTCCAAGGTTTGTTATGATGTTATAGGAGAGCTGCACCCCCTCAGAGTACTGTAAGGAAAAATGATATGGAAAAATGGGACAGATTATCTTCACAACTGCCAAAATCAGTGACAGAATGGAGCCTTCAAAAATATCTGCCATGTAAGGAATAGTTTTGGAGCTCTTTTGGATTGTTTCTGGATAACTTATCACCTAATCCTGTGTGAAAGAGGGAGAGAGACTGGGCTTGACTTCAATTCCTGTGCATAAAGGGGTAACTTAATGACAGTTTGTGTTGTGGGAGATGAGTCAGATTTGTCATGTTTTGTTTGTTGTTTTTTGTTAATTGGCATTTGTGCTACGATCTGTCTAATTACACTCCAAAATAAGTTGTTAACCTTTATTTTAAAACTAAAGAAGAAGATCTCAAAAATCCCCTTCATGCTGTAAATAATGCATTTTTAAAAAGACTCCTATTTCTGCTCCTTTTTCCTTTCCTTTGTTGAAGTTCCTGAGCAAAGCTGCATGTTTTGATAGTTTAGTGCTGCTGTTAGTGGGTTTCTCTCCAGGAAAACTGCAGACACAGGGATCTTGCTCTTCTTAGGCAGGTTGGAACACAACAAGCCACATGCTGCCTGCTCCAGGAGGGCTGGATTGCAGCCAGTGGTGCTCAGTGGTGAGTCCAGAATGGTGACAGCTCTGATCTTGTGTTCCCAAAGCTCAATGCAGAGCTTCATCATGGGATCTTAGGCAGAGTGATAAGAGGACCAGAGAGAGGAAGAACAAGGAGAAGCCCAGGCTGGTACCTAAAATGACCTTAGATTTTTAGTTGTTAACATTGTAGAGTGACAGGAACAAAATACATCATGAAAAATGAGATTACACTATTAAACTGACTCCTTGTGGTGACCACTTGTGGGCTTCTCTGCATCTCTACAGACAGGCTTGAAATCTAAAAGAAGTTTATTTGTGGACTTTAAGTAGGCCAAATAATGGTGTGTCCCTGGTGTGGAAGGCCATTCACTCCATGCTCATTTTGGACTTCAGATATTCATTATTGTGTTTTCAAGTGTAACAGTTACAGCTTTGTCCTCTCCCATGCTTTTAGCTTTTAAACTGGAGCTGCAGCACAGCTCCAATGCCTGTGTTATGGATTCCATGCAATTTTCATGAAGAGCCCTGTCAACAAAAATGATGATTTACCTCAATGTTGCCTTTTACTCTGTTCTGCAAGTGTATGGAGGGGAAGGGAAAGGGAGATGAGAATTGCCTCCAAGTCAGCTGGAACAAGCAACATGTCCTTGAATTGACAAAAGCTCAATGTCTGTGAGACAGCACACAGTGGTAATAATGAAATATCCCAATTTAATGCTTGCAGGGCATTAACAGTGAATATCTGCTCTGTAATTGCACTCAGTCTTGCTACTGATTTTCTTTATGTGAACCTAAATATTTTAGGTGTGTCTGAGACTTAGCAGCATTTCCTACTCTTCCACACATCTCCCTCTTGGGAGATAAGTAGCCACAGCATGTTGATCATCACCATTTGATTGGGACTTGCCTTTTCTCTCTTGTGCTGCACTTTCTTGTACAGCTTCAGTTGCTTTCATCCAGCAAGTTAATGGTCCAAGAACCCCAGTTCAAGCTTCTAGAGGAACCTCCAAGATATTTACAGATCTCAAATAATTAGATGACTCCGTGTTGCTGTATCCCCAAAACCAAGTGTCCTTAATTGGAGATCATGTCTTTGACTGGATGAGAATAACAAGAAAAAGGATAATAACACTATCATTGCAAGGACCTCCCTGATTACAAGCTGCTTTTGGCTATCTTTACTCTTCCACCAAGTCATTTTTCCCAGAAGCGACTAACTGGTCTGTGAATCCCTCAGGTTTTGTTTATAAGAGTTAGTAACAGGCAATGAAGATACCTGATTTCAGAAGGCAGGAGGGACCTATCCTAAAGCTGTTAATGCTTTATTGAGTCTCACCAGAAATAACTTACTACTCTTTTAAATGCTCATTTAACTCTGGCTGCATCTAATCCTGAACTCAAATCAGGCATTTGTTTGTGTACTGCCTTTCATGTACACATGTGGGTCACCACAATCTTATCTCCCCATCACACTTCCTCATAGGGATGGACTCCTTTATTAAGCATTTGTAGCATCCTGTATTCCTAATTCCCTTTCATGTTTTTAGCTATGGTATTTTTGTTTTCAAAGAGACTAGTGAAGATAAAGAGATTTGTTCTTCTGTTTTATTAATTGTATGTTTTGCACTCCCAGTGTGGCTTGCTTACTGGTATGGTACACCTGGAGGACAACAGCTTTTCTTCTTTATTGTTCCAGTTAACTTCATGGACTAATGTAATTTAACACTAAGGTAATGTCTTACATGGCCATAGAGAGATAACATGGTTTTGAATCCCCCTTTTCTGTTTTTCATTTTGGAATGATACTTGTTTTTGCAAACTTTAGTTCCAGTACTTGTATAAAAGTTAAGTGTACTTTGGGTACTTCATTGTAAAGTCTAACTTCTCCTAGCTCAGATTTAAAACAGTTTGTACCAAGGCAAAAATATGTCCCTTGTTATCTTGTTCTGCCTGTGGGCTTCACTGTGGTGATGTGTGTTAGTAAGGTGTTGCAGAGTATTGTAGAATTATTTTTGTCTAGATTCAAGGATCAAATTTTGCACTTCGATATCACCCTTGTATGTAAGGAAATACTTTCCTCAAACTCCTTAATATCCAAAGGCAAACTCAGACCTGTCTAAAATGGGAATAAGAAAGCTTGGGAACAAGATTGACAAAAGGATCAACAATTGTGGAGGTCACAGAAGCCAGATCTTAGTTTTGTAAAGGTATTTTTGTACTGCCAAAAAGGAAAAGTAGGACCACAATCGTTTTTATTGGATCTATCTTTAAAAGGGACTTCTTTTTTGATAACTGATTCTGACACACATTCAAAGTGAAACTCGCTGTCTCAACCTCATGGCAGAACAAAGGCCAGCAGAAGTAATTGCTAAATTTCTTAAGATTCAAGTATTGGAGAAATCACCAGAGTTAGCAAGGGCAGTACATTTAATTGCTTTCAAAGGTTATAGGTGCATTTGCTTCCCTGATTGGAAGGCTGGAATTCAATTCAGAGTGATGCAGGATGTGACCTTGTAAAACTCAGCACAGATTGCTGATAGGTGTGTGAGGGTGTGCGGTCCTCCAGCTCTGCTCAGAGGGAAAGGAGGCTGTGAACAGCCCATCTGCCTGTCAGAGTCAAGAGAAAATGGAGCCTGTTGGTTCCAAAATGTACCTGTTCAGGTAGAAATCAGCCTGGAAAAGGGAAAGATGGTTGTGGTTTACCTTTCCTTATTGTAATATTTGAGGGTAATTGCTTTAGCTAAACCCTGCAGGTATAAAAGACAAATGATCTCTCAATTTGAGGAGATTTGGGTAGGAAACAATTGGGAATGGTGATGGAGTATGGATTGAAGGATTAGGACATCCAGTGTCTCTTGCTGTTCAGATGCTGAGATGTTGGGGTCAGCCTTTAGTAGTCTCCTCTCTGTTCAGTTGCAGCTATAATTCCTGGTTTTCACTTTTTCTCTGCTGGACATGTTAAATTTCCCTTGCCCTTGAAGAAAAAGGAATAACTGCTTAAATGTCTAGCCATTTTTTTTTCTTCCTTCTTTGTAAAGGTTGTCATTGCCCATGATCTCTCAAGCAGCTGCTGGCTTGTATACATGGCACCTTGCTAGATGGTTCTAATTTTTTTACAAGACCACAACTGTTTTCAGTGAGCTAGAAAAGTGTAAATAACTATTCACACAGCAGGACTCTTCAAAGATTCTCTGCTAACCCCTGATTTCAGATATTGGGTTTTTTTTCCTGGACTGTCAATTTTATAATTTATATTTTGTGTATCTGCTTTCAACTTTTGCTTGGTGACCCTTAGATTTTCTGCCTAGAAATGTGATTTCCTAAAGGAGGAAACACCTGAGGTATAATTGCCTGTATTTAGAAATATGGTTGCTTGCCCAATTCAACCAACCCTAATTTCTCTGGTATTTTTCCTTTCCTTCCTCTGTCTCTTCAGATTTGCTATCATCAAGAGTTTTTAAAATGTATTCACATTTCAGGCTTAAATATAAACTGAGATTAGCTACCATTTAATTAAGATAACATCATCAGGATAATTAATTTCCTAAGATGGAACAACTAAGCCCTTGTGATTTACAGCCTGTGCCTTGTGATTTTTTTGTTCTGCACTGGAAATTCATGCAGGAGTGACATCAGCTTTGAGAGGGCACACTGAAAAATGCCATGTCTGGTCACAGTGCCACCCCCAAGCTGGATCACTGGTAGGAGAGAAGTGGGGCTGGCTGAGGCTGAAGCCATGGCTGGGAAATAGCTTGGCTGCATGGGAAGCAGTGCTTTTCTGGAGCTGCTGCAAGCTCCGAGCTAAAGATTCATAAATATTGTTATTTTCCACTCTGGTTATGGGG
>WEIU01019307.1:50794-64766 GCA_013389925.1 Aegithalos caudatus
AAGAAAAAGTACCATATATTTCGTGTATTTAAGCTGTGTTGCTCCCTAAGCTCCTAAAAAGCTCTTTGGATACCTCCATTTTGAGTTCAGTGAGGTAACCTACACAGGAAAAAGCAGAACAGCTTTGTATGCATTCCACAGAGATTTGCTCCTGGCAACCTTAGAAACAACTTATTAAAAGAAATATTTCTGCACTTGTAACTAATTGTGTAGGAAACAGACTTTGGTTAGCAAATGTGTTTTTATGAAGACAAGCTGATTCATGCTTTTCCTTATACTTCATAATCTATGCAGATGAATATTACTCTTATCCTTCCCATGCAGCTCTTTTAGAAATATTTTATAGCAAAATATTTTTTCAAAGGTAACAATAAATTGACTCAGTGGCTTGAAAATTAATATTTTATTCTTCAATAGAATGTTGCATGAGGAAATGAAAAATCAAGACCCATAATATATATAGCAGTTAAGGACTGGCCAATTGAAAGTTTCCGTATTTTAGATCCAAAATACACATTAGCTGTAGGAGAAATGGTTAGACAGATGGATGTTTAGTGTGTGTGGATTGGATTTTTTTCTGGAGTTCTTGATTTAGCAGATGTACAGATGAAGTCTGTAAGATAATAGTGCTGAGCCAAGGCAAAGTTGCTGAGTACAGTGCTTTTATTTTTTTTTAAACTTATGACTCATGGGTGAATCTAAACTAGAACTATGTTTAATACTAATATGAAATTCAAATGATGGCTTCCATGGCAGACACTAGATAATCTTAAACTGGGCTTTCCATTTCTCCTGAATGTTCTGTGGTCCTTCAAACAGCAAAGTCTTGCAGTGAAGGAAACTTTAGAACAAACAAAATTGGCACACTGGGCCATATTTTTGGCGTGCTTGTACATAATCAACAACTTTCTGTATCTGCTGTTTGCTGCCTCGTGTCCACTTCCCACCAATTCTCCAGTATTCAGAGCCAGTTAAGCTTGCTTTTCCAAACCCTCAGCATGTTCTTGTTTTCCCACTGGGCAGAAGCCTCCCTCTTTAGGTGCTGTGCAGACACTTCACCTTTCTGCACTGCCCTGTCCCCTGCAGTGCCACCATGCACTGGCAGTGGCTGCACCAGCGTGGCCTTGTTTGCCCTACCCCTGTGTGCCCAGCTGCTTTTGAAGCTCTCCTGGCTGAGCATGGAGTGCTGCTCTGTGTGGGGTTCAGCTGTGGTCCCTCTGGATCGCCCTGATGCTGCTGCATGATCGTTCTTTGCAGGGAGTGGGGGAAGCTCATCCCAGCAGCTGAGCTAAAACAAGGCCGGGACTGAAACCCCAGCTGCTCCGCGGCTTTTTCCGCATGGTCCATTCACCTAAAACTTGATGGGTTTCTTACACAATCCTGATGGATTCCAGAATGTGCTGTGCAGGCTCCATCAGTGCTTTTGAGGAGGAGGTGAGGTCTGTAATGCTACCAGAGCCCTGCCAGTGCAGTCAGCATAATGGCTTTATTGAAGCCATTCAGGCTGTTTCCAAGCAGGTACAGGCAGACTAAAAGGACCAGATACAAGCATGTCCTGAGCCCTTGGAATCAGTGACTTGAGTTGGTAACTACTAAACAGCAAGTTAGGGAGTTTAGTTTATTTATTATTATGTTTATTGGGTTTTCTTGTTGTTGGGTTGTTTGGGGGGTTTTTGTGGTTTGGTTTGGTGGTGTTTTTTTTGTTTTTGTTTTCAGCAAAAGGCTTTCCCCCCCCAGTCCCAGAGTCCTGTGAGAAGAGTTTGGAGGTATGGATGCCTGCCTGCAGTCCCTGCAAAAGGCAGCAGTGGATAGGCTTCAGCTACGAGCACCTGGGGCTGTGTTTGTGCCTGATGTCTTTGGCATTAGCTAAGAGCAGGGGACCTGTAAAGTGCCACAGTTTGCTTCACACCGAGGGCTGCTTCTGAGGCAGGGAGGGATAAAGGGAGGAGAGAGCTTTCCACGAAGATGCTTCCTCGGGCTAAACAAATGCTATCCTGTGTACTTCCCAGCTGAGGCTTAAAATAGAGATAATAAATTGATACATGTTGTGTTTTGTTTCTGAGCCGGTCTTCAGTCTGCAGATTGGCTTTTAAGTATCTTGTTGCTATGGAGAAAGACCAACTCTCGCTATGCAGTGGGTGAGGAGAGCAGCGCTCCTCACAGCATGGTGCTGTGCTGCCTCTTCATCCTGCAGCTTTTTTTCCCAAGGAAATACTGCTGTTACTGGTATGCTGCCTTTTGATCTTGTCTGTTCTTGTGATTGATTCCCTCCCCCCCTTTTCCTCATGCCCTTTATGAATGTGCTTTCACCATCTCTGGTTTTTATCTCCTCCGCCTTTTTTCTCAACGAGCGCTCCCTTCACTTCCAAATGAAAATTAGACTTTAGCAAAGACTTAGCTTCTCTCTCCCAGATACTTTTCTGTATTTGTGGTCAGTGGGAGATACCGGATTTGCAGTAGGCACAGAAAAGTACTTTGCTACCAATACGTCTGTTTCTCTTCCTTTATTATTTTTTTGGAAGTAAAAATGAGCCTGCACTCTGGCTCTGCACACACAGCAGAGACAAGGGGTGTTTCTGGAGGTTGCAGCAGCATTGCACATCTGCTGCTGGCTCCTTGGAGCAGCAGAGTGTGTCTCGACAGCCAGGCATGTCAGGAGCAGAACATGCCTGGTGTCTGGGTAGCTTTGCTCCGTGTTGTTTCCCTCACCTTGGGCTCCGTGCCCAGGCAGTGCAGGCTGCAATGCAGTTTGCTCACAGGTCATCTCTCGGATGATGAGATGATGTCTGTGCTTGGGGGAGCGAGGAGAAAGGCCAGGCCGAGGTGGTGGCAGGGAATACAAATGCACAGCCCGATGTAGCCCCGTCCTTGGAACGTCAGGGGAAGCGGCAGCTCGTCGAGGGCTGCTGTGCCAGAGCCCTGGAGCTGCACATTTGGATGCATTTCTGAGGCTCTATTACTGAGAGCTTTTGTTTTTGTGCTTTTCCTCCCCTGCTGCTAACTGGGGAACCAGTTAGGAAAATAAGAATGGTATTTTAATTGGAAATACATAAATGAGCAGGGAAAACTTGGAATGAACCAGAGGAAATGCTATGAAAGCAAATTCACCTCCTTTGCTGGTGGTTGCTTGATGTCTAGAGACTGTTCCAGTTATTTTGAAAGGGCTCAGCTCCCACTGGGACTCTGCAGTGAACAGGCCGTTTTTTCAAGGCCATCTGCTGAGCTTCTGGGTGCTGCTCATTTCTGGAGACCTCTGTAAAAATCTCGCTGTCTACTTGTTTTATCAATGAGAATGCCATGTGCATACCAGATTGACCCAATTTTTTTCTCATGGTTTCCCTTTAATTTGCTGTATTAAATTGAATCTGTCTCCATTTTCTGAATTATCTCTGATCCCCTGCGGTGTGAAGGAAGGCTGCTCATCTCCTGCTGTTGTTGAAGCTGATACTGCATTGTTAAACTACTTCTTGCTCACAGCCTGTGTGTGTCTCTCCAGCCAGGGAGGTCTGGGTGTATTGCTGCTCTGCCCCAATCCTGCAGTGTCCATGGTGTCTGCCTACCCTTGGGTGGCCTCATCTCCTTTGGGTTTGGCAGTCTCTGATGGTGTTTCTTTGTGTAGCCCAGAAAGCAGTTCCAAGAACAAGGCTGGATTTACCTTAGGGGAATGCAGCAATGTGTGGAGGGCAGGCCAGTGCTCGAGGCAGTGACAGATCTCGTGTCAAAGGGCTGCCTTCTGGAGAAATGTGACCCAATTCCTCTGGTGGGCTCCACCTGGCCTGAGCCCCTTGGCAACCCAGCCCTTGTTATCAGGGTGAAGTGCAGTGGCTTTCTTGCTGTATTAATAAGGTGGTGGATTCCCAATCACTAATGATCAGCGTTGCCATCATTATTCTATGTACTGAATAACAGGGTCTTGAGAACATGGGGCAAGACAGTCTGATTCCCATCAGGGGCCCTTGTGGTACTACCAAAAGAGAAATACTGTTAGCACTGTTCTGATGTGATGTTTAGGTCACCATAGATTGGGACTGCTTGCAGTGTTTGCTATCATGATCACCTTGGGAGCTGAGAGCTCAGTGATCAAGTGTGTAACTTGGCAGAACAATCTCTCAGGCTTTTCCAGGATTCTCTGCTTGTGTCTCCATGCCGACACTTCTGTTGCTGGGCTACTTTTTTTTGGGAAACAAGGTTCTTGTTACTGAAACACTTACATTCAGTGATACCTCCATGAGCAAAGTCCTCTACTATGCTCTCTTTATGAGGCTGGAAAGGAAGAATGGAAGAAGGGGACTTCACAATTCAGCTTTCAAATAGTAGTTGGTAGAAAAGGAACTGCGGGTCTAGAAAAATTTTCATTCTAATGTTTATGAGCAGACTTAAGGGTTTCACAACCAGCCTTAGAAAAAAAAAATGCATATGTATACATAGCATCAAAATAATTGGTGTATTTCTGTAAAAGCAGAAATCTACTTATCTGCTGAAGGGAATTACAGAATGCAAAGGTTACATCATCATCATCATCTCTGTTGGCAAGATCAACCCAAGCATGAAGCTGGAGGTTGTCAGGATCTCTTGTTCCTGGGAAACAAATTGACACAACAAGATTAAGCCTAAAATCTCACAAATAACACAGATGTGAAGATTTTCTGGTTTCTTTTAAGGCAAATAAGATGTTATACCAAAGAAAAATGGTTTGATATGCCCATATTTTGATTTGAACCTATATTTACATGTCTGTTTATGTGTGTATATATGTAGGAGTGAGCAAGTTATCCCTTTTGAGCTTTTTCCTTTTCCTACTGAAGATGACAGAAATTTTTCTTACTGTATTTTGCAGGTCATGGTCCCAAAGTCCTTCACATGTTATGATCATGTAGTGGGAGGTTGGACGTGAATATTTTTTCCTGTCGGTATCAGAGCTTAAGCAGTATGGTCATGAAGGGCTCAGCATGTTAAGACCTTGGAAATGGATGAGATACCAAGGCCAGAGCTTCCCCACTCACATGTCCTTAGGGCAGTTAAGCTGTGGAAAGCAAACTGCATCCTACCATATGGCAGAGTTTTGGATCCTTCCTCTGTAGGAGCCCAGGAGACAATCCTTTCAGCCTTTCAAAATGGTTCCCTAGTCCTGTTTAACTCAACCATTAGGCACTTCACTGAATGAAGGACAAATGGCTTATTTTGACAAGGACTGTAACCTTTGTTTCAGTGGTTTTTTTCATCCTCTCAAAATATCTTGCAAACCCACGCAATAGGAGACATTTGCAGGCTTGTGAGTTTGTAAAATTGCAATTTTTTAAGAAACTTATACCACGTGAGTTGCAGCAGCTTCATCATCAGTGTGAAGCCTGTAGCTGGGAGAAGGAAGAGGAAGAAAAGACCTTGAAGGGCTATCATTTAGAGGTTCTGTGCTGGTACATTTTGAGGCCATAACCTGATGGCTCAGCAGCCAGCAAGGCTCAGTCCCTCCCTGGTCTCTGTGTCAGCAGGGTGTTTAATATGACAGTGCTTTTTGTGATATGAGCTGCTGACTTCTGGGACTACCAAACAGATGGTGACTACGTGAGAACACATGTAAGTGGCTGACACTGTAGATCTTGTTTTCCCCAGCTGTCACACTGCTCAGGATGCAGTATTTAAGGCTGGAATCAGCATAAAGGGTCCTATCATCAAGAAAGAAAGGAAAACCATCCCCAAACCAAACCCAAATACATTGAGGCCTTGTGTTCTGATGCCCTGAGCTATAGGGAGCTTGTGAAATCTCCCAGTTTGGCAGGTCTGCCAAGTTGTAGAGAAGGCAAAAATAACACTGCAGAGTAAATTTCTTGTGTGGAGTCAAGCGGTATGGTACTATTGCAAGTTTCAAGCAGTAAATAAATGTGGATCTGTGTGAAAAGAGGACTTTGGAAATAAAAATGAGGACCCAATGTATATAAATAAAGCAGTTTGCTATTTCTTACATCTTCCAGTAAGGACAAAGGAAATGAGAGCATAGTGTCTCCTCATGGGTGTTTGAAAGCTGCACCGTAATGTTGGATTCCTCTTTGGCAATCTTTTCTTACTCAAGTGACTGAAATCTGTCAAGTTCCAATAGACAGAAACAGAACCTGATTTCAGAGTGTGTTGTCGACCTTTTTCTGAGATGGATCTCAGAAACGTCAGCTTTCTGACGTTTGTTCTTGTATCAGCATATCTGCAGCTTGTGGAAATTTAAATATTAAAGCATAATGTCTGAATCATAGCAACCCTTCCGTGTCCAATGAGAAAGCCAATCTGTCTCATTCACATGGAACATTTTACTCCATCTGCAGAAAGTAGCTTCATGTGTGCTTTTTAAAGTAAAGGAAAAAAAAGAGCTGAAAATCCAATCCTTCTTGAAAATTACACTATTTTGGAGCTGACTAGTGCATAGGATTTTTTGGCAAGTGACATTGAGTTTCTCATCAAAGAAATGAGGATTGTTGTCTGGAGAGAAGTGCGAGTGGAGGAAAAATAAAATCCTACAAGTTTGGAAAAATGGGAAATTTGGTTGAGATGAGCAAGCCTTTATCTGCCTCCGAGTAGCCAGCTGCATCCAGCAGTCTCTCTGGGTACTGTGCCTGGTGCAAAGTGTGAGATAGCAGTGCAGAAATGTCAAGGCATGGGAGTATTTGTAGTAGTAGGCACTCAAGCAGATGATCTCTGGAGGCCCAGACTAAATTATTCCATGTCCTGAAGCTGTTCTTGCCTGGGATCCATGAAAGTTCTGAACAATAGGTTGGGCTTAAAACACAGACATGGAATAGAGGAGGGTAGTGAGGCCACACTGGCTTTTAGGCAGTAAAAGTGATATGAATTAGCTAAAGTGTCATGACTGAAAGGAACCTTTGTGAGGAAGGGAGGCCGGGGGCACTGTACTCCGAATGTCACTATGTCATTCCCACTTTCCCATAAGCTGTTTATCTCCAGAGTTTTGGAGAGACAGATGCCTGGGTGGAAGGACATTTGGAAATAGTTTGGTAGCCAGTGGAGCTGCCCTGGCAGCAGCTAAACCCTTAAAAAGTAACAGGAGTAAAGCACTGTCATATTGACCTTCTGAGCCAAGGGGAGCTGCTGTACTGCTGAGATCCTGGTTTTTATTGCTGAAAGGGTAAATGAACACACTTATTTAGCAAAATACTCAGAAATTTGGTTGTATATTGCACTGCTGATGAAACAGGATAATGATTTTGTTCAGGTTATTTTTGCTTGGTGGGAGAGGGGACAGTGTGCAGGTACTTTGTGCGAGCCTTTCCAGACGGCGTGTGACTGTCCTGACCTGCTGTCCTTGGTTGTCTCCTAAGAGAAGGTGGTTAAATAATGCTGGAGTTGTATGACAGGAGTTTTGTAATGTGAGTAAATATCATCTGTTTAGCTGTAAGCAAATAAATCTTTTAAAATATCACTGTGGATACCTTAGGGGGAGAAAAAATATAGCTGCTGCGTAATGCTTACACAGTGGGATCCTGGTTTGGGGGGAGGGCTGTGCCTGCAGTTATTATGTCTTCATGTTAATTACAAAGCCAGGAAAAGGAAATGGGAGTGTTGTTGGAGGAAATCAGTGTATTTCAAATTTAATTTAAAAATAACCAACACCTTAAAATCTTGTGCAGTTGATCAGGAGATTAGTGTCAGGGTTTTTTCAGGAAACTTCAATCCTGAATATAACAGAGGATAGAGAGACTGCCATATTCTTGAAAGTGCTGGTGGTGTTCTGGGAGCAGAGTGTGGAAAATCACCCCTATTCGATATCTCTGAAGCTGAAACCAGATAAGTGTGGCCTCTTTAAAGGACATATTGTTCCTGCTGTCACTCATCTCTCTTCTGACATTGGCACTTCTAATATTCTGATTCAGGATCTCAGTGCAGTAAAGATTTACGGTTGGTAGGTCTGAGAGTTGATTTTCTTCCTGAATGACTTGTCTGAATGAACCACTCGAGTCCTTCTACCAGGAATACTGAAACAGAGGAATATTGTATACATGAATGGAAATTAATTAAAATTTTAAGATAATAATTTATAATGTATGACTCTTGTAGTGGTTTCAGCTGGGATAGTGAATTTTCCACTAGTAGCTTGTGAAGTGCTGTGGTTTGGATTTCAGATGAGAAAAACGTTGCTAATATGCTGATGATTTAGTTGTTTTGAGTAGGCTGGGAGAGGGGGCACAAGGAGCTGGGAGGGGGAACATGACCAGGACAGCCAACCCAAACTGGCCACAAGGATATTCCATACCATATGGCATCATTCTGAGCAAAAACTTGGGAGGGGAGCTGCTGCTGCTTAGGGGACTGGCTGGGCATCAGCTGGGGGGTGGTGAGCACTTGCAATATGCATCACTTGTTTTTGTGTATTCTTCTATCATTATTATTATTCTTCTTTCCTCCTTTTTTGTCCTATCAAGCTGTCTTCATCTCAGCCCATGAGTTCTACCTTTTTCCAGTGCGCTTTCCCATCCCACTGGGGGGCAGTGAGGGAATGGCTGTGAGGTGTTTTGCCACCTGCCAAATTAAACCACAACTACTCTTAAAAAAAAACAACAACCCAAAACAACACACCTGTTTGTTCACAGTATGGATTTCTTGTCTCTTCAGCTGTGCTTTGCTGTTTTGTGATCCAGAATACAGAGCTTGTTAACTGTTTATTACCATACTGGTAGTCTTAACATTGTACTTAGTTATTTATAAAGAATGATTTCATAGATTTGTTGTAGTGCTAACCAAGTCTTGCTTATTGATTTCCCAGTATAATAACAAATAAGTGCACTGACATAGTTAACTGTACAGGTAATTAGTGTCTGCATGTTTGGAGCCAGATGCTCTGCTATGATAATAGTGAAATAAGTGGAGTTTTGCCAGCAAATAACTTGGCCTGTTTTCTGTTTGGCTGCCTGGAAATGCATTTTTACTTCATAAGCCCCAGTGCTTTGAAAGATCTGTCTGCAGGTATGTCATAGTTTGATGGAGGCTATAATTTCTAGGAAACAGCAGAAGTTTAGGGTGTCTGGTGAGTGACAACATGGGCACTGGGCTAATTGTCACATTCCTGATGGGCATATCCCTGATCAATGGTCTTAAGCCAGTAATAATCAGAGACCTGATTTATTGAGTTGAGACCTGATTTACTGAGCTGTTACAGTTGTGTTTTTTGAAGGGGGAGGTATGGCATATTGATTAATAAATTAAAAAGCACCTTCCTACATGTATAAGATTTTAATTTGGGAAGCTGGTATCTATTGCTGTGTGGAATAGTAATTTCAAGTAGCTGAACTAGAAGAGTGCATGTTGACGTTCTGTTCGTGCATAATTCATTCTTAATGTTGTAGGGCATAGTTGGATGCAGGGAACATTAAAAGAGCTTGACAGTATGTAAACCAAGATTCTGGTGTCCAACAGGAGGTGAAATTCACTTTATTCTAATCATTGATTAAAATTTTATTAGAAGACTTTAAAGATACTGGTGGGGCAGCTCTTCAGGGATGAGCAACCTAAACATGTGCCTTCCTGTTTCCATAGCAACACATCATTTTCATCCTTTCCAGGCTGCCAGGATTGCATTGTGTACTGCAGGAGTATTAGATTCAGTAGAGCTATATTAACAGCTCAGTATTTTCCCTAAACCTTGCTATTAAATATTTTTGTTTTAGATGATGATTAAAGTAAAAAATGTAATTGTGATTATTTTGCTTTTTTAGAGAAACAAATCACAGCAGCAGAGCAGGAAACGAGAACTGGAAGCTGGGGTAAACTGTTTTGGTCCCATTCCTTGACTGCAGAAATGGCAATTCCTGTGACCATGCAAATCCACTTTGTCAATAAGGTCAAGGTTTTTTGCAGGTCTAGTTCTCGGTCTGGTGGTGATTGTTAAAATCTTGGGAAGTTTTTTTGATTCACATTGTTTAAGCTGTTGGATAGAAGTGAAGCAATGTAGTAAAGGTTAAGGCTATAAATGGTGGCCATGAGCAAGGATCAGTTTTCCAGCACTGTGGATTGTGGCCTTGGAAGCACATTTAGAGGTGGCATTTTCAAGCTCGACGTAAGTGATTTGGTAACTTTCCAGGATATTTGAGGCAATTTCAGACTGCAGCATATTCATATTTTGCTGCGAGCTCGAAACTGTTCTGTTGGATTTGGAATGTCAAACTTGTCTATCAAGTCACAGAACTCTTTAAGACTGGGACAAAGCATCTCAGTATCATTTTCACACAGTTCTCAGCTGCTGTGAGCACAGGAAAATCCTTTAAAATGCATATCCTTTGGATAGAGAAATACTTTTTAAAAAGATGTGTCTTTTGTCTTGTCTGTAAGAGATGAATAATTCAGTATATCCCCATGCAAATGTTTGTTACTCTCTATGAAAAAATGTGTGCACCTTATTCATCTCTCCATTTATGTAGTGTCAGTTTCCCAGTGATGAATCTTTGTCAAATACAGCAATATGCTACAGTGTTTTCTGAGCTGATTGCAAGTGTATCTTCTGTTTTGGCATTGTGAAGGCTTAAATCACTGTTCAAACTGCAAATTTTTAAATGCTATTTTAACGTTACCACCATACAGTAAAAGAAGCAAATTACCACCAGGAAGTATTTAAGCAATGCATGGAGATGCAGATCACCACAATATTTTCCTTTGGCCTTTAGGATGTTTAATTTTCTTTTTGTCTAATTGTATAAATTTTTCCACAGGGTGTTGCAAGGCAATAAAAATGGAGAGCTTTCACAATAGTTGTCACTATAGTTACACAGTGCAGCACTTAGCCTCCTGCACAGAAAGTAAACCTCCTGCAATCCCCTAAAATCCTTTATTGGCAGGGAAAGATTGAAAGAGACACTGCTGGTGAGCAGGTACCAAGCAGATTCTCTGTTGCACTGATACCCTTGCAGCAGAGCTCTGCAGAAATGCTGTGTGGGTGAGGACAGCAGGGAGAGGGGACAAAAGACATCTTTTTAGAGAGGAAGAGGTGCTGGACATAGAAAATTAAAAATAATCTCAGTTCATAGATGATATTTGTGCCATAAAAAAGGGAATAAGTTGCCTTTTACAGCCCTGTGAGTTGTAGCCTTCCACAGAGGCAGAAATGTCACGCTCACAGGATGCTGCTGTTCTCCTGACTCCGGAATTCAGTGCTTAACTTAATCCTCAGGGTCTGTACAGCACAAATGTGGAAATCAATGCTGACTCCTAGCAATAGCTTTTTTTTCTCAACAGATCCTATATTCATTCAGGAGCCCTCAAATGGCTTTTAGCATGGCTTCTCTGTACTTAACTGAGTTCTGGTTTCACTCTGTATTATTTTCTTTCCTCTGTTCTGAATGGCCATTAATTTAAGGATGTTGTAAGAATTACTGCTGTAAATCGTGAACTTTTAAATTGTTCCCTGTGATAGTCAAATGTCCCTGGACTGTAGATGGGGGTAAAAAAATCACTGAGGAGCATTTTCCTAGGAAATCACTCTTTAAAAGCGGACCTGTATAATCACCTTTGCTGTAATGGTTCCTTCCTTAAATTCTTTTCATAACTGAATAAAGTAACACATGTTTATTTCATATCAGTCACCATTCAAGAAAGGATAATTAAGTGCATGATGTCTCATGTTAAATTTAACTGTTCATTTTTTCAAGTGTATTCTAAATACACAGGTGAACCTAGTAACATCTTTGCTTCAGGGTTTTTATTCACTTCTTTCCTCAAGTTCCACAGTTACAGAACACAGAATCTAAACTTACGGATGATTAAATACAACAGAGAATTTTAGAGTTTTTTCATTATTTGTTTTCATTACACAATATCCATGGGCTCAAGGTGAGGTGAGACCATGCAGTAGACCCTTGGCCTAAAGAGATAACAACTTAAAAGAGCTAAAGTAGTTAAAATGAGGAGGGAACATATAGAAAGAGCACAGTCAGTGAGTAGCCTTTGGCCAGGGATCCAGCACTCAGAGGTTTGGTCTCCTGCTGTCTGCTGCTTCTTGTGATGGTTTCTGCCATTTGTCAGAGGGGAGCTCAGGAAGGAGGATTATAGTTCTGCTTTGTGCAGGGTAATTCTCCCTCTATAATGAAAAAAGTTTAGAGTCACATGGCTAAAAGGAGCAAAGTGTCAGTAATGGAAACAGATAGCTGGAAATGAGGGAATTAGTCATGACTCAGGGTTTTGCTTTCAGTTGCTCTCCAACTTTTTTCCTCGTGGCTTCTTTTTTTCATTTCAAGGATAAGCAATTGGTCGCCTTTGCCTTTCCCATCAAGGCTTGCCTTTGCTTCTTAAATCCTGTTAAGACCTTTGCTGATTACCAGTTGGAGAGCAGCTTTGACTCCATCCATGTAGTCAGCCTGAAGGAGAGCTGGTTACCTAATCACAGTGCCAGCTAAGTAGTTTTTGCACCTCCTGGGACTTGGGTCGAGCCAGTGCACACTGACACGAGGCTGAACTGGAATTACATTGCCTTGCAGATGGAAAATTGTGGTCAGTATCATGTTAGGCAAATGAAACCTTCAAAAATAGAATTATGCTTTGGGCTGAATACAATGTTGTCATTGTTTAATTGTCCCCTAGAGAGCTGGAAATATTTCACAGTGACAAAAGCATCCAAAAAGCATCTCTTCGAGAGAGAGCAAGAAACATTTCTGCCTGAGAGAGCTTTAGGAGCTTTCTAAAACAAATAAAAAACCCCAACCAAGCCAAAAAACCCACAACACCTAATTTAAAAAAAAAAAAAAATTGCTGTGGGAACTGTAGACTAATTAATTAGAAGGATTTTCTCTGAAATTTCTGAAAAAGATAACCTTTCATGCTGGAAAGTAAACAGTTCCATGAGCAACCTTTCAGCAAGACACGCTGGCTAGGAGAGAAGGTGTTGAAAACCAGAGCAACCAAAATTATTCAAACCGTTTTTCAACACAGTGATTTAAAGGGCTCAAAGCAACAGCTACTACTTAAATATAAGAATAATTCCCATTTCTTAGGAAATTACTCTAATGTAATGTGTTTCCTCCATAAAGATAGGCATTCTTATGCAGAAGATGGTAAGAATTCCTCAGGTAGCTGAAAAAGCTTAGGAAGTCCCTTTGCTGTATATTTGAATACCAAAGATGAAGTAAAACTAGGAAGACACAGCTTGGTGCTTGCTGAAGGGGCTCCTAATGCAGAGCTCATCATCTTGCTATAGAAGGTTTTGTTAGGTGCACAACATTCAGAGTTTTCTGTGCATAGATGACATTTTGGAAGATCAGGTTACATAAGTATGTTCAAAATTGTTTAAAGATTTGGAGGACAGTTGAAATCTCAGTGGATTTCTGATTTTGCCTCTTATTTTTCAGAAAGCTCTCAATGTTTCCTGACAGCAAGTTTGTAAAGCAGGTTGGGCTGGGCATCTGGGGCAAAGTCTGTCTGCTTTAACTTTAAACTATGCCTGAGCCAGTCAGATATCTGTAGGCAGTGGAGAGGAAGAGAGGGGTGAAAGGGTGGTGGTAGAAGGATTCTTTTGACTTCAGATATTTGCTTGGGGTGAGATGAACCTCACTCTGGAACTGCCTGTTTGTCACTCGAGTGTGAGATGATTTGGGTTCCTCTGTGGAGGATGGCTGCATGCATGCACAGGTACATGCACCATGGATGTTTTGGGCTTAGGCAAATTGAATCCCACTTACAGAAACTCAGGTACTCCAAAACACCAGTGAACATCTGCAGAGGGATGTGTGCAGAGACAGAAATCGTGTTGTGCTACAAATCCTGTTGTCACTACAAATACAGGCTCTGAAAGCATGAAATCTGTTAAGCAGACATCCCTAGTTTTACGTAGAATACATGTCTGTATGTGTACATGGAAATATTTTTCAAACACAAATGTTAAGTGTAGTATTGCCACTCGTGTTGTAATTTTAATGTCTGGTTTTTTGGACCAACAGAAGAAAACCTAAAAAAAAAACCAACAACAACAACAACAAAAAAAAAAACCAAA
>WEIU01019307.1:65081-86909 GCA_013389925.1 Aegithalos caudatus
AAAAAAAAAGAAGAAAAAAAAAAAAGGGCTCTCATTTAGGGAATCCAAGCATTTTTAAATCTTTAGATTAATTTGGAACATGAATCACTTCTGCTAGGTTGATTGGGTGCTTAAAATTCTTATTCTTGCTTCATCTATTCCTGAATAGATTTAAGAAGCCTCCATGTATTTGGTTTCACTGAGATGGAGTTCATTTTCCAGAATCATGAGAATTGCATTTTGGTTCACCCATGAACAGAACTACAGTTCTGTTAGTAAGTGCTTGAAAAGTAAAAATCTCTTAGCTGTACTGTACAAGAAATGTTTTTATGATTGGTGTTCAGCAGGCCTTACATTATTACAAAACCAGAGAAAAAAAAATTCAAATTTATTTAAGAAAATATCTCAACATTGTCTGGCTTTGTTGTCTTCATATTTGGTGTTCTGTTTTCCAGCAGTGTAAAGAATAAATTCAGCTTCTCTCACATGCCTGTTGGAAGTTAGTGAGAACTACTTTGCATAGTGTTCATTTGTCTGGATATCATATACACAGTTCTGTGGACACACAAGCATGTAATCTGTTTGCTTTTCTGCATACTGAAGCTTGCTTTTTTACCAGAAGTTTGGGCTTGATTGGGTTTTGGTCTTTTACACTATTTTCTCAGTATTATTATCCATCACTTAAAAGGTTTTCATGCTATTGCTTTTTCCCTGTGAGTAATGATAAATATTTGTCATAGGGCCAAAATGTGGCCTTTAATTCTACCTAATTCTCTTCTCTCTTCTGTCTCCTGTTCTTTCTAGGTTGCCTTCTATAGCTGCTCCTGTTGTGTAATTAGTCTAGTGCCAGATAGAAAATGGAAGAAACTGGCTTTCTGCATGGGCACAGGAAAGAACAGTTAGGCCAATGTATGGACACCTCAGATTTCCAGTGTTTCTGTTTCCTCCAAAGTGAGAAGAGCAAAGCTCCTGAATTCTTAATTTGATCAAATATTATTTCAGAGATAGAAGTGTTTGGTTTATCTTTTTTTTATGCTGAAGAGTACTTTGTTATTCCAGGTCTCTGGCAGATACAGTCCTTCCAAAATGGTGTCAGATAATCCTGTCTTCAGTCCAGCTCGTTTCTTCTTCTCCCTGAGGTTATGCAGAGGATCAGATGGGAAAGTGCCGAACGGCATCTCAGGGACCCAGCTTGCATTGTCCATTCTGGTCTCCAACCTTCTGGAGCTGGCATGGTGCCTCTGAATCCCTCTGCCCATCAGCTGTTGTCCCTGTTGCTGTGCCAAAGACAGATTTCACTTTCCAGCCTCAGATCCCTGCACCCGATGCGTGAATGCTGTTTTCTGTATAGCCAGTTTGGCAGCACCCAAAACATGTAGCAGGGCAGAAACATTCAGAAGACATCTCACAGCACTGATTGCAGGAATTTTTCATCTCAGGACACTGTTTCATGCTTGCCTTTCTTCCAAGGACAGCCTTGGTATATTCCCTCTGCTCAAGGAGCTACACCCAGTTCAGAATATAGGTGCATCTTCTAGTGATGGAGGAATTTAGGTGCATCTTCTAGTGATGGAGGAATTTAGGTGCATCTTCTAGTGATGGAGGAATTTAGGTGCATCTTCTAGTGATGGAGGCACAGTGGTGAGGTGTCCCCAAAGTGTACCCTGAACGTTATGTGTCAGGGATGTTGTTTGCCTTTCCAAATCAGAACAACTAAAATGGTGTCACTTGGTGCCCAGTGGCATCCCAAATTCTGCTAGTGTTTCTCTCCTTGCCTTGTGCACCTCTAGGGAAGATTAGGTAAGAAGGATGTGAAGAGTAAATGTATTGATATCTGACCCACAGAGGAGGGTGAAGGTAGAAATGTGAAGAAGCTGTGCTACAGCAAGGTTATTTTCTGGCTACCTGGCCTGATTATGTAAAAGGTGTGTTTGCACACCCACAGTCCACTCTGTGCCACTCATTTTTTCAAGCCACTGTATGGCTTGAAGTGTTTGTATTTTGCTAGCTTGGTGTTGAAATTTAACAGCTTTGTTTTTTTCCAACAAGAATTATAGGTTTGTAATGAAATAGTTCAATGAATAAAAGTAATGGAGAACAGAGTAAATTTTTTCCATACAGATAAAAAAGTTTGCAAGCTATGCTTATGTCTTGCCCAGAATCCCTGTTCTGTACCAGAAGTGATGTCAAAAACTGTTTCTATCTAAGCAAACTTGTCTTTGGTTTTAATACATATTGATGGCAGAACTCTTCCTTTGCTTAATATCAACAAGCAATTCTCCCAGACCTCACTCAACAGTCATGTAGGATTTTGAAATTAGGATTGGAGAAGCAGATCCAATCCTGCCTTATAGGCACTTTCCTTTTGAGGCTGTCTGTTTTGATTCTCTTCCTGACCGTTTTTAATCCTTAATGGTGCAATACTTGTTTTTAATTATAGCTGGCAAAGCCTGTTCTCCCACTCTTTCCTTCTTAGCCAGTATTGACCATCTGCTTACTTTTTCCATAACTCTTAGTGGAACTTGACACTTGATGAACTCTTGCTTTAAAAGTCCTCTGGTCCTGGTCTCCTTAGCTGTTGCTTACCTATGGAGAAAATTTGTGTACCCCATCTGGTACACATTATTTGGCTCTTTACTTTGCCTGAGTTTCTTATTAGGGTGATATGATTGAAATTCCTGATCTTTTCCTAGCCCTTAAGGAATTAGGAGGAGCTGGACCACTTGGGTCCTGCTTTGCAGAAATCACAGTAATGGCTTAGCCACGTGGATAGGACTGAGGGTGCAGTTTGTGGTGCTAATACTTTTCAGTTTGTTTGGGGTTTTGATGTGGGTTTTTTTTTTGAATTGTTTTTCTTCAGCATTCAACAGTTTCACTTGCCACTGAAATTTAGCACCAGCCCAGCCCCTCACAGCCAGCCTTGGGTAAGAGCATTGTGTTTCATCAGCCCTTCTGAGAAAACGTGACTTGCCTTTGGTGCACACACTTGAGGTAAACCTCTCTATGGTCTGTGTTTGAAGTCTGAATCCTGGCTTTTTCTTTCCTATTTTTTTTATTTCTTGGTTTTATCTTTTGTCACAGCTGTGTCAGCTGTTTTCTTCTTTGAAAGGGGTCCTGTTAGTTCACAGAACTGTACTGTGTGAGGCAGGGGGCAATGGTGGCTGCAAACGGCATCAGTGTGAACGTGAGGGTGTTACCACCTTTTACTCCTTTTCTAGGTGCTCAAATGACCCAACCCTTGTTGTATCTGAGCAGATCTTAGAGTTACCCCGTTCAGACCCTCACACAGTGACAAGTGTAAGAGTCCCTGTCACAACAGGCACAGACTGAGACAGACAGACAGACAAGGCACATGACCCACAGGAGTTTTATTAGTTGTGCGCTTGCACTACAGTACCAGGTGCTGTAGGCACACTTGAACTGGATACAAGTGGGTTAACTCAAATACAACATTTGCAGCACAGAAGAAACTTGTAATCCACAAATCCTGCCCAGAAAGGAGGGTTAGTTCACCCTGAACTCTCTCTGAGACAGCTATGCTATAGCTTTTATCGAGCTATGCATTTTAAAGCTCTCACAGCGCGCAGTACTACAGTGCTGTCACTGTTACAGCTGCACTGTGACACTTGCAGGGGTGCCATCATCTGAGCCATTCTGATACAGCAAGATCACAATTTGAAACTGTGCAAAATAAGGCATCCTAATATCATCACTGCTGAGCTGCAACTACTTTTGTTCTGTGGCGCTGTTTGCGTAGCTGTGAGAAAATCTACCAGTTCGATCAGTAGTGAGATGGAAACGAAGAAACTCAGTCACCACTTGTTTCCTTGATTTTTCTCTTTTCATTTCTAACACTTTAGCTTATGACTGCTGGAATTGATATCAGATTACTTGTTAAGCATGGGGGGAGGAAAAAAAACCCTCACTTGTTTAATATCAAGAAGCAGTTTTTTTAGACTTCACTCAACAGTAATGCGCATTCATATCATGTGTCTTGAAACTTGACCAAAATGCAGCCTTGCAAATTGCTAAGGGAAAATAAAAGGGGAGAAGTTCAAACTAAGCCCATTTAAACACAAAGCTATTTTACATAAGATGTCCATGTGGAAGGTTTACACATTTCAATTCTTGGTTCTGAGTTGGAGAATTGTATTCTGCAGAAAAGGACACCTTCAGAGATAAATCCCAGAATGCTCACTTTTTTTCAGTGCAGACAGCCCTTCAGAGAAAGAGAATAGCAGTCTGAAGAGAAGAAATTGTAGGTAAATGTGACTATACGGACTATCTCTTCAGCTTTTGTTATATCATAAATATTTTTTATAAGATGCCAAGGACTGACAGTCATCTATAGCCTGGTCTGTGTGATCGCCTTAAAGCTCGTGCTTATAAATAGATCAGTGTTCTACAAAGGGTTGCCTCATGAAATATGTTAAACACCAAAGCATTTCCAAAATATCCATTTCCAATCTAGCTGTTCTTCCTTCATGAGAGAATTCCTGAGAGCCCAGTGGGGTCTCTTGTTTTTGACTTCAGACAGCCAAGTAGGAGGAAACACCATTTCACCTGCATGCACCTGCTCATCCTGCTGACTGTCCTTCCTCCTGCTCTTTGATTTGCTTAGTGCTGTGAAAGCTACATGTAGGACTGGAATGCAGTTTGAGGGGGCTCTCAGATCCTTGCTTCTGCGTTCATCTGTGACTTTTCCTAGGCCTGTCCTGAAGATGCCCTTCAGTTCTAGGTCTTGGAGGTGCTGTTGTAGGCCAGATGAATCACAGCTGTCCCCTCCTTTTCTTTGTGTCATCGCTTACGTCAGTTTGAAGTGTGTGCAAATTGGAAATGGTAATGCTTTGCTACCCAGGATTCATGGCACAAGTGGCCATGGCACCATATGGTCCCACAGGACACTTGAATGACTCGCACTCTGGATGAGCTCTGACTTTCTGCCTTGCATGGATGACCTCTTACTAAGCACTAGGTATAAGGTATTTTCTGCATGTTCTGTTTCACATAGTACAGAGGGTCATGAGACTGCAGTCTCTGTGATGAGACTGTGATTGTCTAGTTCTGGTCATACAAAGTTAAAGCACTGTGACACATTGAATGCCTGTCACTTGGAGAGGCAGGGATGTAAGTTCTGAATGAATGTCACTCTCTGCCACGTCTGATATCCTGGTGGAACAGACATTAGTGCTACAGTCAAGAGACTCAGGACAAATCTCTCCTTTAATTAATTTCTGTCAGGTGTTTTTGTCCTGTACTTAAGTGACCAAAATTCAAAGATTTTCTTGTCTTCTACAGGTGTAGAAAAAAGCATCTTTAATGCTTAATCCTCTCTGCACTGCAGCTGCTTCATGTATGATATAATCCTCATGTATTGTCAGTGGACCAGTTACGTTCAGTCTTGCACAAAGTCGTGAGCCCAGGTTTTGTTCTGTGTTGAGTTGGAGATGCTTTCCTGTTGGGAAGGAATTGACAAGTTTGAGTAAAACCAAAACAAAAACCTTGTGCAGTACCTGTGAGCTTTAGACACAGTTAATACCATTCATGTTTCCCCATGGAAACAGAAATGTGAACAGATAATCCCTGCAGTGGATTTCTGTCCTTGCTAACTACACACAGCAAAGCAACCATCTCCATCCTACAGGGCTTCAGTTCCACCACAAAAACTACACAGGTGCAGCAGCCCAAGAAATCTGTAGTTGCAAGTCTGGTTTTTCTGTTTTTTTTTAAGTCCTAGGATATAGTTTTGTGAGTTTCTTCCTCTTGGTTTTTTTTTTTTTTGTTCAAAATGACTATGTATAATTGAGAAGGGAGAAAAAAAATCTATCATGAACTAACCCGAGTGGTAACCTAAAATGTTTATTTGATGTAATGTGGAGTGATTATTTCAAATAGATGCATATTAATTTGTGCAGTGAGCCATTCAGCTTCTGCTTTGAAGTGCCCTGTGAGAACAGAACAAAATTTCTATTGTCATTGTAATTTGGCATGTTAGCACTTCCTCTAGGGGTGGGCTCAGTTATTTGCCTGATGCTAAAAACAGTGCACAGAAAAATGCACAGCATGTTTGCATGGATCTGTTATGGCTTTTTTTTTTTTTCTCTGTGACATCTTACTGTTGTCCTTTCCCCATTTCTCTGCATAACTGGATGTGGGCTCCTTCTCCATAGACAGTTTTCAGGCTGTGGCAGATGTGCTACACTGCCCTTGGAAATTATCTTATCATAAACATGATTCCTTCCCCTTCCCATTTTGTAATTCTTGGCTACTTATGTGCTGTGGAAACAAAACAGAAAAGATTAGATGTGCTCTGTGCTGCTCTTCTGTTTGCTGTTTGTGGCATAGACGCTGATATCGAAGCACAAACTAGAAATCAGACTTTCCCAAGTGAAATTTAATTGCAGTGGAGATGTGTAGCCTTATTGTTGCATTTTGCAGTACTGCACATGCCTAAGCTCCTACTAGGCATATTGTATTCTCAGTTTGATTTTCTGACTCTCTTCAGTAGGTGGTTATGGATGGTAATTGGATATTCTGACAGTTGGCCTTGAGGCCGTGACCCAGTTTGAAGTCCCTGCTGTATTACACAAGATAAAAACCTAGCCAGAGAGAAGGTCCTCTAACAAAACAGTGCTTCTGCTGGGAAAAATATAATAGTTCACATAAGATACTAGTTTAGAGCACCAAGTCAGAGGTGTCCACACAGTGCAGGCTTCGTGCATTTGCTGTGATGAATTGTTTGAGGACATTGAAAATTGTTCTTTCCAGGGGCCAGGATGAACCACAGACCCATGACCTGAAGTCAGCTGACTTTTCATTTGTGTGAAACCACTGCTGAGGAGGGGACTGAGTGGTTTGGGTCCACTGCCTGAGGAGAGCTACTGATGGTGGAGTGAGGGCAGGTTGTTGACTGGAGGCTGACTTGGAAATCAGCATGCCTTTAGCACCGTGGCTTTGTACTTTATATCAAAAATGTATGCTGTTTCTTACCTGTATGTTGTGTTAGCACTGCAGTGTGTCTGATTTTTATCCAGCTTACTCACTTGAAAGCCAGACACACATTTCTGAGGGTTGAACAGCAATTGGATGGGCTGCCTGGAGCACATGGCAGCTTGCTCCTTGAAAATGTGGCTCCATAATAAAAAAGTGAATGTGATTTTCATAGTTCTTTCCTAGTTTTGGAGGTACAACTGTGCATTGACATGGTGCCATCATACATTGCACTTACCAAGCTTTGCCTTTAATGAGATTTTGCACCATACCTAGGCTTCCCTTTTAACTACTAATACAGTTCCATGTTTTTCTGCAGAACGCAATTGATATCAATCCTGTTTCTTACAATGTAAAATTGTAGATCTTTTGCACTAATGGCAGAATTGTTGCTATTAAAAATACAAAAGTTTAGAGGGATGCTTATTGCCTTTTATTTTATGTGACACCCTGAACCACCAGATGGCCTGAAAAAACCAGAAAAACATTAGTGTTTTGCAACTCCCTGGGAGAAGTATAGTCTAAATCTCCTTCTGTGTAGTGTTACATTGTTCCTTGTGAGGTTTTGAAGGCTTTCAAATAATCAAGGGAAGGTGGCTGAGACACCTGAATTTTGTTTGTGGTCCAGCCCTGATGCTGTTTAGAGTTGTGATTTGTTCTGAGTTCATCTCTTGTCTACTGTAACTTTGTCTATAGTAAAAGAGCAGAGTAGCACTAATTTAAGGTAAAAAAAGAAATAATAATTTTAAGTATTGTGGAGTATTGCTAAGAGCACAGAGCCAATATAATAGAGCTGTACTAAGACATTTTAACATTTCCCTAAAATGCTAAGCTATGTCTTTAATAACTTGACTTTAAGATGCTTGGTTTGTCTTTAAGGCCAACTTCTGTTTGTTTGCTGGTGTAAAGAATGGTAGAGGAGAAACAGAAAAGAGGAGCTTTTAAAGATTTCAGTGATAAGCCTCCAGGGCACAGGCTGGTTTAGAAGCAGACTGTTTGTAGCCTGAAGCTAGGCTGCAGTCATATTTGCAGCTTCCTTGTTTCCAGTTTTTCTTGCTTTGCCTTCAGACCAATTGTGAAGATGTGATTTTATATAGCCTGTCTTCAGCTGCACAAAACTGATATGCCAAGGCTAGGACAATCACTTGGTCTCCATTTATCATCACCAAAGTGAGACAGGCTTGATTTTCACACCTGTGTTTGGAGAAGATGAATCTCTTGCTCTGCTGGAGAGATGCAGATGTCTCCACTGGCTTTTGAGGAATACAGAGGATAATGATCTGTAGCTAAGTTGCTTGATTTTTAGTTGGCTGAAGTTAAGTGCAGTGAGTCTTACCCAGAGCCCCTAAGTGCTATCATCTATTCTTCCATCTGAAGATTCCACTCAATAAGGAGTGACTGTAAATACTCTTCTTTCTCCAGAATTCTCTCCAATCTGATGCAGCTTTACTTTACCTAGAAATACTTTTCTCCAGTTTAGTGAACCTCTAGATTGCTGTTGTCACTTCAGTTACCTTGAGAAAGGCCCAGATAATTATTGCAGACAGAAGGAGGGCATTTCCCCCTTCTTGTGTTGTTTAACCAAAATAGATTTGTTAAGAATTTTGTTGTCCCTATGTCTTATAAATTTAATATTTTGGGAAAAATCCTGCATAACATTCCTCTAAACTTGGATTAGTGTGACTGAACACAACTGGAATTCCCTTGGGATTCCTCTGTGTTGCCATGTGAGTTCTGTGGGTTTGATTTGTACTTTGAGTACTTACATTTTAAAAGAGAAGAGTAAATGCAACATCTTATGTGGTTTCACTTAATCAGTAACGTGGAGTAACCTTCCCTCACTTCACCAAACACAAATCCTTTGGTTTGAGAACATG
This sequence comes from Aegithalos caudatus, assembly GCA_013389925.1. Lineage (NCBI taxonomy): Eukaryota > Metazoa > Chordata > Aves > Passeriformes > Aegithalidae > Aegithalos > Aegithalos caudatus. Next base: position 73,928 of record WEIU01019307.1, read on the forward strand.
CTACAGTACTTGTTCTAAATTTTGTTAGAAGCAATTTGTAGCTGGGCTAATACTCATCATTCTAATGCTCTTCCATTCTGAGAAGGTCTGGCACAGACATAGAAACTGAATTTTCTTGTGAAGGCATGTAGGGCTGCTGGTTCTGTGTTTTTATAAGCAATAAAGTGGAAAGAGAAGCAATCAGAAAGAAAAGAAGAAAAAAAAAGGGAGGGGAATGTGGGAAAAGGAAAAAAAAAACCATTAACTGGTGCCCTTTATTCAGAGTCTAGTCATTAGTCCTTCTTAGGGTTTGCCTTTAACTCTGCAGATATTCCTTTTATGTCAGTTTTTAAATAGAAGCTTCATTACCTTGGATCTTCACTGACTTCACTTTCTGTGCCAGTGATTCTCACAGCTGCTTGTTCCCTCCTGGCCACTTTCACCACACTCATTTTGCCCAGCCCTCCTCCAAGTTTTGTGAATATGTTACTGCCGAAAAAATGGACTTGGTGTGTTTTCTGAAAATTCTGCTTTCTCTGACGCCAGTCAAGCATTTGGCTGTTTCTGTGTACAAACCTTTCACTGAATCTCCTACAGGCAGGTGTGGTACAGTTACACTTTTCATTTTCACTGCAAAAATTCTCTGCCTTTTAGATTTCCTGATTCTGACTTGGTAGTGATGAGAAACGTTTTTGTGGCCTGTCATTTCATATCTGTCAGCTGCCCTTTCATCTCTTCAGATTCCTGCCAGCTCTCCATGGATCTACAAGGTGTTTTTGTGTAAGACCATTCATAAATCCTACTTACTTTCTATTTTTCTTTTGCCAGTTTTCACTCTTGTCCCATTTCAGTAACCTTAGAGATCACTGGAATCATGTAGAAAAATCTGGTTTGGTGGCCTTTTGGCATGCTTGGAGAAGTAAAGGCTGGAAAAGACACCACAATCCTTATCTTAGGGAAGATGATGTTGTCTGGGGAGTTCCTAGCTTGTAAATTTTTCTATTATGTTTTTTCAAAAGATGTTTCACTAGATTTGTTTATCAATTTGAGAGGTTAATGTCCTAATACACTCTTTCTTTGACTATTTATTATACCATTAATGTTCCACTGAGCAGTTTGTCCTACAAAGTGAACCAGAAAATTTCTTGTCCTGATGGGACAGGCTGAAAAAAGAAATAAGAACCCCTTTAAACAGATGTAATGAGTCTTCATAGAAGCATGTAAATTGTTGTAGTACTTGCTGGTGTCTAGTAACAAAAAGTTTACCACAGTGATCTTATTAATGTTAGGGCATGTTGCATTCTCTTTTCATTACGCTTGTAAGCTTGGCTCATTCTGCAGTGTTCAGATATTAACTGTGCCAAAAAATGTCTTAGGTGCAGCTTCTGTGAATGATTAGTCTGAGATGTGTCTTGTGGGATTGAGGTGTCTTTTTTTCTGCTTTTTAATATTTGCATAAACATTTTTACCTGGAGCCTTAGCAAAAAACAAAATCCCAATAACCTGTAGGACGCTCTGTTGACATTTAAATGGGCTATGTTAAATATGTTTAGATGGGATATCTGCCCACCCAGATTTTGGCACTTTTTGGCAGCTCATGTGAGTGCATTTGGGATGTAGGTTGGGCTGTCAATGTTGCACATGCACAATCATGAGAACATCTGGTGCTTCCTGAGATAAGAGTGACAGAACTTCTGTGTCAGGTGAGATGTGCCTTGGCTGCTGTGATGTTCTGGTGGTGCTTTGTTGTGGTCCATTGCCTTAAAGATTGTCAGGAAAATGAAATGTCATTGCTTAGTTACATCTGGCCTCAGTAATGTTTACACTTCATTGCAGAACAGGGCAATTTCAATATACTAATAATGTGAGCAGAGGACAGTGAAATGTCACAGGATTTGCAGGGAAGATGGCCCTGCTAGCTTTGCAATAATTTGTTTCTGAATTTTGAAAAAGAAAATTGTTACTAGGATTAGAGTTTGTGAATTTTGCCACTTTTCTTCTCATTGTTTGGAATCCAGAATGCTACTTCCTGCTGGTTTTCAAAAATAACAAAGGCATCACAAACATGATTATATGGCAGGATGGCTTTCTTTTTTAGTACAGAAAGTCACAGATACAATCGTTGGCAGCCAAATAAAGAATAGAAAATAGGAAAGAAATAGCACTGGTAGTTCAGAATAAGGAGGTTTTGGTGGATTTTTTTATTATGCTATCTATTTATAGAACAAAATTTGCATATTGTGCTTCAAAAAAGGGTACTATGGGGTTATAATAATACATGAATTGTTATTTGGGATATGAAAGAGTAGATCTTACAAACATAAATAATGAGGGAAAATAAGAATAATAAAAGCAGTGAATTTATGGCAAAGCAAGCAGAAGAGGTAGGATGATTAAGAATAGGGCGGGCTATTGAAGACTTGTGTTTAAAGGAAAAAGGTAACATGTGAACTTAAAGCTAGGAATGAAATGCAGTTTGGCTGAACTGTGGCTCTGTGTTCCCCAATCCTGCAAATCATGCTGTGAATGAATCAAGTCACTGCTCCTGATTTATCATACTTCTGCTTACTGGGGGAAACTTGGAAGACAGAGATTCTACATAATTTCAGGGAGGGCTCTTAAAATGCAAAGAGATTTCTGTAGGCTCTGCATAAATGCTGAACTATGTATTTACTAAGTGATTTTCAAATGTCTTTGTTATTTTCATCTCTCTTCTGTTGCTAACAATATGGAACAGGATGGAGAATCAGTCATTCGTTTTTATTTACATTTTCAAGAAAACCAGAATATTTTCCCCACCTTAGCAGAATTTCTTAGAACCTAAATAGAAAATGACTTGACAAATCTGCTCTTCAAAAATAACCAAAGCTGTTGTATTTCTGTGGTCTTTATTCTGTATTTTCTGTCCTCTCTTTCAGGTGGCCAGTGCTTCTCTTGGGGATGGAATGAACATGGGATGTGTGGTGATGGCACAGAAACAAACATTCATGTCCCAAAACCAGTCAAAGCTCTTGGCTGTGCAAAACACATCTTAATTGGATGTGGGGCAGGACACTCCATGGCCCTCTGTCAAACTCCTCATTAGATCCAGCACACCTGGAATCACAGCATCAAGGATGTGGATGGACATCTTTGGATTGTGTAGCTCAGAAGCGCTACAGGAGAACGGCCCATGATTAACACAGTAGTTGGAAAGTGCAGATGTTTCTCCTAAATCCAATAGGAACGACTATGCATAAACATCTGGAATATTTAAAAAATTGTTTCCTGGGTTCTTGCCACAGGAATTGATTTTCTTACCCACAGATAGAATTACAGATATTCTGCCTTGATGCAATACAACTGAAGACAGATTTACATTTTCTTGTTCTTCTGAGAATTCTTTGAGGAAGAAGCCGACTGCTTAGTGGCTTATTGGTGTATAAATTCAGTCTGGAGAAGTGGTCTGAGAAGGTGGTTTTTGTTATTGTATCTTTACATCGTGGTCTGTTGCACCTGCCAACTTCTACTGAGGTTGTGAGGTCCCAGCAGCTCAGAAAATTGTTTGTCACAAAGAAATGCCAGTGAACATGACTAGATGCATACACTTGTTTTAAGCAGAAGATTAGGATTAAAACAAACAAAAAAAAAAAGGAGAGTAATTTAGAAGGCTGGCAAAAGGAGAAAATGAGGCCCTTTTGAAGTAACTTTGTCTTGATTAAACTGTGAAAGGAGCAGTATTTTTCATGGATTATGTTCTGTGCCAGACATCAGTTTATTATAGATTTACAGGGATGCAGATCTGCATGAATTATCATTAACTTGCAAACCAAACCTGAAGTTTTTGAAGCTACTACTTAGGGAAGGAAAACTTCTAAGAGCTCTTAGAAACAATCAGAAAGTTCTTATCAAAGCACATAAGTCAATTGTAGCTGTTAAGGACAGCTTTTTCCGATGTAGCTCCTGTGTTTCCATCTGCCTTGGAATAGGAAGACATCAACATCTAACCAGAAAGATTTTACAAGTTCTCCAGCCTAAAAGGCAGACCAGAATGCTCCTGATAATTTCAGGTTAGTTCTCACCTCTGTTTTGCAGCCCAACTGAGTTGCTGTTCACGGCATGCCCACAGTACTTGTTCTGGGTGGGGGCTTGACAGAGAACATAGGCCTATCACTTGTTTTGGTAGGAGAAAGGAAAAATTGTAAAATGAGATGTCTTTGGATATTATTAGCTGCCTGTGTTGAGCAGAACTTTGGAAGCTATTTATAAAACTGGTTTTTTTCCATACAAATACAGTGGATGCCATTAAACTGGATGTTTACCACCCACAATACTTATATTTGCTGTGGTATTCAATGTATTTCAAGTTCTAAATATAGAGAATTCTACTGTGTAGTAAATGCACCTTTTAATGAGACCTACTGTTGCTAAACAGTGGTTTAATTTTTAAAGCAGACTTGCCAGGGATGAAGCCTTCCAGAATTACAAAATGCTCAGAGAAAAGCTCTTAGGAAATAGGACAGGAAGACTTTCTAATGATATATCAGCTTACACATGAAGGGGAAGGGATTAAGGTGATAATATGGGCTTTTTCAGTCTTGGTTTCACAGCAGTTATAGTTCTTGTCTTCACTTTCAAGTGTATTTTGTTTTTCTATTCAGTGGACGTTTAACGAGCAGACTATGAAGCTGATTTTAACTATTACAGATACCAAATGAATAATCAAATGGGTCATCTGCAAATATGTAGAATTAAGATTTCTATTGCAAAATGTTGGGGTTTTTTAAAAATCCATATGTTAGTTGTGATTCTTCCTGGCAATATAGAGTTCCAGGCTGTGACCTATTGCACTTTTAATTATCTAAGTTGATATTTATTGACTGTTCTCAATGCCATTTTCTGGATACCAAAGCTTCTCTATTAAATGCACTGAACACTTTCTCATGCTTTCTTTGACAGTCCTGTCTGAGGTTTCTATTTGTGATTTCTGCAAAATCTGTGTACCAAATAAGCATGTTCTCTTGCTTCTCAGCTCCTCTAAAGAAGTCTGTTCCTTGATTAATCACAGCCAATATGTGCCTTACATGAGGTTTACTGGATGTTTTGACTGTGTGTGCTGTTGCTGCAGTTCATTGCAGAGGAGTCCAACAAATTATGTAACAAATAAATGTGAATTGGGTATTTGAAATGGTTTTCAATTTTTTGCACGCCTGTAATGCAAACACGCTTTTGGAACACAAAGAATGACTTGGGATGATAAGGTGAAGAAAGAAAGGAGTACGTCAGTTTGTTCCTGGTCCTGATGTGGTGTTTCACATCTGCATCTGATCTTCCTCTTTGAAAGGCAAGGACTGCATTTTTGTCTCCTTTGTTGTGCCTGTATAGGTTGAAGACTTTGGGGAGTAATGACTTTTCTTGACGTAGTGAGTGCTTTGTCATCAGTCAGGGCTTCTGGGTGCTGCTGTAGTACAGAGAGTGAATAGAATTCCTTGTAGAAGGTACACGGCTGAATGTCAAAACCAAGTTGCTGCTCATTCTTTCAGAAGTGAATGCCCTGTTTTGTATGTCAGTGGTTTTGCAGAATAAAGCACTGTACAAAATCAGATATGGCTTTCTCTGTGAGAAAGGAACACACAGTGAAAAGTTCCTAAACAAGTGGAAGAAGACAACTTTCCATGCTGATGTTTAGAGCTTATGTTAAGAGCTGTTGCCTGTTGATAATCCTCATGGAGAAGGTCTCTGCAAGACAAAATGCATACCCAGTGTGCTGTGGTTCATAGAGTTCCTTAACAGGTCTTCTGTGATAAAGCTAGAAGCCTGTTACATAAGCATTCTGCATGCAGGTTCAAATGGAAATAAACTGACAAAGTTTGTAAAAAAAAAAAATTTACAAAAAGACACTGGAAGAAGTTAAGCAAGTGTCTGTGCAGGTGTTCTCCCCTCCCGTTTTCTGAATATAAGTAAACCTGACAGTGACCTTACATTCATGAGGAAGAACAAGCTGTGAACTGTTGACCTTCAGTCCAGAGAACTTTCAGGCCTTTGGGTGGAGGGGGAGAAGGAGAAGAAAGCTGTTGTGTGCCTTTGAAGTCCTTCAAGATCTGCAGTTGTTACTCATGCAACCTCCGTGTGCCTCTGCACAAGACACTTCTGTTCCATTCCAAAGAACATTGGTGGGACGATGTGTGTGTTGTGTCAGAAGTTTCTGTCTCTTGGGGGATTTGTTTGGGCCACTTGGTGGTCACTGATGTTCTTTGACTTGGTGTGGCATTCTGAGTCACTTGATACCTCTGTGCTCAGCATGCCAGGCCCTGTATTTGAACTGTGTTAATTTGAAAGGTGGAAGGTGGTTTGCCCAGTCACCACTTTTATACAAAACTGACTTCACTGCCTGTTGGCAGTCCTTTTGGTGTCTGACTAGTCTTGCCATCTGCAATCACCACAAAGGTCACCTCTAAATGAGTGGCAGGAGCTTTTGCTCAGCTACATGTTTTGAGCACTGAGAAATTATGGGGAGTGTGGGAGAAGGTGATTTGATTGTGCTTTTTATGGCATGTTTTGAGTCGTGAGACTTAGAGATGGGCATGGACAGCTGATGAATGAGATCAGTTTGAGTGTATAAGAGAAAGGTGACCATGGAAAAATATTTAAATGAATGGCAAGAGAGAGCCTGATACAGTCAGCTAAAACAGGGAAAAGGAGGGGGAGGACAGAGCCAAGATACAGCTCCTGAGGACTGAATAATCTCACAGCATAACAGCATTCCAGCCTGCCGGTGTGGTGGGAGTGAGAGGAGAGACAAACTATTCTTTTTCGTGGATATTATTCTCCCTCTTCCACTGTTTATTTATAATAATGTGAGCTGTTGACCTGCAATGTTTGGTATTTTTCTCATTCATAGCTCACATTGAAATTTCCAGTTCTCCTCAGCCAAAACAACAACAACATCTATCTTGACCTTGCAGACTCAGAAATATTTTGATCAGGCCTCTGATTTAGTCCACCATTTAACCAAATACTTACTATTTTTTTCCATTTGATACCATGAACTCTGGATCTGATTTAAACAAGATTGAAGTAATTTTGGGACTTCCAGTTCCTTTTTCCCTGTGTTAGAAATCAAGACAATGACAGATCTTGGTCACTCTGCACAATTTTGATATTTTTATGGTACATGGTAAGTCTTGGGCTTTTTCTTTCAGCTAGGTATTTTCTTGAAAAGGACTCCACATTTGTTATTAGTATCTGAGTTCTGCTTATGCCATTTACTACTAGCTGAAAATTCCAAAGGCTTGGAATGGATACAGCCTAGGGTAGAGAATCATCTTGTGTAGTTTTGATTGTGGTTCAAAATGTGCACAGTAGAGAAGTGGTGCTTACATGGAGTTTGCTGAAAACTCCAGCTGGCCCAAAAACAATTGGCCACTTTAACTTTTTTCGTATCAATATCTTGATACATGTGGAAAAAAAGAGGTAATACATGCTTTGTTCTCTTCCTTTAGCTTTTGTGCTGTTCTTATTTCCCAGTAAATGCTGATCTTGCATGTTTTGCTCTATGTTACAAAGAATAATAGCCTTGAAGGTAAATGCTTTACTTTTATGGAAATGGCCTTCTACTGGGTGAATGTAACTGAAGATGTAGGTCTGTATCATATGTGCCTTTGAAGTTAATTTGGAGAACTGTATATGTAAAGCCATTGTTATTTTGTAACTCATTTAAAGGCCTGAAGTCAGGCACATTCTTGAGCTATTTGTGCATTTCATTCAGGTTCCTCAGTCAGTTGTCTCAGCATTCACCTGTTTTTAATGCAGCAGCGTTTTTTACTCATCAGTGCCTCTGTAAAACATCGAAATAGAGTATGTGACTGAAAATATTCAGCAGTGAAAACAGTCTCTGTATTTGAATCATGGCTGGATGAACCACGTGTTTCCTTGTGGGAGAGTGAGGAAGAATAAATTTAGAGTATTGGGAGAACACATTCTTCAGCTTGATTGGAAACAAGAACAACAAATTACTTATTCCTGAATAAAAGCTGACTGAAGGATTTGAAAGCTCTGGGGTGATATTTATTTTGCAAAATTTTCTCTGGCATTTTTATTTTGTGACATATCGGATTTCATTTCATTTCCAGAGGTCCCTTTGCAGGTTGGTAGGGGATGGAGTGTAAGTCCAGTTCCTGTTGGCTAGCCTCTCTCTTTGTTCATTTCCAACTTCCTCCTCTGTTTCCAGGCTGCTTTGCCTGTAGACCACCTGATTATCCAGATACTATGCAGTCTTGGGGGTGTCCTACCTGATTATCCAGATACTATGAAGTCTTGGGGGTGTCCTGTCTTCAGGTCTTGGGGTTGAGACTTTGTAAGTGGAGTTTCAGAATTTCAATTCAATATTGTTCCAGTACTCCTTGCTCACCATAGTTCTCTTAAGTATGTGTGAACATTTTGCTAGCAGGCTATGTTTTTACTTTTTTTTTTTTTTNCGAGGCCAAGAATTGGGAGATTTTTAATGTTCTGACATGACTTTAGTTTTTGACTGCAAATGTCAAGCGAGTTTAGCTTTTGTTTTGTTTTTACTGATTTGAATGCATGAAGACATGTGGTACCTAAATTAGGGCAGCAGAGGAGTTGCCAATCAGTAATGAAAATGTTCTGCTGTTTTAACTGTGTGGGTGCTTAATCATTTTCCATAATAATCCTTTGCTTTAAAGTACAAAAGAAAAGGGATTCCTACAGGGGCATTGTGTTCTTCTGCAGACAAGGAAATATGGCATCTTTTAAATAATGAGGAGATGCTTTTGTCCTCTGGTGCCTTAATTCTGAGTAGATAGATTATAATAACTATTCCTTATTAAATATGACTTTTCCTCTTTTGACATCGAACACTTGAAAAAGAGGAAAATGTCACAGAAACAGAAGCTGAGGCACAAAAAATTAAATTGGCGCCACCAAGGTAACCCAGCACATCCACAGGGGAGTCAAGAATAAAATTCCCATTTCCTGAGTCCCAGGCAAAGGCTCTACCTTGTAAGCTCGTGGTTCTTGATGATTTTTTTGGGTGAATCTCACTGCCACTTCTTCCCCTCTCTCCTCGCTCTTCTTTCCCACTCACTGCGGATTGCTGTTTCCATTGCTCCTGCTTGCATAACCCATTTTCCAAACTCATCCTGTGTCCTTCTCATTTCCCACCTCCTGAGCTGCCTTTTCTCCAGTCACCCACTTGCACTGACACCACCCCAGCAAAGTGTGGCCCCTGCTGAGCTGCTTTCCCTGGGCTGAAGCCTTGTCTGCTGCTGTGCTGCTGTGACTCACAGTCAGCAGCCTCTGCACAGGCTGTGTCATCCCTGCTGAGCCCTTTGAGTCCAGAGGCAGTGCAGGTACCTCAGAGTGACAGCTGAGCTAACACAAATGCAACATTTTGCCTTTTGCTGCCCAAGGAATCTCCAGCTTGGGCAGCACGAAAAACGAGGGAAGCCTTGGAGCTTGCGGTTTTAATGTTTGGTACCTGGAGATGTTTGCATACTTTATGCACTTGCATAAAGTTTCTAAATGTTCAAGTGAATGCTCAGAGTTGAAAACCTGGCTTTGCCAGGCTGAGACAGGGCAGATATCTTGTTATAGCATTTGCTTTGTCAGGTAAACAAAGTTAAGAGATGCGGTTCTGTATGTGTTTTTTAACATTCAGTTCAATTTGAATTCAAATCTTGTTCCTGATTGCAAATGAACATTTGTATTTCCCTAGGAAAAAAATTGGGCACTTATAGTCCTAGATGAATGCAGAGGCTTTGGGAGTCCTGAACAGACAGGTATTTTATGCCCAAACTCAAATAAGTGTGTGACTTAAAAATAACCTGCATAATTTAAGTGTGTTTTCATGAAGTGAAGGTAGTTTGTGTGTGAGCTCAGAGGCAAAGTTCCTTTCAGGATATATATGGAAGGCAGAGAAGTAGGCTGCCTTGTTTTGAAACTATGAAAGGGGTATGTAAACTGGCAGGGTAATATCTTCAGGATATCTTTTTTGTAAGCAGCTCTGTGCTTAGTTCCTTTTTGAATGCTCTTGCTCTGCTCTCTTGTATTTCAGTTGGCTCATTTGTCCTAGTAGACATTTGTTTCAGTGATGTATTTTCTTTTTGGCCCTGAAACTTTAAGGAGAGTGAACGCAATTTACATGAAAAATCACTTTATCCAGATTAATGACTGCTGTGCTTGACTGTTATCACAGTGGTTTTAGCTAGGGTTTTGGTGGGGTTTTTTGGTGTTTTTTTTTTTCTTTTCTTTTTGGTTGGAGTGAGAAAGCAGAAACCTCTTCTCAGAAATTTCTTCTGTCTGAAATTGCAGTTGTGGAGGCACATCAGGTCGGTCCAGAAGAAACGAGTACCTTCATGCAGTCAGAGGAAATGCTATAGAAGTGTAGAAGGTGTGGTTGAGCTGTCCTTTAAGTGTTAGCAAGTTATAAGCCACTGATTGCCAGTGGGTTCAGATGAAGGCCAGCACTGGGTCTTAGAGCTTGGAACTCACTGCTGAAAGATGAGTTTACAGAGGAGGAAACAACAGATGTTCATTTCCAGCAGGAAACAGGCAGAGTGTAACTGAGCTGCAAAACCAATTTCTGCTCTTGTTTTCAATGGTGTGAACTCAGAAGTAGCTGGTGGTATTACTGAAAGCCTGAAGTCGGAATCTACCCACAAGGATAATTTTAATGCTTTAATAAAAATATGTACCTTCTGTAGGGAGAGGGGGCAGACTTGAAGGAATCAATGTTTTAATCATAATCCCTGAGCAAAAGCTCCTTAACTGCAAGGCAGCTGGGAGGATGTGGTAAATTTCTCTTAGGATTCAATGCAACAGCTTCTGAGATTTTCTACTTCTCTTGTTTCCCTCCTACCCTGTGTTGTCAGAGCTGCCACTGTTGTGCAAGGGGAGCTCTGGGGTCAAACAGAGATTTTAAGTTTTAGAGCATCTCCTGAAGGGCAGTGGTTGGGAAGCATGGTTCTGTTTCTGAAGGGTTTATAGAAGTCACCCAGAAAACATGGTTACCTCAAACCAGAATGAGCAGAGAGGAGATGAAAATGAGAGGTTGGAATGTATAAAAGCAGCACAGAAAGACTGTTGTACCCAGCCTGTTCTCTAAGGCTCAGATATATGCAAAGTGCACTGGAAGGTGAAGACCTACATGGGATTTACAGGGCTGAATTGTTGGTATTCCTTATGGTAATGGAGAATTAGCACTGGGCCCTTGAGTCAGTGTTAAATAAAAAATGGGGCAGATGAATCTATTTTGGGATTCTTAATACATTATAAGAGGAAGAGTTGTTCATTAAGCAAATCCTGGATGAATCTGGATCTTACCTCTGGAGGTAAGAAATTTATCCTCTGAGAATGACAGCATAGAAACAGTGTGAGAAAAATAGTTCTTGGGAGAAACTAAAGCAGAAATCAAGTACATAATGCTGCATCAAGGACTACAAAGGAGCTCTCTAATTATGTACAAATTCAGATGATCAGCCTTTCCTCTATTCCTAAAACACAGCTTGAGGTCTTCCTTGTTTTTCTTTTGGAGTAGAGTTTTGTGACGACAATGTCCAGCTGCAGTTGGGGGTTTTTTTTGTGTATAATTTAGCACTTACCAGAGCCATGAGTGTTTCTTCTGGGGTTTTTTTTGGGGGGGTTTAATCTCTACTTCCTCCAGACTGTAGGGATGGTATTCCTTTACATTTCCATTCCCATCAGCAGTTGCAGATGCTGTAGCTTGCCTAGAAGATTGCCAGCTCTTTTGAAATTCCTCACATGACGATAAAGGTGTGTATCCTTCCTTTATAGAGGTACTTTACCAAAAATGCTCAGGCAACTAGAATGCTGTTGGCACACAGTCCATAGTTGTCATTTGTAGCGTCTAAAATGAAACTTAATCCCATTGTGTTTCTCAGTTCTTACTGGTGCATGCTTTGTGTGGCAAATCAAGTGTGACTAGGACACCTGGATTTCTTTCAGTTTTGTATTAGGTGGACTGGTGTGGCTCAGTGAAGAACAAGTGAAGGACGGGGCCCAAAGAAGTAAGAAAAACTGAATTCATTTAATCAGCTAAAAAGACAAACATTTATTATTGTTGGGGAAGGAAAAGGAAGATACCTAGGTCATTATAGGGGTTTTTAATCTTCCCTTGTAAAATTACTAATGGTGTGAATTCTTTAGACATCGGTTGTATCAAGTGTTTGCAGGCTTCATTTATTATCTACTAACCAAAATTAGCATTGTAGAACCAAAGCAATACCAAGCTTTTCTCCTACATTTCTGTTAAGAACACTGTATTTATTCAAGATTTTAGAAGCAAGTCTCTGGAAACCCCTGATTGCTTCAGAAAAGGATTCCCCTTTACACTATACAGCAGGCACTGAAACCATGATACAAAATTTATTTTCATGCTAGAATTGTTTTGCATAACATTGTGCATGCATTTTACTCAGTACTAAATTGCATACAATGCTGTTGTCTTGTTTCTTAAACTTTGAGACCATTTATACTTGAGTATTTTCCTGATTTTGTACTATAAGTCCCAGTTTTAAAATAACACCTCTTTTGTTTAAAATTCATACTGATTACTTAATATGAACAATTTATGAAGGGTCTTTTACGTTGGATCTATACATCAATAAAATACAACATAACCAGAGCTGGAAAATTAACCAGCTGTTACTGTCAGGTCCGAAGGAAGGTCCCATGTGTCACAAGCATGCCAACAAAAACAGACAGGAAAAAGTTTTTCTTATTTTTATACACTTCTAGTTGGATTAAAAGTTCTTGAATTCCATGTTGGTGTGATGAACTGTGAAGGCGTGGTCAATATGACCGATGACTGCCTGATTGCACTTTTTAAAACCATTACTCTGTATCTTGTATACAAAAAGAAGCGATCCATAGCAAAGAAATGTACAGTTTTATAATGTTTTACATTTTGGCTACAACAATGTATGTAAAAGTAAAGAGCTTTGAAAGAAAATATATAACTTTGCTTTTTTTTTTTTTTTTTTTT
>WEIU01019307.1:86985-192557 GCA_013389925.1 Aegithalos caudatus
ATTAAAAAAAAAAAGGATCTTCTACAGTTTTGTTACATTTTGGCCGTAGAAAAAGCCTGCATCTCTAGTACAACTCCAGAACCACGAAGAATCATCCATAAAACCTGCATGGAGCGAGTTAACTTTGTCCAAATGAGAAGGTCTTCTATGCCTGCACAGTTCCACAGAGATGTTTATTAGCCATCAATGTTCATCTCCATCTTGCCTTGTCAGGTCACTCTGACTGCCTCTGTTGGCATATATTTAGCAATGACTGGACTTTCTTTGCAAAGATCTGCATGTAAAGAATACAATCAGTACTTGAGCTTCTTCCCTGCGCTTTTCACATCAAGCTCGGCATCTTAGTGTTAAAGGAAGGAGGAAAAGGTGAAATAGCTACATGCAGAGGCAGCCATATTCTTCTTCAACAGGATTTTTTTTTTTCCCATGCAGTCAGCCAGACTGAGACCTCTCTACAGTGTGTCTGAGTATTGCTTTCAGCTTAAAACAGGTGCCCATGCAAAGTTTCATCCTACTGTGCTTGTTTGCTCAAACTCCTGCAGGGTTCCTATGGCTCAAAAATATCCTGAGAAAAGCAAAATCTTCCATCGTTGGCACGTTTCAGCATCGACTAAACGCCTAACCCATTCCATACAGAGCCAGTAGATCCACCATTAGCCACAATAAGCATATACTAGCAGGATGCACCAGGAAGGAAGCCATCTGGTGCATCTACCCTTCATCCTATGTACTGATACCATGCAGCACGTATGGCCCACCAGTACCACGCCAATGCCTGCCTATTGTCATCTGAGTGCTATTTAGGAGTGTTGTCACCTAAGCATCAGAAGTAACACCGTTCGCAGCGGGTGCTACTGTGAGACATTGCATCTTCAGACTTAGTCACCTGGACTATATGCAACATCGCATAGGCTAATTGAAAGTAAAGCTTTTTAGACCATTCTCTGCTACTGATCCATGCTACAAAATAGATGGGATGGGAGACCAAGAACGTCTCACTGGGCTAGGAGAGCTGTAGGGCGCAGACACTGAGGATAATCCTATCGCTTTTCCACTTATGCCAGCTATGCTGTTAAGGCTCCGTGACATTTCGTAACCTTCATTTAAAAGAAAAATGCAAAGTACAGCATTGGATCAATGACAGAATGGACTAAGAATGAGGTCAACATTGTAGCCAGTTCAATAGCATCTGCATGCATGGACATGCCGAGAGTAGTATCGCTTGCAACATGACTCAGAAGGCCGTTGAAATACAGAAAAAGTTTAAAATATATACATTAAAAAAAAAATCATCATTTCTCAAGATGGTCAGGCTATGTAATTGATCCTATAGGCAGCAACATGGTTGTACCCTAAAAAAAAGAAGAGTCAGTGGGAGGGATTTTCTATGTCTCCGTCATACACTCACACATACCTCTCCCTTCCACTTCATGCATTGTGACCTCAGGCAAAATTAAGGTTTGTGATATTCTTTGTGGAGCAGGAGGGGAACAAGGCAGCAAAATCCACAGAATTGAACGTGTTGCTATAGAGATACTACTCCTTTGTTCTCAGCATTAAAAGAAAAAAAAGAAAAAGAAAAAGAAAGAAAACAAAATTGCATGCATTCAGATTCCCTCCCTCCCTCCCACCCTTCTTTTTCAGGCATGCACGTAAACAGCTCAGCAAGTGTACAGAGAGTTGCACAAACTATGGATGAAATTCTGTTGGAACAACAGTTAAGATGCTCTCAACATGTTTCAAACAGGCCAACAATATGCTGACGTATATTACTCTTTAGCCAACCAGCCTCTGTTTCATTCAGGAACGAGAGGAGGTTGCAGTGCATCGTGAAAACCGTACATTCCCCATCCCAAAGGATGTGCCATTTGGAGTGTTCCCCTGATCCACTGGAACCACCTGAACTCGCCCAGGCTGAATGAACACGGCCAATGCTTATCCAATACAGAATCAAGTAAAACGCTTTGCTACAAAGGTAAATTTTAGAGGATATACTTTCATATGAAAGTCTTGTGGTCCTACTATATCTTTGTTGATGATAAGATTTAGACTTATAAATACATACACTATCTATAACTGGCATTTACTATAACTATTGCCCATCATACAATGGCACATGGGAATTCTATACTCCATACTCAGTGTATGGTTATGTCGTACAATCTTTGCAGTTTTAAAATATTGACTCTATCTTATACTATATACAGTACACCAGTGGTAAACACTGATTTGAAGAGAGTGAGTTCTTTTCCAATTTTCCCATTCCTTATCAGCTTATAGATGTAGCATATAGATGTAGCTCTAGTTTTGGGTTTGTATGGTTGCCTCACATTAAATTATTTAAGCAAAACAGTCTCTTTTAAAAAGGGAAGGCTTTTTTAAATGTGATTTTACTTCTGTTTCTAAATTGATTGTTCTGACCATTAGCAAACTAAAATGCAGTTACTTCTGAGAGATCCGTACCTGTCAGAAGACTGAGAAACTAACTAATAATGATTTATTTATGAAAGGATTTTAGATGGATTATTTTCTAATTTTAAGACACCTGTGCCAACAGATGTTCATGCTTTTCTTTCTGTATCAAGCTAACCAGCTATGAATATCAAAATATTTTGTTTTAGTGCATTGTTAAGGTCACTAAATAATAATTTCTTATTTTCTTGAGTACGTTTTGCTTTTGTATTCTATCTCTTGTGTCTGCCACCTCCAAGTCTGTGCTCCTCAGAGTCTGGTAAGCTCTGTGAGCTTTCCAAGTGGCAAACCCCCATTGCTATGATACGTTAATTGGTCTCGCCTTAGAGGATGGGCTAATTTAAGGACATAGTAGAGCATCCTCCCCTAAAGCTTCCTGCACCAGCTGGGGTGGGAGACTCAACTGCCTAGCATAGCTGCACAGGGTAGTTACAGCTCCTTAGGCTTCTCTTTCTGAAAGAAATAGGTTAGAAACTCCAAATGCAGACATCAGGTGGTGGTTTCCAGCCCAAACGTGCATCTCTACAGCAAGCGCACTACCGCGTGCTACAGCTAAGCTGACTTTCTCTTAGTTATTTACACCGGTTGCTAGCTACGTGGTTACAGGGCCCCAGCTACATACCCTTTCTTATTCCTCCATCAGGCGGGCAGGGATATTCCCCGGTTGATAAGAGGAAGCAGGGTCCATATCTCTCCCGAGTGCCAGAGCGGGTAAAGGGCAGGCCCTCATCAGGCGTAATAGCCTGGTCTATGTGGGGACAGTCTTCGTTTGCCAGCGCCGCCTTGGCCACCTCACCATTCAGTTTCGAATCTTCAAACATATAAGCAGAAGGCTATTGAAACACTATGCACTGTTTATTAGAGTTCCAACTGCAAATTAAGGGTTCACAGCTAAAGACTTCTATAGCGACACTCTAAAAGGTAGCACATCTGTCCTAGACACTGCGTTCGTGTGCACTGCACCAAAATAAAATAAAGTCTGTTAAGTGGGAGGAGAAACAAAAGGTGATCCCGTTAGGTGTGACAGCAGCCACCTGCAGGTCCGCACTGAGGGGCCCTTTCAGAAGGGGGCGTGCAGTGGTTCCTAGTCCTGCGAGCAGAAGACTGCGGTTAGAAATCAGAGTATGTTTTCGCATGGCATCGGATGGTGCATGGATGACCCGTGTGTCATGGAACCTACTGTCGCTCAGAGCTCTGGAGAGGCAGTGGACTGAGAGTTGTGTTTTAGTATTTGAGTATATTCTGTTTGTGCTGCTTTACACCCGTGTGTGGTGTTACTGAGGGGGAAAATTCCTGCTCTTCCCCTCCCCAAAATTTACCCAGATGGTTTTATATAGCATTTCCGGTATCAGTCATGCAGAATGGCTGTACACGTTTTAGACACACAGAGTACATTACGTATGGAAATACGACAGCAGAACGTGGATTTAAAGAAAACCCAATCCATTTTCTGATGTTCTCCTCTGAAACACAGTATTTGCAATGCCAGCACAGGACACTACATACACAAAACACTACAGCAGGCCGTGAATTTGGAAACTAGATAGAGTAAAATTTACTCTTGGCTGTAAATAATGAAAATAGGTTGTCAGATTTGCCCATTTTGCTCCACACATTCCCATGAGGATAGACTGAGAATCGTATGTTTTCTCTGTGTGACTGGTTTTTACATTTATAAAATAATTAAACGTGCTATTCAGTGTAGGATTTTTTTAGGGTTTTAAAGTGCAAATTAGTGTATTAAGAATATACTCGAAATATGGCACAGCTCAATATGAGTATTTTGGTTGAAGGGAAGGAAAAACAGTCAAAATGTGCTTTCTGAAGCTCCACAAATGCTGAGATATGTTATCTGAGCAGTACTGGCAGCATCTTACACCTCGGTTGCACAATGCTTATTACCTAGATATATTGTAAGGCAATGGGTGATCCTGCAAGTCTTCAAGGAAAGAAACTCAATGGATAGACTTAATTCCAGTTCCCCTTTTACATTCAAGTACTAGCTTCTTCTAAATGCTATATAATAATCATTTATTTCACAATTATTTTGAAACCAACTAATAAAAGAAGCCCCAAAGGAAAAAACAAATACAGTTAGGTAGTGTTTGGAGGTGTGTTTGATCCTCTGATGGACAACAGATGAGTAGAAGGCAGAAGTGTTTTCAAGTTATGTTTGTTACTTTGCATACACACACACACACACACACACACACACACACAGAGATATGCATGACACACTATATGTATCTATCATGCACCAGTAATTGCATTTTAGGCCTCTATTTTTCTTCTATTTAGATGTTACTAGTTTGTCACAATATAAGCAGTCTTTGCTGCACATCTCACCTCTGCCTCCATTTTCTCTATGCAGAATCAGCCAATTATTTTTCCCAAGAGGGATGTAGGAATGTTTTGTTTTGTTCTATGAACAATGAACTAATTTGGTCTCTCAGCACATTTAAAAATGTGGCAAAAGCTATAGGGGCATTTTAATACTTGTGGATACTAATTTCAATAGGATTCTAAAGTTTTAATGTTTCACTGAAATGCAATTCCTTTTTGTTCATAATAATCACCGCTATTTAATATCACCCTGAACAAAAACCTGGCACGGCTGCCATAGAAACTGTAACACTGCAGGTACTGAGCTGTGTATTTAAAAATCACTTAGCTGTGTTTGGGGCGAGCTGCAGTCCCCCTGGGGATGAGCAAAGAACTGGGCTGCTTCCTAAGCCTCTACTGCTACAAGCTGATGGCTCTAATCCTGAAATGAGGGAGGCAGCTGAGTCAGCAGAGCTCAGCACTGAAATCTCTGAGACACCCACTGCTGCTCCTGAGCCCAGGTTTGCAAATGGAATTGTTGGTGATGGAGGGCAAATTGGTCTATTTCAGGAGCTCAAGACATCTCTGAGCAGACTGTTTGTGGGTCAGGCTGCTCACTGGTAACAGCCATTGATTCTTTTGGAAGCAGCGTGCAGGCTCTGTTGTGCTTGAATGGAAACAAAATTAACCTTTTTCAAATTAATTTCTTAAATTGCATTATAAATCTCTAGTAGCTTGAGCTGGAACTTGCTCTTACAGCCCCTTCAGGGTCCCTTAGCGCTGATGATTTTTCCTCTATGCTTGTTAAAAATCCACAACCTTGTTATTTTATTTCCATTCAAGAGGAAGAGAACAGAGAAGCTGGAGATGTTGGCAAATTACAGAACTATCCTATTAATGTCCCTTGAACATTACAGTCATGGGCCATGCCTTAGGGATCACATTGTGGATACCCAGGCTAATCCAGAATGACAATTTGGGTGAATATTTAGGAAGCAGAGAAATTTCCAGCACAAAACACTGCATCTATATATATATAAGTAATATATATATATATAAGTATATAAGTAAGTGCTAAGTAGAATGGTTGTGTTCCAAACCACTGGCTACAGCACCTAATTCTCTGGAGGTATGTGATTAGTCGGTTATGGGAGTAGAGAAAACATAAACATCACTGATGCCATCATCAGTCTGCAGTTAGAAGTTCCCACTGTTTTAACTAGCAGATTGACATGATGAACAATTTTAGGAATAAGGTCTAAAGACAGAATGAAATGACATTATTTCAGGTTGGTTTCTTAAGTTTCCATTTGCACATTTGCTTTTTCCAAGACTGACCTTGTGTTTGAGAGAACTCCAAATAAAGAAAAATTATGCAAGCGTTGCTGTCTGATGACTCTGAGTCTAGTTATACTAAAGGCAACTATTTCTAGGTGCTTAAAACTTCTAAGGGTTGATTCTGCCCTATCAGATTCACATGAGTCCTTCCATCCCTGCTAATAGAATCTGAATTAGGTTCAAACAGCATTTTTGTTCTCTAGGTTCTGTTCTATGAAGAGAAGTCAATATTATCATCTCTGTTTTACAGACAGATAAAACTACCATGCAGTGAGGTGACTTGCCTACTGCTACGTAAGAGGTTATTTAAAACAAAATCTTCTGACTCTCAGCTTGGCACCTTATCTCCCTAATTGTCCTATCTGTGAATACCTAGCTTACTGCACCAGCTCAGAACACTCTCCTGCAGAGATTTGGCTGAGAGGCTAAAGAAAGTATTCAGCATATTTCCCAGGTGAGTAGTTCGTTTCACAACTGCCTCATTTGTGTGGTTTCCACTTGCTTTTGTTTTTGGGTTGTTTTTTTTTTTCCCTATCTCACCCCTCTTTATTTGTAGAAAAGTATATTAAAATGCCTTGTGTGTTTCCAAGCAAATGCTGGATTCCAAAATGGGAAGAAGGGATTCTGAAAAATATCCCAACTTAGGAGAACTGCTGGATTTTGCATTAGTGTACTCTACTTATTGTGGAGAAGCACAATAGAGCTGCCCATGTACCTGCTGTTCCATTACTCATCTCTTTTGCCACAGCAAATGGTTGCAAATTGTTACAGTGGCTTTACCAGTGCTGCTGGTTTTGCTTATAAGCAAGAGTCTGACACTGAATCTCCAACTATTTGAACTGCATCTTGTGTACAAAGCATCAGTGGACATAATTGTATGATACACTTATTGACCTCAATCTATGCTTGGAAATGTGGCACTTGTGCTGAAATGGTTCCTGCACGGGGAAAGTCACCCCAGTCCTCTTCCCTGGAGCAAACACTGCCATTCTCCAAAACTGCCAAGAAACAAGTTCCTGGCCTAGCCTCTTTAGGTATTGTCAGAAGCCATGTGTGGGTCAGGGATGGTGACAATTCTCACTGCTTCATCTCAGGATTGTAGCTGTGCCCCTCAAGCCCCACCTCTTTCTCTGCCATGTGTCTACAGACCTGTACAGTGGTCACTTATTCCAAAGACTGGATGAGTTGAAAGGTACTCTCAGAGGGGATCACTTTCTGTGTTTACAGGATCACTTTGACTGAAACAGGGCTGAGAGAAACCCCACAATTCATAGCACAGAATCCAAGCATAGTCACCCCCCCATGAGTCAACATCTGAATACATGGACTGTGACAGATTCATCCACATTCTGATGAAGAAGATGGGGTCTTCTCAGCTCTAGATCAGAAACACAGCAATTAAGAGACATAGTTTTGGTTTTTTGGTCATATGAGGTCACCGACAATCTCCTCCAGAAGAACAGAGACTGTCTTGCTCCTACCCTTGTTTAAAGATTGAAAGAGATAAGGACAGAGCTTGAGTACCTACAACTTTCCTAAATAGACATTGGGTGACTTGAGAGCTTTGCAGCCTGTTACAAGGGAAGGGTTTGACAGGCAGGAGCAGCTGAGAACAGGGTCAGGAAAGTAAGTTGTTTGAAAGGTGAAGATCTTTCTGCTGGGGAAACCTCTGAGTAAAGTTACATTTCACATCCCCACCCCATGTACACCTAAAAATGAACCTACCAGTTCTCTAGATCTTAACTTCCTGATGCAAATCTGGGACTGCCATTATTACTGTCTGTGAATAGTCCCACTCCTGATCAATTGAGTGTCCTTTGGTTCTTTTTCAGAAGATGAGGGTCATTTTCATTCTAAATGTGTCACTAACTCTAATGTTTACAGTAGCTGCCTGAAGTGTTTTATGAAGAAGGATCTCCATGAGGTTCCCTAAAACACAGATCTTTAATCCAGCTGGCTCCCTGAAGAAAGTATTGGTATGTGTTCCATGAGTTAATTACTCTTCTGTATTTCAATCCTGTCACACTCTGCTGGTGATGTAAAGGGGCTGCTACTGTGGTAAACATTAGCTGTGTCATACACTCCTGGCAATGCAAAACTTCTTGGGATGAAGGGTTTCCCTGGCTCTTCAGCTCGTGACAGAAAGCTACAGGAACAGGGGTGGCACAGCTGAGGTGAGGGTGGAGAATTGCTGTACTCTAGCTTTTCTTAGCTACAAGCCTATTATCTGGAAGTGGGAAGTAGAGCAGCCGTGAGGCTGCTGGAGGACAGATTTTCCCAGCTGCCTTTATCTTAAAAAAAAAAAAAAAAAAAAAAAAAAAAAAAAAAGGCAAAGATTTTACATTCCTTTTTGCCTCCTGATTTTGTGGCATCACTTTTGCCTGATATTTCTTGTGCTAAGCAAATGATTATGATGAATTTAACAATATATCTGAAAATATCCATTGATTTTGTATCCCTAGATTTCTCTTCCGCAGTCAGCCAGCTAGGGAAGCTACCTCACTGTGATACCTCACAGATACCTCACCTGTTGTTTGTGAACAGAGAAGGACTTGTGGGTGATGTGATGGTTGGAGGTCATCTTGGGCACAGGGATCATGAAATGATAGAGTTTTTGATTCCCAGAGAGTAAGGATGGGATCAGCAGAACTGTTACTTCAGACTTCCAGAGGGCCAACATTGGCCTGTTTAGGAGCCTGGTTGACAGAGTCCCTTGGGAGGCAATCCTGAAGGGCAAGGAAGTCAGAAGGGCTGGACATTGTTCTGTAAGGAAATCCTAAAGGCACAGGAACAGGCTGTCCCTGTGTGCCAAAGAATGAGCTGGTGAAAGGAGACCAGCCTGGCTGGACAGGGAGCTTTGGCTGGAGCTCAGGAAAAAAAAGGGTGACTTCCATCTTTGGAAGAAGGGGTAGGCAGCTCAGAAGGACTACAGGGATGTCATGAGGTCATGCAGGGAGAAAATTGGAAGGGCCAAAGGCCAACTAGAACTCAATCTGGCTACTGCCATAAAAGACAATAAAAACGTTTCTATAAATATATAAGCAACAAAAGGAGGGCTAAGGAGAATCTCCACCCTTTATTGGATGTGGTGGGGATATATGGTGACAGAGGATGAAGAGAAGGCTGAGCTGTGTAATGCCTTCTTTGCATTCTTTTGTAATCTTTAATAGGAAGGCCAGTTGTTCTCCAGGTAGCAGTCCCCTGACCTGGAAAACAGGTAGCAGAATGGAGCTCCCATAATCCAAGGGAAATGGTCAGTGACCACTAAGACACATACAGGTTTTCAGATTGGAGAGGTCCACCCAAAGGTAGTGAGGGAGCTCATGGAATTGCTGACCAAGCCACTTTCCATCCTTTACCAGCAGTCCTGGTGCACTGGGGAGGTTGGCAAATGTGACCCTGAGCTACAAGAGTGGCCAGAAGGAGGATCTGGGGAACTCCAGGCCTGTCAGCCTGTCCTGGGTACCTGGGAAGGTCATGGAGCAGATTGTCCTGAGTGCCATCACTGAGCAAGTAGAGGACAACCAGGGGATCAGCCCAGCCAGCACAGATTTAGGAAACACAGATCCTGCTCGGCCAACTTGATCTCCTTCTATAACAAGGTGACCTACTTAGTGGATGAGGGAAAGGTTTTCCACAGCATTCTTCTAGTGAAATGGTGTGCTCATAACTTGGAAAAATGCACTGTTGGTTGGGTAAAAAGCTGTCTGGATGGCTGAGCCCAGAGACGGGAGGTGAGTGGATTCCATCCAGCTGGCAGCCGGTACCAGTGGTGTTCCCCAGGGCTCAGCGCTGGGCCCAGTCCTGTTTAATCCCTTTGTCAGGGATCTGGATGAGGGGATGGAGGGCACCCTCAGTCACTCTGCAGACACTCCAGGGTGGGTGGCAGTGCTGATCTGCTGGAGGGCAGGAAGGCTCTGCAGAGGGATCAGGACAGGATGGATGGGCTGAGGCCGATGGTGTGAGGGTCAGCCAGGCCAAGCGCCGGGGCCGGTCCTTGGGTCACAACAGCCCCGGACAGTGCCACAGGCTGGGGCAGAGGGGCTGGGAACCTGCTGGGCAGAAAATGACCTGGGGTGCTGGTGACAGCAGCTGGACATGAGCCAGCAGTGCCCAGGTGGCCAAGAGGGCCAGTGGCATCCTGGCCTGGATCAGCAATAGCGTGGCCAGCGGGACCGGGGCCATGATTGTCCCTCTGTGCTCGGCACTGCTGAGGCCACAGCTCCAGTGCTGTGTCCAGTTCTGGGCCCCTCACTGCAAGAAGGACACTGAGGGGCTGGAGTGAGTCCAGAGAAGGGAAATGGAGCTGGGGAAGGGAAAGGAAGCTGGACACAAGTCTTGAAGAGTGGCTGGGGGAGTTGAGTGTTTAGCCTGGAGAAAAGGAGGCTCAGGGGGGGCCTTATTACTCTCTACAACTCCCTGAAAGGAGGCTGTAGCCAGGTGGGGGTTGGCCTCTTTTCTTCTATAACAACAAGTAGAACAGAAGGAAATGGCCTCAAGTTGTACCAGGAGAAGTTTAGATTGGATATCATGAAACATTTCTTCACCAAAAGGGTTGTCCAGCATTGGAACACACTGTCCAGGAAAGTGGTCAAGTTGCAATCCCCAGGGGTATTTAAAAGTTGTGTAGATGTGGCACTTTGGGATATGGTTTAGTGGTGGACTTGCAGTGCTGGGTTAGAGGTTGGACTTGATGATCTTAAAGATACTTTCCAACCTAAAGGGTTGTATTATTCAGTGATTTCTCTCTGAGATGATGCATGGAAAGGAAATACAGTTAAACTCCCAACTCTCTTGAGTCTCTTGAAGTCAAATTCCACTCCTGTTAGCAAGTTGTTTCTGTTTTAGTTGCCTGGATAGTGTTTACTATATTAATATAGTAATCTGTATTAATATTCATTGTCCACCCATCAATTGCATCAGTATAAAGTACTGTATTCTTTCATGCTGGACTTCATGGAAACTCTGCTGTGCTTCTTCACTTATTAAGAGACGGTCAGAACATAACAGCAAATCAGGTAGTAAAGGAATTTCACTCTGAGACAAATATGCATTTCTTGACTTGGTATGTGACTATAGTGATTTCTGAGTTCCTGACAGTTAAGAATAAGCAATAAACTTAATGCTGTCCCTCTAGAAAATGATCAGAATGTCTATCAGCTACTTTTTACCATTCTTTAAAACTAGTTTATGGGAGTAATTGGGGAAGATTGTAAAACTAAATGCTTTGCTCAGGACATCATTCAGCAAAGTAACAATTATGCTTCTGTGCCAGACCATCATTGGCTACAGAAATCAATTTTATAGGTTACAGAGCCTTGCACAGGATTAAAAAATGTGAATCCCATGGGTAGGGACTCATTTTTGTTGTTGTTTAATCAGGTCCTTAGAGTGAAAGGGATATAACTATATTAAATTAGAAAAATAATTATGTAGAAGATATATTAAACCACAGACAAAGGATGAAAAAATGATGAAATGATGACTTGGAGAGTGTGGAAGGAAGTTTAGCATAGAGAAGAACAGCATAGAAAAGATGGGTTTAAGCCTTTGAAAATGAGCAATGATATATTGACATAGGCACCATTGGTTTTCAAATGAGAGTGATAAGAATCCTAGATTGGTAGATTTGGGAGTGTTTTCTTCTGGAGAGTAATGAAAATTAATTTTTCCCATGCAGACTATCTGAAAAAAAAAAAAAAAGAAAGTAATTTGACTAAATAGCTCTATTTTCATACCAAGTACTTACTCTTTGCATTAATACATCAGGTTTTGTGTCACAACCTCAGTGAAGTTACCTACAGTCTGTGACATTCTTGGTTCTTTTGCAATAAAGAACTGTATTGTAATCTCCTCGGCTGCCCAACATGGAGCTCAGGTTGATGGGAATTGGAGAAAAACTTCACAGAATAAAATGTGACAGTCTGTAACATACACAAGTCGCAAGCAACGTACAGCAATAACAAGTAAATGTTAACAAACAGAGCGAAAGAGAGAAAGAGAAAAAAGAGAGAAATGTGAACATGTAAAAGAATTAAGACTCCTATATAACAACTTCATTTTAGTTACCCCAATATTCTAAGGCCATTAAAATCAATATCTTTATCTAGGTATCTTTATTAGTTTCCTGATTTTTATATTACTGCGTATTTTGAAAGTTGTTATGAAGCTCTTCTGAGTAGATCATCCTGAAGGACTACACTGGCATGAGAGCAGAATTTAGTATGCTACAAGAATTATGCAGAATCCTTCCAACCCAACCTACCTCTTCAACATTTACTCACCACCGTGTCGACCTGGGTCCCTCCAGGAAGCCGTGTCCCCCAGGAAAGGCACTCCAGTGACGGTGGTGACCGTCTCTCCCAGTACTAACTCGGCCAACATAGTAACATCACTCCCAGAGAATATCACCCTTGACAGGTACTACTTCTTGAAGTGAGGTGACAGTATGTTGGCTGCCTACTTACTGGTACTGCTAGAGAAGTACAGGAGCTCTAGGAAAGTCAATCCAGTGCATCTTGCTATTTACAGGCATTATTGGACATGTGCTTAATGCAGAGCTGAGAATGGCTGCTTCTGGAAATCCTGCATTGCAAAGAGCTCTGGAAGATCCTTCCTAGTTTCATCCTGATCCTTCTGGGGGTTTACTTATACCTACCCTGAACATCTGAGAGTCTCACTAACACCAGGGGGGTCACTGACAGGTCAGGTAGAGGTTGCAGGAAAATGCAGTCAGGTGAGTCATGTTGCCATCTTATATTACTGCTCTGACTGAGGAATCCAGTATGATGATCTATACAGTATGAAAGGTGTCTGAGACACAGAATGTGGATGAATGAATACAAAGAACAATGACAGCAGGAATGGTAGAGTGCTCGTTATTTTGGCTTTGTGCTTATAAACAGACAAGCAAGTAAACAAAAGGCTCGGAGAAAATATCCAGCAAATATAGTCCAAGAGGGATACAAGCAAGTGGACTGGGCACAGAACTGGGACCTCATACTCTACACCTTTTTGCCCCTGCTCTTTTGTACTAACAGGTAAGTGATTTAATATATTGTACTGCAGCAGAAATGTACTTGTTGCACAGAGGTGCCTTTTCTTGTGTCTGTCCTGCAAACACCAACTGTACTCAGTCCAGCAGAAGGAAGAGATGCCAAGAGTATCTCTTTGATATTCCAGGAATGCATTCTGCACTGGATGGCGTGGGAGCCATGTGCTTGAGAAAGAGGATTTACCATATTTATATCTGCTTTGTGCTGGAGGATTGGCACAGGTTGGCCTTATTTGGCTGAAGTGCTTGTATCTGTGATTTCCCATGACTATTAGGTTATTAAGGCATGAGAACTCCAAAAATTTATTATTTAGTTCTGCAATTGTTTTTTAGCTTAGTGCAGTCCTGTCCCTAAACACACCCAGCCCTGGCTCTGGCCCACAGGGTTTGTGTGGGGAGATTTCCTAATTTTAGATTTTTTTTAATGTCTCACCTAGTGCCAGAGAAAAGCAGGAAACATAAAGCACTGAGCTTGAATACATAGCTCCTCCTCTTTGTTTTCAAGTTACTTGGCATAGAGGATGTTATTTTGTACTCACATTCTAAAGTCAACAGTAGTACAAGTGACACCCACCGGTTTTAGCTCTACAGGAAGTGACAGATGAATAATTGTACAACAAGGTATTACATTATATTAGTTAGAAATTCTGCTTTACATGTGACCCCCAGCTGTGAGATTGCAGGAATGCCACATGGGGCAGGGGGGCAAGGAATAGATCCAAAGTGCTTCCACAGAACTGTAGGCACTTAACTGAGAATATTGAACTAGAGCTGCAGTCACTGCTGATCTCTTATGGAGAAAGGTACCCCCAGAGGACAACTCAGGTCAAAAATGAGTGGATTACTCCTGGAGGCTGCCTGATTCTTCTTCCAATATAAGGGGGACCTCAGACAAATGAAACTTAAGTTAGATGAGAATTACTGAGTGTTATTCCTTTTGTTTGGAGCGATTTCTCTGTTAGACCCCAAAGACTCCATCATCACTGATATCAAGTTGTGATCATTATCTCATTTGCTATTTTGGAGTGAGGAGTTTTGGATTTTAAAGACTAGGAAGGCTAAGTATAGTGAGGAAAGAAAAAACATCTCCCTATTACCTTTTCCATTGCCTTTTTAGTATTTTTTATGTCCAACGCATTTAAACACCTGAGCTTTTTGAGCTGAAAGAGACCTAAACTCTTAGCAATCACTTTGCTGCCTACTGTCCATCTTACAGAGAGGGGCAAAGGCTTTATGACACTAAAATTAGATGAGACTTTTTTTTATAATGTTCAGAGACAGCTGATCAGAGAATTTGCTTCCCCATGGTTTGAAGGACCACCACAGCGACTACATGCCTACGGCTTTAACAATGCATTGCTCTCCATAAAAGCCACTGAGGTTCACAAGCTACAGTGAAATGTTAGGCAGCAGAATGGGCCTCTGACAAGAGCTGCCAAGAGTTCCCAGCTCCCACTGAGCACTGGCACTAGAATTACAGTGCTCAGCACACTTCTGACGTTAGAGCCGGTGTGTTGCACAAGGAATACAGGTTATTTAGGTTATGATGACAGAAGAGATGAAAAATGAAGCTCTGAGAAAAGAGCAGCTCCTTCAGAAAGCATGAGTGATAAAGCTGGAATGGGCAATTCCACATGATTTCTTTAAAAGGAGATCAACTCTCTCTCAGGAAATTGCATTGAAGTAATGAGTTCCTAACATCACAGCTTGTTCCAGTTCATCTGACCACGGAGTACACTGTAGTCACCACAACTTTGTAGCTCCCTTCTGTCAATGATAGACTTGGATTACTTTAACTATTCAGACATCAGGATAGTCTAGGAGTGGGTTATTGAAAATTGGCTTTGGGGCAGAGAAGTAAAAGAACCACAGAATGTTCTTCTGAAGCTGTGTTAGTAATGGCAGACATTTAGAGACAGAGAGAGACACCCTCTTCTCTTAGGAGCCTCAATTCTAGTAATTTTTTTCTGTATTTTACAGATGTGCAATGAACAGAGAATATTGTCACCAGTACACTGTGAAAGAGCCTGCACAATACATTTGTATGAAGATAGGATATCCTTGGAGTATAGCTTAAGTGAAGCTGCATGCAGAGGGGATCAGAGAGGTGAGAAATTCTTAATTTGGTCATGGTTAAGTCAATATAAACCTTTTGTGTGCTGGTGTTGTAAATATATATATGAAAAGAATAAAAGGGTAGGGTAGATCTCTGAACAAACCCCAAATAACCCATCTCCTTGGCTTATGTATTACAAATGCATTACTTAGACTATGGCTGTGTGGTACCAGACATACCAGACAGTACTGTAGGCATCAAATGAAGTTATGAATTCCACTCATGTTCCAAATTTCTTTTACCATGTTGGGAAGTTACATTCACTGCCTCATCCAGTGACAACTATGAGATGTAACCATGCAGTCAACCTGTCTAACAAGTGAGCACACAGCTCACATAAGAGAGGGACTGAGGAACTTGGCAATGCTTTAAAAACAAAACTGAGAGCTTTTAATATTTGTTTTGAATGTTTTGAGATCTTAAAAACTTGCACCTTAAAATATTTCACTCTGTACTGAATTAAATTGTTATACCTGTAGGACAGGGTGAGGTTTGAGACAAAAATCATGTTTAACTGGTTGATACTGTCTTTTTTTGGATTTTTTTGTGTGTGTGAGGGTTTTTTTTTTGTTGTTGTTGTTTTTTGGTTTTTTTGCTTTTTTTTTTTAAATTCTGTTATGATACTGACTATTTAGAGTACTCAAGCATTGAGATAAAAGACACTCCAGCACAGCAGACTGTGGTTGACTGATGCTTATTTAGTTATATTCAACTAGTGGCTTTGCCACAGATCTTTCAAGTAATCTTCCTCAATTAAATTAAGCCTCGGATCAACTGAAAATATTGGGGATTACTTCTATTTTCTTTTTGCTGTCCACTAAGCCTGTTGTGTATTTGATTACAGTACAGTGGTTGTCCCATATAAAAAGTTGCCAAAATGAAGCCCTGATCTTGAACAGGGCCTGTAAACAACACTGCAACATAACAACATTAATCCTTTGACATGGAGATGCCAGAATTTGGTGGGTGTATGTTAAGTGAGGGGACACACAGTTCTCTATAGTTTGAGATATCCCCAGGTTTGGTCAAACTGGTCAGGTGGAATCTGCTGCTTTGTATCACACCCAGTTCCACCAGGCACTCTTAAAGCAGTATCTTGAGGATCTATGGGCAGCAGAAACTGCCTTGAAGACAATGTTTTGCATAGAGGAAATTTCTCCTTTCCTAATGCTGCTGGTGAAGGTCTGCCTGCAGCACTAGGTCTGCTGTCCTCTACTCTGAAATGCCTTTCCTCTCTTCTGCTGCTTTCCCAGCCACCCACTGGTGGGATCAGATGGGATGGAAACAGGAAGGGTTGCTGCAGGAAGGGGAGGTATTGTAGAATGGAACTCTGACGGTCTTTGTATGGGATTAAAATCAAGTGCTGTTAATTAAAGATACCCTCCTGCCAGGTGTAGATTAGCCCAGGACTGAGCTGCTGAGAGTATTGGGGACAATAAAAAGATTTAATTCAAACCTGCCAGACTTTAAATTCAAAGCATCTTTGCTTTGCCTGCAAATGACCACAGCATCGTTGGCAGCAGCTGTGCAGCCTGTGGGCAAAGCTCTGCTGTTTGCATGCCTGTGCCAGGAAAGTGCTCCTTACCCTGGGAGGAGGCACCGGGCAGAGCTGTGCTGAGCTCTCTGTAGAGCCCCCTTGGCCCTGAGGGCATGGACCAGGAACAGATGTGAAGTGCTGACTCGGTGCATCAGACAGGGAGTCATGTGGAGAACTACTTCATGCTCAGCCCTGTTTGGTGATGTGTTTAATCATTCCACCACAAATAATAAATGGAATTCATAACTTCATGTGTTGTCCTTTACACCTGAGCAACTAAGCAGGCTTTTTGTTGTTTTTTTTTAAATAACATATTGGATACAAATCACAGGATCTTATGTGACCTAGACACTGTCACACTGAAGCTTTACAGTTAAAAATGACAAGAAATATGCTGGACAACTTGGGCACTATTTTAGAAAAGTCAGGCACCCATTCTGTGTTCCTAGTGCAATATTAACTAGTGGTTTACAGTTAGAGGATGTTAACCAATCTAAAGATTTTCACTGCTTGAAAGTCCCTGTTTTCATATAGTGTGCAGGTAATGGTTTCAGAAACAAGTCTGTGCCTGTGAATGCTTCGTGTTACAGAAATGAAACTTAACATCCAAGGCAATGCAGAACTTGTCTTAACAGTTTAGTTCTGATCTTAGTATTTTTTGCTTTTCTCCTGCACACATATAGATCTTTCCCTATTTGGAATCTAAAAGATGCAGGCAATATTTTTTGCTGCTAGTGGTGCATAATAATTACCAGAAACAGAACTCCAGCTACAGCGTTACAATTTTGTTAGCTGAAGTGTAAGTGTGCTTTGTTACTTCTCAAAATATATATATGCTTGTATATGTATATAAAAATAGTCTCTCTTAATTATTGCAGAAATAGTCAAGTTGCTGCTACTATCAATACTTCATGGATATTGTGGTAACAGCTGAGTTTAGAGCACTGATGGTGGTGAAACAGTTCCACATTGAACCAAAATTACACGTATTCTCAGGATACCAGTGCAGAATTGTACTGAACTCGTAGAGTTCCTGGTCCTGCAGCTCCCAGAGAGGACCAGGGTAGGTAATGGAAGGAACTTTATAAAGCCAGGGATTTCTGAGCTGATTTCACTCTGTAGCTGACTGCTAAAATACCCCAGAGTCTGGCATCTCTTGCACCCTATCGTGGGGCAGTTGGCACATTGCTCACGTTGGAGACACACAGTATTGCTGTGCCCTCTTTCCCTCTTGATCCGTGATGCCACAAAGGCATCTGCCTTATGAGGAAGTTTGCTGCTTGAACATGAGCTGTGATAAGCATTTGCAACCTGAGGGGAATGGATGATAAAACCATCGCTTGTGTGCGCCAAGGATACAATTGGTACAGTCTATCAGTCACGTGAATTGTGATAGGCCTGTTGCAATGGAAATAGCCTTTAACAAAAACAGAATGAAAGCTATTTACCTTCTGAATGATTTCACATACTTGCACAGAAGGGAGAAGAAATAAGAAAGGAAGGGAAAAGAGAATAGGAAAGAAGAGAAAGATTCCCACCAGCTCTTCCCCTCCAAAATTAGCATTGGCATTGGTGAAGTCACACACAAAGGAAAGTCTCGCTTTCTTTGTGCTTCTCACAATGACATCAACATGCATGGCTATGAGATGACGAGAAAATATCTCACTCACAATGAGTAACAAATCAGAATTTTCTTCAAAGCAAAAAAATGATAACACAAGACCATCATAGGTATATGCTAGCTCTTCCAAAACACCTCTTTTGAGCTCTATGTCAGTTGAGATCACTTGGCTGGCGATCTGCCCTTTCTAATACAACACAGGGGGATATTCTGAAAAGGCTGAAGAATGTCTACTATGCAACTTGGCTGGAACATCTGCCAAAAACGAAGTTGGCATTGTTTTCAACGTGGTTATCTACTTTCAAATTACTCCATAGAACAAATAGTGATATTCCATGGGTAGAGGTAGATTATGGGGTTTAAAAAAATCAAATTGGAGCCCCGTAATTTTGTGTGCTATAGGAGTCTCATAGAACTGAGATATTCCCATAATTAACCACTAGCCATGGGATATTATAATATATTCCATGGTGACTAGTATTCTTTCCATTTCCCTCCCCCCCTCCCAGTAGAATTAGTATGGTTAATTTTGCTCTGGTTTCACCTATTGCTAACATGAATCAGTACAATTAAAAATAAGAATGAGGCAATCACTGTTTAGGCCAAACCAGCCAGTAATGACCAGTCAGACCTTTTCCAGTTGGCCTTTGCTGCTAGAAGGTTGAAAGAGCTGTAACTCACCAACCCATACTTGCAAAAGGAGCATGTTTTAGAAAATGTGGTTTGAAACTCTTCATAGCTCTAAATGCTAAATTCTAGTGGAATATTATAGAATAGATTGATTTGCATGCCATGGAATAAACATCCTTACATCTAGTCTTGTCTCAGAGTGAGTCATTTTGCATTAGTGTCAAGAATTTGAGCTGTTGTTCTACTTTGCAGTTAATCATCAGAAAGAGACAGGATTGTCTCATGAATATGCATGATGGTATAGTTGTCCCTTCAACTTACTAGGCACCTAGTTTCTGTAATGAGATGTACAATATCTGCCATTTAAAACAGCTGAAAGGTCCCAAATGGGAACAAATGAGAAAGCATCTGGCTGTTTCGAATTCCAGCCCTGTTTTGTCAGAAAGCTCTGTAATTGCTGAGTACTTGGCTCCTACTCTGCTCTATGAAGCATTCAGCTCTCAGGAGCCTCTGAGATGCATTACACAGTCCAGCAACACAGCTGTAGAACTCTCAAAATTCTTCCACTAGATGTAACAGCTTTCCAAAATATCTTGAGACTTGTATGCCCTTAACCAGGACCAAAGTTTGGGCTCCTAGAGCGTGCTCTCATCCTTAGTTTTGCCGATCAGCCTCCACTGTACCATTTGTCCCTGCAACCTAGACTTCACACATATTATTCACTGTGTGATGGTGGGACTAGAATGGATAAATGTGCTACCCATTGCTCTAAGAAAGCAGTCTGGCTGAATCTTAAATCACTACGCGGGATGGAGGTTAACGGTCAGATGGACATTCCTCTAAGAGGTTTCCTACCTGCTCTGTTAATTTCTAAAATTTCTTCTTGGGCCAGTGGGCAAGTGTCGCTCTGAGTACTGTGGTGTGGAGAGTTTACGACAGATTTACAATAATTGGGGGATCCCAGCTGGGGTGGCCTCGGGATATGCTTCTTTTTTTTCTTTGGTAGCTTCTGCTTAGCCATAGCTAAGGAGTAATACATTCCGAAATTGTTCACAATGACAGGGACAGGCATGGCAATGGTCAGCACACCAGCGAGAGCGCAGAGGGCCCCCACCAGCATGCCTGACCAAGTCTGAGGATACATGTCTCCGTAGCCCAGGGTCGTCATGGTGACAACAGCCCACCAAAAGCCGATGGGGATATTTTTAAAGTGTGTGTGTTCACTGGCACTAGGGTCATTTGGTTTAGCACCTATTCTCTCGGCATAATAGATCATCGTGGCAAAGATTAAGACGCCCAATGCCAAAAATATGATGAGCAGCAAGAATTCGTTTGTGCTGGCACGGAGGGTGTGTCCCAAGACCCGCAACCCGACGAAGTGGCGGGTCAGCTTGAAAATTCGCAGGATTCGCACGAAACGGACTACGCGGAGGAAGCCCAGGACATCCTTAGCAGCTTTGGAAGACAGGCCACTGAGTCCAACCTCTAGATAGAAAGGCAGTATGGCCACAAAGTCAATGATGTTCAAAGAGTTTTTGATAAATTCCACCTTGTTTGGGCAGAAAGTGACTCTCATCAAGAACTCAAATGTAAACCAGACCACACAGACACCTTCGATGTAGGTGAGAAAGGCTTCTGTCTCTGCTTCCCTGTAGTGCCGCACCTGGGTGTCATTCCCGATGAATTCAGTTTCTGTCTTGTTCACAATGGGGTTAAATCTCTCGTGGGTCTCGAGGCAGAAGGTGGTAATGGAGACCAGAATGAAGAACAGGGAGGCAAATGCCACATACTGTGGAAAGAAAGATATGAGAGAAATGTTAAACGGTAGGTTAAGTACGGGGGCTTTGACTCTGAAACATCAGTGAGAGGGAAGAGCTGTATTAAATCTAAATATAATGCCAAGCTTTCTTCCTGTGGGCTTAAGATGCCAATTCTCACCTGCAAAGACAGCCTAACATTCAGCCTGGGAGGGAAAGCAGTATGCAAGTACATGCTAAAATCCATTCTTACACAGATAGCACCTAGTGTGACCGTAAATTCAAGCAAGCACTTAAACCTCAGGACTTTCTGTGGGATATAAGGTTAAGGACATATTGAAATTGTACCTTCCTGAACTTGGTCTTCTGTTACTTCCTTGCCTTAAAGAGAGAGCACAACTTCCAGGACAACTACCAGGCAGTACTTTTCTCAGCATTCTGTCCAGCAGCATCATGGCTGCTCCCGGCTTAGTGAGAGCTGTGATATTTCAGATCTCAGAACAGTGCTAGTAAATACTAGTGGCAGTCTCAGGTGGGCTCTACTGCAAGGAGCAGAGTCCTTGGCATCATCAGGCTTTCTTGGCAAACCCCAGACCCAGGTTGAGAACAGGCACATTATCAAACTGAGCTCTGAAATGCCTCTGTTCTCAGTTCCCTTCTCTAGATCTTTTGGGAGTGGGGGATAGGGAGGGTAAGGGAGAAGTTTCGGGTAAGCCTGTCAGCTGATCCCAAAGGACACAGATCTATTGGCTTTCACCAGACACAATTTGCTTGCAGAGATTCTCATTACAATGTAAGACTTGTACCAGAATTAGATTTTTTTTTTTAAATTATGTTGGATTACAAATTCAATCTGGCCTTCAATGTTTCCAGTGATGGGGCATCCACCACCTCTCTGGGAAATCTGTGCTTGTGTTCCACCACCTTCATTGTAAAAAAATCTCTTCTTGCATGAATCTTCCCTCATTTAGTTTAAAACCATTACCCTGGGTCCTGTTACAACAGGACTTACTAAAAAGTCAGTTTGCATCTTTCTTCTGAGATCCCTTTAAGTATTGACAGGGAGACCTTGCTGACAGCAATAGGGTACCCTGGAGAATTCTATTCTCCAAGCTGATCAACACCAGCTTCTCTCAGTCTTTCCTCAGCCTAAAAAAGATCTCTTGGTTGTATTCCATGATAATTGAGGGGTTCAGTCAGTGCAGTCAGGCCAAAATTCCCAAGTCCTGTAAACACAGTTGCCCTGTTCAATCCTCCTTTAATCAATTAAGTAATTTGCGTATATCCAAGTCTCTTTGTGTGTTGGAGTAGTACGGTCATGGTAATTAATACCTCTTGCCATTCCACTCCCTACACCTGTTATCTTCTTGTTTGTCTTGTGCATCACCTTGACATGTCATATGTGGCATTTCCCTGTCTTTATGAGCATGAGCAACTGTGATAATAAAAATATTACCAAATACTCTTTTAGTTTCTTGTTGCTCACAGTGGCCCTTTTTCAACAGTGTAGTCAACACAGGGATTAAAAAGAACTAGTTTCTTCTGTGTGTTGCCAGTGAATGCAGTGCAATAATCTGAACAAAACTGCTGCCAAAGGAACAGACCCATTAAAAATAACCTATGCTTCAAACTATCAAAACCCTCCTGCAATGAGGAAGTTCCTCCTGTCTGTCCTCCTGGGTAGACCTAGTGCAGAATTACACTTCACCTTCTATATTAGCAAACAAAGCCAAAAGCATGGATTTGCCACAGTTTGAGGTGAACCATTAAATAGAATACAAAGAAAATGGAAGAGAGTGAAATCACAAAATCATTTAGGTTGGAAGGGCCCTCTGGAGTTTTTTTGGTACAGCTTCAAAACTGGACCAGGTTGCTCTTGCCTAGTCCTGGTCTGAGTATCTCCAAGGCTGGATATCCCACAGCCCCTCTGGGCAGCCTATGCCAGTGATAGGCCAGTAAGAGCAAATGAGCTTGGAAGGATACAGAAGCAGATAGACACTTCTGCTTTTCAAATTTGTTGCCAGAGATCAGAACCATTGTCACAGATTTAAAAAATAAGGGAATATTTCCCCCTAAACACTTCAGGTTGTCACAGCACTGTTATGTGAGCATCTACTATACATGCTGATATGTGCTAAAATCAATGCCTAATATATCTGGGAGATAAACATTATGAAGATTATGGAAATTGAGAAGCAGGATTTTGGGTATATTTTTTGTCAGATTCTCCTGTTAAGCAAGGAAATTTCTCCATGCACTGTTTCTCTGTCTGTAAAACAGGTGGTGTTGATCACGTGCTTTGTGATCTTATATAAATGTGTGCAGGTTTTATATGCTTTTATCTAAATGTTAGTGGCTTTAGTATATCAACAGTCTTCCTGAAAAATCAGTTGAAGACTTTTAAGTGGTCAAAGCACTTTTGTGTATGATATCAATAATACTCAGTGATTGTCTGCATATGAGTAAAATGAGAAACCAAAAGCATCTTGCACCAAGCAGTCAAGAAGATGTTCCTAGCAGCCTGAGCATGCTTGCCGTATTCCAGCCTGGGGCAGATTGTTGCACAGAGTCATAGAGCCCCGAGAATTCAGGCTGCAGAAGGAAGTGCTGACACTTCCTTAGGACAGGTAGCACTAACAGATGAGAAGGAGAGAGGGGAATAAAAACATTTTGCATTTTAAGGCCCCTCTCTTTATCCTGACTCCAAATGCAGTCCTCTTCTTGGTGTATACACCTGTATCTCCTGAGTGAGTTTTTCCTGCTTAGGACAACCTTCAGGGTGACCTTGCACAGCAAGATGTTTTTCTGTATTAAAGAGAATAAATAACAAATTCTGACCAGGCATTAAGTTTTCTGCAATGGTACAGGTTGGCAGTGCTCTCGGTAGAGAACATCACACTCATGATCTCTCTCCTTGTTAGCTCTTGTGTGCTCACACCTTGGCTTCAGAAGGTAATTGAGAGCTTTTAGTCCCCTCTTCAGCAGAGCAGGAAGAACCTCCTAAATGAGTGTGAAGTGCCTGTTTCCTCCTGTCTGGATTTAACAGCATCCTTTCCCAGGGATGGGCATGTTTTTGTAGGCTTTGTGGCTTTGAAAGTGCGAGGCTGCTTTCAAGATTTCATAAGACTATGTCTGAGTAATGGTATTGACAGGAAGAATCCCAGTACTTCTCTCCAATTTAACTTTTCTCCAATTTAAGTGCAGAAATGCCTGAAAGTCAGGCCTGACAATTGGTCCACTGGCATCCATCTGTGTTAGATTTATCACCTGCAGC
Source organism: Aegithalos caudatus (assembly GCA_013389925.1). Lineage (NCBI taxonomy): Eukaryota > Metazoa > Chordata > Aves > Passeriformes > Aegithalidae > Aegithalos > Aegithalos caudatus. The sequence continues at coordinate 111,107 of WEIU01019307.1, forward strand.
TTCTTGGAACACAGGAATTTAGCAGCTTACCGCAAGTATCACTGGCATAGATTTATGTTTGTGATCCCCAGTTCATATTGCTCTCACCCCTTCTTTCTTCTGAGTGTATTTCTTTGTTAATTATCTGAGATTTAGCAAACTCTAAGCATGATCTAATAGCACAAAAAACAATGAGTAGGCTTTTCTAGGCAGACCAGCATTAATTTTTGCCAAAGATGTAGAAAAAGGAAGAGTTGTCTCTGGCCCACCATCAGAGGCCCACTGTGCCTAACACAATAACTTGTCAAATCCAGAGATGAGCAGTGCTGATAAAATCTGGTGAAGACTGTGGGACTCACACGTGTTCTATTGTCTTTGAAAATAAATCTGTCTCTTTTTATTTCACTAATAATGGTCAGAAATCTAATCAAACCAATGGATTGCTCCTGTATAATTTAGTGGTTCCTAATCTTCTTTTTCCTTACAATTTATAGCAATTTCTCTTCTTCCTGGCATCTGAATGGGCTGAGGGAAAGGAGTGAGGATTTTAAGAAGTGATGTCACATGCTGTTGAGTTACATAATGGCATCTAAAATTTTCTATAATTAAAGAATATACCTAGGTGAAGTCTTTGAAGTGATCAAAACTCTTTTATTTGCTTTGACATGTGAATGATTTCTATTTCACTAGAAATGCTGCTGCTATCACTTTTTTTTCTGGCTCTAATACCAACAAAGAAAATCTCAGATTGTCCAAAACCGCAAAAGCCATAAGCGAAGGCAGAGAGGAGATTTAAAAGGGGGAGATTTGGATTAAAATGTTAGTTACATTAAAATGTTTTCATTCTGGAGAGAGAAGCTGTTACACTCCTGCATAATTTCTCTTAATACTGGGTATATTTTAGTAAGTTTATTTTGAAAATGTCTAAAAGGTGTCATGCCCCTAAGTGGAGAATTTCATAACCTAATTCATATTGCCTCTGATTAAACCTGTCTGTCTGTCTGTCTATCTATCTATCTATCTCTTCTCCCTGCCTTATATCTAACCCAGCCATTTTTGCCAGTGCAATGGGAATACAAAGTACCAATTAATTCATGACAGTAGTGTTTCATGTCAACTTTGCATGGCTGTAAAAGGAGCAAGGTAATGGGATCAGATGTAGCCACTCATGAATAGTTAGTCAGCATTTTTCCACTCAGCATAGAAAGAAAACAGAAGTCAACAGCCTTAAAAACCCAAATAAACCTTCTCATATATGAGGATTTAGAGGCTAGGCTTGGATAAAAGGTCTGAGTATTGGATCAGACAGTATTACATACACAGGTGTTGGTGCTTACCTCTGGGAGTAGTTTTCTAAAACAACACTTTACCTTGCATGTCTTAGATAGTTCTGATCTTGGAGATATGAAACCTTTTTTGTGCTTGGGTTTACACAAATATGCCAAGTAACCTGCTAGAATTCATTGATATGGTGTCTGGAATTCCCAGAATTCACTGCAGATGGGCACTGAAGGCTGGTGATGAAAGCACCAGGACAGGAATCAGATGAGTGAGGCTCTTTTCCAACCTCCACCATTGACACATTCTAGCATGTGGGCCTGCATCTTTTGCACCATCCTTTGTCTATCTTTTTAAAAATTTAATTGAGATAATAAACTTTTTGGGGCTTGGAACTGTCTGCCAACTTACATCAGCTCCCTGTCCAGACTGATGTAGGGCTGGAGTGGAGACTTGGGCAGGGAGGCTTTGGCTGAGTCTTGGCAGCACTCTCTTTGTGTGCCATTATTATATAATTATATAATAATTCTCTCAGACCAGAGACAAGGAGGAAAGTGCGTGGTGGCCGTGGAAGCAGCAGGGCTTTGCAAGTCGGGTTTTGGTAACTGCGGAGTTTGTTTTCTAGGGAATAGCGGTGTACACGACACGCTATTCATAATTCATTCCACATCACACGTTCAGAGAGAGCTAGTAGCAGCTGCACGCCCCAGACACGTGCTCTTCTCCTTTGATGCTGCTCAGAATCATTTAACAAACCTACTCAAGCTGGATGGGAGAAAAGAAACGCGGCACACTCACAGAAGATTTGCCAGCCTTTTCCTTTCCATCTGCTATCAGAAATATTTTTAAAAGTGATTGTTAATCCCTATCCTTTTATAGGGGAATTCAGGAAATTGTACCCTCCCCAGAACCTTTGGATGAAAAGCAGAGGAAGATGGCATTTTGGTTGAACTACATTTGTTAAAGCATCAGGAAATTCTCTATGTAAGTGGCACCATCTCTTTCTACTGATCTATCTCAGTGAGCTTCAGTTTTGATGAGAAAAAGGTTTAAATCACTACATGATAACACTCCTGGTCCTGTTGAACCAGCAAAGAAGAGGAACTAAGCAGTTGTCATTTCAGTCTGTATGAGCTGGGCCCCTGAGCAGCAGAAGGTTTGGTGCTTCTCTCTTAGGAGGACTCAGGGCTTGCCAAGACTGAAATGGGAGGTGAGAACATACAACTCACCACAGAACTTTGTCCCTGAGGGAGAAATTATGGTAGTCTTATTGCTATGGAGCTTCCAGAACAGTATATTGTGAACTAGTGAGATCCACTGTGTTTGGGTTAGTTTGTTTTGGGGTTTTGTTGTTTGTTTTGGGGGAGTAGGAAAGGGCTGAGGGGTGTGGATGGGCAGAATAATACAAAAATCCCAAGTCTAGTAATTTTTCACTTTGTCTATTGCTCCTACACACTTGCAGGAAAAAATTAGTCTCTGAAGAGTTTCAATAACATGCTGGCAAGAGAGGAGTTCGTTTTCTACAAAACATCTGTAATTCAAATATACCCAGAAACCTGTGCTAGACCTGCATAAAGCACTGGGGTTTCTATTTACAAGGTATCTCTTCAAGTACTTTACCAGCTTTCTTTTACATTAGTTCACCTGATTGAGGTTTGTCTCTCAAAACTACTGTGCTTCCGTGAAAATGCCAACATTTGCTCACCTGTGACCCTAATCTCAAAGCTTTGCCCAATTTTTGTTTTAATCTATAAATGGTACTTTAACCACTCTTAATTTAGGATTAATTTAGTTCAGCCCGTGTGTCCCCAAATTATTTGAGACAAACCTTTTTGCTGCAGCTCAGCCAAAGTATGGGTTAAGTGAAAGCTCCTTTAAAATACTTAGCTTTATAAACACTTTACCATGTCAAGACCAATTTTCCAGGCTTTCTTAGAGATATGGACCCTGATTCAAACAAATGACTCATTTTTAATGTGCCAGCAATTCTGCTGAATTTTTGAAAGTAATACGGAATCTGTATGACTGATCAGATGACTAAATGTGAGCACATGATACCAGCAACCAGATAATGCTGGGGAAGTGAGCAAAAGCTGGGACTCTGTCAAAAAGCATCCTCTGCAATATTTCATTAAGAATCCTAATGTAAGATGTGTCAAGATCCTGAGAGCAATGATCATGAAAAGGAAATTATTTGCATGGGAAAAATATCCAGTTATTTTTAATGGGTGTAGTACAGGTGTGTGAGGGCACAATCAAATGTTAGCACCAAGCTGTTCTCAGTGAAGGGAGACCCTTTCAGTGAGATGATGAGACAATTGATAGAGAAGCTTACATCAGCAAACATGCTGGTTCACTTACAATATTATTCAAATTCGTGTTTCATAGCTGAGACAAATGGAAGAAGGAGCCTTGCAGATAGACAGAGCTTGCTCTAGAGTTGCATTAAGAGTCCACTAGCAGCTCTTGGATCAAATGATTATGTAATGCCAAAAAATATATGACAGCTTGCAAAAAAACCTTGGAATGCTTTGTGGCACGCAGACATGAAACAGCGTGTTAAAAAAAATGTGCAGTCATCTGTGGAAAATATGCTTAAGTTATTCGGTGTTGACATTGCAATAAATAAATTAGAAGCTGATCTCTCAAATGTTAGTCCTAGCAGGCAGCCACGTGCTTTGACAAGGTAGTTGCTGGATAAGCAAGGCTGCATCAGAACTGGAAGTGGGGTATGTACAGTGGGCCTCTGGGGCCACATGGCCAGCCAGGTGGTCACCAGGCAAGGGCTGGAATGGTTCTTTGTAGGACACAGGCGAGCCTTCCAGTTTCATCTAGGACAGATTGAGTCTTGTGAATTAATAGGAACATTGACACAGAAGAGAAGTGAATTTATTTTGCAAAGCTTCCTTGCTGCTCCCTAGCCTCGTAGTGAAAACTAAGTGGGAAGAGTATGGTGGGACCAAGGACTGTTTCATATTGCAATGGTGCAGTGGGAATTCTTAACATATATGGATTCCTGATCCAAAAGGGCCCCAGACTCCTGCAGCTGAGTATATGAGACACAGCAGAAGGGGCTGTAAGTGTGAAAGTAAGCCTTCCATCTCTGAGGGACTGCAGAAATGTATGCTTGATGGGGAACTTCAAAATTGTCATTTCCATTTTTCCAAAGCATGGTCTTTGATCATTCCTGAAAGGCAGCTACACTGACTGTTGTTAAGGATCTCTACGGGTGAATATCATAGCAATTCAGCAAGAAATTTATCCCAGTACTTCACAATTTTTATCTATATTTTTTCTTCCTAATGCCTAACCTAAATCATCTTCATCTTAAGCTTTTTCACTTTTGTCCTATCCATCACAGACAACTAAGCATTTAGAAATTTTCATGTTTTCCTTCTTTTGTAAACTTACAACCACTAAACATTTGAACATCCCACGAGTCCTAGACATCTGCTTTCATATTCTCATGCTTTTGCTGCACAAATTCAATATAATTATTAATATCATTTTCAGATGATGCCACACACTTTTATTCTGTCAGTTCTGTCAAAAGCTTTAGGATTAAAGAAACGGAGAAAGTAATGTAATATATCATACATGGAATATAAATTAACACATGGCAAAAGAAACCAGAGAACTTTAATTGCCCATTAATACTAAGAGTGTCAATCTTTTTCTGTTAGGCAGTTGGTAAAATTTTTTGGACTCTTCACAATTTCTGTTCTAAACTGAAATGGAGAGCTTTGTAGCAATGAATGGTGGTGGTGTCATGCGTTAGGATTTTCAGGATCTCACCTCACCACCTTTGTTCTGGATTTATCTCCTGAGAAAATCACACTTCCTTCCTCTCTAACTTGCTGCTGGTCTATTTTTTTCCCTTTTTGTTACAGCTTCTGCACTGTGACTTGCCCAAAGGTGGCTTAATTCATATGCTTATGCTTATACGGTGTGCAGCCTACTTTTGAAGTGGTGCTAGAAGCCTTTCATAGAGCTGGAGACATTATTTCTGCAGCCTTTTGGAGTCCACCCTAGGTGAGATTTGATTCACCAAACTCAGCTTCACAGCAGCCTCCAGGAATGAGATTGTTACAGGTATGAAGGAGGCAGAGGGTGCTTGGTGATCTCCATCTCCTTTAGAAAAAGCATACCATGCTCACTTACCTTTTTTTGCAAGAGGAAACCCTCCAGTGTGTGGGAGTATTGAGTACAAAAGTCCATAAGGAAACACCTGAAGCACTGGGAGGCTTTGCCCTGAATGTAGAACTCCTTAACTTAACATGCAAGGCTGACTTTTCTCCCTGTGGCTTTTAAGCCAAGGTATTTGGTGTGTGTTCCAGATCACATTTGTGTGCAGACAGTAATGCTTCTGCTTCAAGACAAATTAAAATGAGTACCTGTCCAACCTTTTGTAGTTTCCTTTCCCATGTGGGCAGGCTGGCTACATAACTGGCCTCGGACAGGGTGTGAGGTGTGCCTGCACAACTTCCACACAAACTCACACAGAGCTGGTGGGCTGTGGCAGGCTGTAGGATGATGCTGGCAGCTCCTATGTAGGATGAGGTGGAAGGTCCAGAATGCATCAAGCCCCAAAGGTGAACAGTTTGTGTCTGCAGTGGGTCCTTAATCTAATTTCTCTCCCAAAGCAATACTGTAGCAAAAATAATTATGATAGAATTCCCCTACAGACCAACTTATTTCATATTTGACCATGGATTTTGAAACCTCAGTTTTTGACTCTGTGGAATAGGTTCCAAAGAGATTTAAATTCTGGGAGCAGCTGAGTGTTTACCCTCTGATTTTGAGTTTAGCGCCTCAGAACAGAGGCACTCAAAATAACTCCTCACCCTGGAAAACTGGAAGCCCTGGGATCGCTATGGTGCCAGTAAATGTTGAGCTCAGGATTTCCTGTTTTCACTGCAGTTTATGTGGATGGATGTCACAGATTATGTATTCCCTGAAAAGCCAGAGTTCTCAACAAAGTGGCTAAAAATAAGGATGTTAAACCTCAAGCATTTCAATGACTGCTTCATTTTGGGTAATTTCACATAATTCAGAGAAACCATTCCTTCATGGTTTTTTTCCAGATTATGACTAGCAGTGTGTTGTAGGCACTATCCCTCCCATATTGTTTGCTTAGTTTTTTACCAGTTTTTGCTTTTAAAACATTATGGCCACAGTTCTTTCCTACCTTTGGGTAATGCATAACATAAAAATCCTGTTAAGTTCCTAGGTGGCCTAAATATGTTACTAGATACTGAGACCTTTTTGTGCCTTTGCTCTACAAAACCTAAATATCAAGTATCAACATTATTATATAAAAGCATATCTACATTATTTATAATTGCAACTATTACAAACCAAAAAGAAAATCCAAAAACTATTAAAAATTAGACAGTATTTTGGAAAGCAGAGGATGTTTTCATTCTCTAGTTAGGGAGAGGCTCTTGCACAGCTTAATTTGTGCAAGGTAATGTACAGGATGGGAACATACAAAATTTCCACTGACAGCAATCTTTGTCAGTACTGGGTTTTGACTGGCTGTGAGCCATTTTAGATATCTAAATTAGTGACAACCTAACTTATAAAACTGTGTTGGTAGCTCTTTTAGGCAACTTCCAAAATAGCCTTTGTCATATAAGAAAGATGGGGACAAATGTTTGAGCAGGGCCTGTTGCAATTACATGAGAGTTAATGGTTTTAAACTAAATGAGAGAATCAGGCTTAGATATAAGGAAGAAGTTTTCATTATGAGACTGGTAAAACACCAGAACAGGTTGCCCAGAGAGGCTGTAGATATCCCATCCCTGGAAACATTCAAGGTCGGGTTAGACAGGGCTCTGAACGACCTGGTGTAGTTGAAGATGTCCCTGCACATTGCAGAGTGTTGGACCAGATCACCTTTAAAGGTGATTTCCAGCCTAAAGGGTTCTGTACAGTGTGTCTTGACTCAGACCAGCAAGACTGAGGTATTTTTCCAACATCAGTTCTCCTGTGTCTCTGAAGAAAATATTTATTCCTGTGTTTCTGTGGCTCCACTCTTCAATGTGTCAGCAGTAAGCAACTGGAGCCATAAGGTGGCCACTTGGTGCCAGTCTCCTGTTCGGGCAGTTACACATTTTGCCTCCCCAGTAAGTTTTATTCTTTTTTAACATCTCATGGAAAGTAGCCCATTTTGGTTTTGATGAGATTCCACTGTTTTGTGGGCAAGTATAGACGTGATATTTACAGAAATCATAATGTACAACCCAGACTGATGAGGGCATCTGCTGTGGCATTAGGTGCCACCATGGTGACACAGGGCATTTAGAGCACATTGCCACCCCCTTGCTGGCAGTACTATCCTCATTTCCAGGAGAAAGCTGTAGCAGCCTTTCTTTCCATGGTACAATATTTTCTCCTACTGCCCTCAATCTAGCCACAGTAGTGGCCTACAGACATGCAAAAACTATCTTTACATGGAAGAGAGCAATGAAAAAGCCTTGTCCTCATTGTTATGTTTTTTAAGGCTAAACTGGTGAGCCAAATCTAGCACCTGTGACACCAACCCTGCTATCAGCTACACCTGGCTACACCTCTCCCATGAGCCAGTTTAGTGTTGGCAGCTGTGGAGGCCTTGCAGAGGGAGGATTTCCAGGGGGATTGCTGCAGAGCTGATTGCTTGGCATTGTCAAAAGGGCTCCCAACAGCCCTTTGCAGGTGAGAGCCACTCTCTCATCTGGTGCTGCACTAAGCACATCTCTCTGTTAACCCCTTTTAGCTGGGGCTACAAAAGGCTCAGGAGGAGCCCTTTGAACCCCTCCTGGGAGGTGTATTGCATAAGCAACAAGCAAGCACTTCTGAAACCAACCTCTTGTGCAGTCAAGGTCAAAAGAAAGATGGAGATATTCAGAAAGGATCATAAGGTAAATCATAGCCTAAACCTAGAGAAAATTTGTTTTCTGCACAAGGTAAAAGGAATGTGCAGTATTCTAAAATGGTTTGCTAGCAATATTATGCAACTGTGTTTAGCTTGTGTTCTGCAGTACACTCAACATCTTGTTGGATAATAGGATCCTCTCAACTGTTATTTTTTACTATCTTCTGGCTGTATCATCTGTGATGTATTTTCATTTCCTAGGTTTATTCAAGTGCACTTGCAGGTACAATCCGAAGTGTGGTTGAAGAACCACTTCAGTTTCTGAATTCTAACCTCAGACACAAAGGAAATATCTTTCATTTGAAATAGCTCTGTTTGAATATTATGCATCTACCTGCACTACAAAGAATCCAAAACACTCTATAGCATTTCATGGTGTGGAACTCCACACCTTGGAAGTGCTGTTGAATGTTGATATAGGTATCAATGAATGTTGATATAAGTATCACTCTCTGCAACTGTTTTGTAAGGCAAAACAAGTAGGCACTACTTCTGTCCCACAGACAAGGTGATTGTGTTTACAGCCTGTGTTTCTCAAGTATGGTATTTTAACTTTGATTACACAACTACCAGTAAGGAGATCTTGAATTGAGATAAAATTAGGGGATAGCATTCAAAATCTGTATCCTAATATCTACACTTCCCCAGGGGTGGATAATCTGTGAGATTTGGAGTGCTGGGCTGTTGGTAGGTGCTGTGTCTGTTGGCCAAGATATGGTGCCCCAAAACTTGTGTTTGCAGAGTTCAAAGCCATCTGATTGTGAAATTCCAGCTCGACCCTTGAGCCATGTTTTTCCTTTTAACCTTGCAGTGCAGCGAGTCCAACGCACAGCAGATGAGTGTGCGAGGTGTAAAGGATGGAGGGGCAGCACTCAGATCCTTGTAGGCTCCTAGAGTTTTGTTCTTTGTGCCACCCTGTGACATCAGTGACTGTGGAAATGGCCACTCTGGGTTAAGCAAAGGGTAAAAATATTTCTACTGCCCTTTCTAATGTCCTCAATACTTTATCATGCGACTTTGAAGTCCTCAATGCTAAGAAATCTTATCAGATATTTTACTATGATCAGTCTGATGGCTTATTAAAATTTAGCCCTTCAGGAGATTTAGGGTTGGAGACTCAAATAACTGAAATGCCAGAAATCACTAATCACTTCTGGAAATCTTCCCTAGCAAGTATGCATATAATAGGCACAAAAGTGCATAAAAATTTAAGGGAAAGTGAGAGGGGATTGGAGATGAACTTGGAGAAGAGAGGACAAAGGCATGACTTGTGCTTAAGCCAGGTATTGTGTTAGCAAATAAGCATGAAAAATACCATTCACCCCAGAGGCCTTATTTTCACTTTCTCTGTTTCTAGTTCTTAAGTGATTTGTGGCAATTGTGTGCTGCCATAAGCCTGCTTATAACACCAAGTGCAATTGAATGTTGTGGGAGAGCACAAAAAACTGTTTCCTAGGGAGGGAAAGTTAAAGGTGATTTTAAAACATAGGGCTAGTTGGGAATCAGAAAGTGCCCAAATTAAAGTTTGTGATTATTAAAAAAAACAACAACAACAACAAAAAAAAAAAACCCACCTCAATCAGAGCTTAAAGGTGTGGGGTTTTTTGTTGTTTTTTTTGTTTGTTTGTTTGTTTTATATTTAATTTGCACAACAACCTCAATGAGGTGGAAGAAGAATAGTGATCTCTTCCTTGAATGCCGTGTCTCAGATTAAGGTACACAATTTTCTGGAAAGATGGAAAAAAGCCTTTTCCTGTCTTGATGCATTAGGTGCAAGCAACTTCCCTAAGCAGATTATTTGCAGTTTAGCATCATAAATGCCACTCTAACCTCAGGATAATTCAGAGGACACTGATTTGAGTGCAGTAAATGGTTTCCTCCATAAAGCCATCTTTTCCAGACATAGGAAGCACATCTGGGGTGCTGACTGGAGCCTGGGGAGCTGAATACACTCCCTGTTGCCACTTTGTCTGCCTCAGAAACAAGAATCCAGGATTTCTGACCCTTTTCCCCATATCTCATTAAGCAATCCAGGCAGCCACCTGTTTGTGGGGAGCTTTGATACACAGAGAATTTGCAATGTGGTAGGAGTCCATTTCTACACCACTTCTTCCAGTGAGCAGCAGAGCTGGGCTTTGATGTGAAATGTTAAGCTGAGTATGTGATGATTAAGCTCTTCATAATCTAAGTTTGTGGATTCCCAGATCTAAGCTCTTCATAACACAGTGTCTCACTGAGGTAAAGATTTGCAGCAGAAAAATTAGCTTATCTTTAACCTGCCATTGTGGGTTGACAAAATTTGCATTTTGCAGACTTTTTGTCTCGGTGCAAGTGTTGACAGAGTAGTAGGATTCCTTTTTTTTTGTTGTTTTTTAAATTCCTTTTCAAAATAGTCACAAAAGTTGGGGAGGGAGGAATTGCCAACCGTATTTTAAAGGAGCTGTAGCCATGGTAACAGAGGTACCTTCAGTTGCCAAGGTAACAAATGCAGCTCGACTGCCTTGCTGTAAAGCCAGACAAATATACTCATGATCTGTTGATTTTAAGATGATTTATAAATTGTTGAGCTATTTTAGGCACTTAAATCCATAAATCAAAATGTCTGTTGTAACGACCAATACACTGTACTATTTATGCATTATTCACCCCATTCTTATTTCACCAACTGGATTTTCCCCCCATCAATGTATCTAGGCTTTTTCCAGTCCTAGTTTTTCTTATTTATTGTTCAGAAAACGGATCTTTCATCAGAAACAGATGATTCATATTGCTGCTTGTAAATCTCATTTATTTGAGAAATTCTAGCCCCCTCCCATACCTCCCCTGCTCAGTCCTGCAGTGTCTAAATGGAGCTTTATGTACTTCAGCCCTGAAACAACAAAATATGCTTTGCTAAAAATTTGCTAATGAATTAAATCAATACAATTTGGAATGAGTTCCATCTCAAACAATCAATACAGGCCCAGTGATGTACAACAGGCAGGCAGGTAAATTGGTCTAAATAAATTTACAATTGATTTTACTTTTAAAACCAAATTAGGACACTTACAGTCTTACCAAATAAGATCAACTGCAACTTATGCAAACAAGAGTATTCCTGGTTTTGTCTTTTTTAATACTAGTAGTGAACCTGTTACTTTTTAAAGCTTAGTAACTTTTATTCCTGGGCTAATATGCACACTTTCTTGGCCCAAAAGCATGGGTTGGCTATTATTAAAACAGGTCACGTTTATTCATTTCTCAGATTGTTTTCACTGGTAACTTGTGGTAGCCTCTGCTTGTTAATGAGCACTAAAGGGTTGAATAATTCAGTGTGAGTTATGTAATAGGTTTGTACACCTGTGTCCTCTTATGGATGTGCCTGAGGGTCAGGACCTGCTTCTGAAGGCAGTGCTGGGTTGCGTGGGTGCACCAGCTCCGTGTGCCTTCGTTTCCCTCTTCCCCATCTGAATTCCCCACTTTGCCACTTGGGTTTGTGTGCCCAAGGAAGAGTAGACCCTTGAAGGAAAATGCTTTTTGTCCAGGTGGGGCATTGTGCTGAGTGTACACTGCTTGATGCTGGCAGGAGGATGTCCAGAACCGTGCAGTCCAAGGTCAGCAGAGCTGCATGGGCATATTGGGCTTGGATCTGGAAGGAGCATAGCTGTGACAGTCTGCCCAAGTCTGCAGGATCTGCCGTTCCTAATCTGCTAATTTGGAGGTATTTCCCCTGCACTGATGACTCACTCAGAGACATGCAGCAGGCAAATCACTGGGAGGGGAATGAAATATGCAGTGCCTGCTGCATTCATTTCTTGTGTCTCTAGCCATGATTTTCAATAGTTACGCAAAGCTTACAGTCTGAAACCAAGTAAAAAGTCTGAAAAGCTGAGTTGTAGAAAGTTCTCTCAGGTCTGCTAATTTAAAAAAATGGTGTCAGCAATGCTGTAAGACTGACAAAGTTAAGAAGCTGCCTTTAAAACCTTGTAGATACTTAGGCAGATGTCATGGGATTTACCGCAGCCACTGGGTTTTAGAGGTGCTTATTTTCCATGAACACCATATGCTTGCTCAAGAGCATGATGTTACAGTATTCTGCTCTAGTGTAATGACCATGAGCAGTAGTTCTCCTTGCTCAAAGTCTTATTAATTCTTCACATGCATACATAACTCATATTAGTATTAAAGATGAGCAAATCAGAGTTATTAGGTGGTGCTTTACCCCCAGGCTTTTGGCATATCAGATGTGACATCATTCTTACAAATCTTGGAAGAGAGAAATGCCAGAAGGTGTATTTGTACATCCTGCTGCAACTGTGAGGATCTTCTGGGGTTATTCAGAGTATTATAAGGGATTAGTTTCTTTTCCTTTAAGGGAGAATTCCAGAGTGAAATAATTCAATTCAATTTTTTTTTTTAGCCTAGCCTCATCATACTTTCATTCCATTATTCCTATTTATGTGCTGCTTAGTTTCGCTTGACCTTTTCCTTCTTGGTCAAAGTGCCCTTCAGCTTGTTGCAAACTACTTTTTTGCCTCTCTAATCTGTTGCTTAGCAGAGATGGGAATATTGAGTTGGTTCAATCTGTCTCCAGCCTGTGGATGTGTCTTCATTTTTTAGTGATGATTGCCTAAAAAATAAGGATTGGGAATACTGGGATCTCTTCAAAGCTCAGTTTAGACTATAATGTTTTTATTTTCAATATTAACCCTTAAATGTTATTGTTTTTATTGGTGGGATAATGAGATATCTTGCACAGACTTGTTTAAATTAATAGAATGTTATAAGGGTTTTACTTCTCAATACCTCAGTTAAAAAAAAATAATCTAATAAGTCTGTCGCTTTGTCTGCCTTTCTAACTTACTCAACAAGAGCTCAAGTACAAGATGTTCTTGTCTGCTGCAAGTGACAGATTCACTGCATTCACCCAGCCCTCCCCTCCCTGCCAGACAGGGAACTGTATCGAGATAGTCGAGCTGCCTGAACATAAAGAATATCTAGAGTGACTCTGTGGCTTGTGGATGCAAGAAACACAATGCAATGCATTTATTACAATGTCATGCTCTTCTAAATGGACTTGGATCTCTGACTGGCTCTCTGGGATTAAATATTTTCAACAGTGACTGGAGTGTTTCTCCTCCCAACTCTTGCTTAGGTTTCGTGGTAGCCATTTGGGTGAACTTTCCTTGGGAGATGTTTGGAAAATGGCCAATGAAATTTCATTAATCTCATGGGCCAGGGACCCTGGATATGCCATGGTCATTAGTGCTAGAGCTAAAATAGAAGGTAATTGAGTCAAAATGGGGAAGCAGAGAGGTGTTATTTTCTAACACCTGTCTTTGTATTTTTCAAAAAACCCCCATGTAGTGGAAGGCAATATGTCAGCAGTTTCAAAAAAGAGAGACTAACTCTTGATCTCCTGCAGAAGGGCAACACTGGAATTTGCTTTTGTGCCAGAAACAATGAATTTCATAACTGTTGATTTTTCTGAGTTATGAGTGGCTGTTGGTCTGACTTTAGGCCATGGTCATGCAAGCAGAAATTCTGGTAGAGCCTCTGGTTTATCACAAACATCTAGCACTTAGCAAAAATGCTGGGGGTGGAAAAGAAGGTGGAGAATTCAAGTGTTTTAGCTAATGGTGATGAGTGGTGGCTGTGAGAGCTGGAAATCTCCCCTTCTTGTTGTGCTGTAAGTAGATGATCTCAGTCTCCAGTGCAGTCAGACTCTGCTTGGCATTGCCTTGTCTGCCTTATTTTGACTGTCTCACCCCCTTCCCTTTATTAGATTTGTATGTACAGTCAGTTTCTGTGTTCTGGGATCCCTTTCTCATCTGTGCCCGTGTGAAAGGGTTGCAGTAGTTGTTTTTAGGACCTTCTGCTATATCAAATACAGAAATAGACTGGAGTCTTCTGAAAAGGGAATAAATTCTTCTCATGCTACTAAGGACATGTATCGCTGGGTTAAAAAAAGAGTGCTGATGCAAAGCAAGTCTGTAGCTTGGAAGACAAAATCTTTTTGCTCTCCACACTCTGAAAAAGATTACTATTGTTTGGAAGCAAAGAAATACAAAATGGGCAGAAGGTGGTGTGCCTAAATGGATTATAGTGTGTTGCTTTAGAACAAGGCATCTCTTTCATCCTACCAAATGAATTGTCAGAAGCCGTTGTGTTTTTCTGACAGCCTTTGTTTTGCCATGTGCACTGCAGCACCAATGCTATATTCTCTAAACTGCCCTCAACAGGAGCTTCACCAGTACTGCAGTGAGTGTATTTCCTGTGGAAATATCTGCCGTATTTCAGCTGGCTGGTTTCAGCTGGGGTAGGTGAGCAGCACAGCCTTGCCAGATGCTTGGCTGGAGATGTTAATGTGTTCTGTAACCAAAGCTTACAGGGCGATTTGCACTAATAAGAGCAAGTGCTTTAGGGGAGGTTGTTTCCACTGGCAGAGTGCAAAACTATGCTTTCAATTCTCTTGTTTCTTGCAGCCAATTTACCATTATTTTGGGAATGTTAAGGAACAGTGTGCATGTAAGTGGGAAGGAGCAAGAGATGAAAACAAGGAAACATGACATTGTGCTAATTAGCTTTCTGCTGCTTGGCAACAACTAAATACTACCTGGGAGCAACAGGACTAAGACTGAAAGGAAAAGCAGGTAGCTGAACTTGGGATTTGACACCTTTTTTTTTCTTTTTCTTTTTTAAAAAATCCTCTGCTCCTTATCTTTCTTCAAATCATAAATGGAAGAATAAGAATCTGAGTGAAATTTTTCCCTGTTGTTGCATGTTTTCTTTGGGAACATATAACTGCCACATGGTTTATGGTTGTAGTATACCAGGTCTTGTGCATTGAACACAAAGTGAAGGTCTCATGAGATATGGTTTTCTTTTCCAGACTGATGGAGATGTCTAGATACATACTACTTCATTAGCATAATGATTTTGCCTGTTGTTGGATACCTTATTTGTTTGCTTGGTTTATTTTCATTTGTCCACTAAAACAAACTGCACATGTCTATATTTTTATACACCTTGCTCAGAGAGAGTTCTTTATAGATCTTTCAGATAAGTCTAAAAGAGGAAGATCTGTCTTATTTTTTTTCTCCCTGAAATCAGCAAGGTCAGGCCAGAAATGACAAGGTGCTCTGTGGCACTTGGAAAAGAATGGGAAAATATTATAACTGTTTTAGATATGACTTGATTGAAATGAGAGATTGTTAAAGTAGAAAGCATATTAAAATAAAATCTTCATCACCATTTTAGGTAATCATCTAGAAAATGACACTCAGACTTAGAGAGGATTATAGGGACTCCCTGCAGGCAGGTTTGTGCCTGATGGCATCTGCCTGGCTCTCTGGAATGCCTGGACCTGGTGCTGAGCCCACCTCCCCTGTGATGCCTCAGTGAGAGGTGTCTGGCTCTCCTTTCACACACCTGCCCTCAGCTGATCCAGCTGTTCCTTGCACCATGGAATTAGATTAGTCAGTTTTATGCCTTTGCCATTTGTAAGTGACACATTAATTTTCGGTCTGATGCCTGCTGCACAAGGCATACTTCTGGCAGGCTTTGATATTAATGCTTCATAGAATCTCAGATGTGTGAGGCTGCCTACCAGACGTCAGAAACGAGTGGCTTTTTTCATCCATTATGATGGGCTTTGTTGCTTTAAAAAAAAAAAGTGGCCAGGTCAAGGGTACATTTGTGTGAAAGAATATCAAATGCAACCAGCCTACCATGCATGAAATTAAAGAAAAATTCTTAGGGGTTGGGAAACAATATACCAGTGAGGAAAGCAAAGCATTCCTGGAAAATTTGTAGACCAGTGTTAGGTTTTGGTATTCAGTGCTCTTCCCTAGAAATCAGTGTCTCAGTTGTGAGGTGACGCTGGCAGCGGATGTGGCAGGAGGAGCTCAGCTGGGTTTGGTCTTTCTGAACCCTTATCCTGATGGCACTGAAAGTCACACTCTGGCTGTTGGGTTCTGTGCCTGGAGCAAGGTGTGGTGAGACAGTGGAATTCCTGAAGGAAAGCCCAACTTGAGACCCTGTGTCTGAAAGTTCCACATTGCTGAGGACTGAGCCCTATCAACAGAGTCCTATTGCTTTGTCTTTCGTCTCACACTGTTAGGGAGGTTCTGATCTGCTCACACAAACCCCAGTCCAGTGCAACCCATTTCTACAGTGTTGAGTCAAACTGCAGAGATGGCCTTTCAGTTTCAACTAATAACTTTTTGCATTTAATTCCTTGTAGGTTTTTGACCTCGTTGAAGTGGGGGACTGGCAGGTAGTTGAGGAGGGGAGAAGAAAAAGATGGCGTTCTGCTCACTTTTCGCTAGGAATCAGTGTCAAAGATTAATATTGTGTTAAACAGCTTTATCCATGAGCATATCTCAAAATGATTTACAAAAGAGATAGGCTAGCATTAATTCCCCATTTGTGGTTAGGGAAGACCAAGCTGCAAAGATGAGATTGTATTTGCTCACTAGTTAAGTATACGTGCTTCTAGGAAATAAATAAACACAATCCAGAATGTAGTGTGGAATGTAGATATGGCAAAAATGTCCCCTGAGAGCAGGTATTGCTTTTAAGCTACAATGTCAGTGAGCGTTCAGGCATGACTAAACATGATTCATTAAGTCTGTTTCTTTGAAAATTCTGTTCAGATAGAAGTAGAAATGGGGCAAGAGCCAGGCAACTTCCAAATATTGGAGCACTGTGAGTTATGATGCCTCTATCCATTTGCTGCATTATTGGTACAGCTTAATGGAACTGTGGAAAAAAAGGAAAACATCAGTCTCTAGTAGCTTTAGCCTGTTAGACAGGTATTGAGTCCAGGGTCATTCAGAAAACCAAGTTCTGTAGTCCATTACCTTCTAGTTTAAAATTGGAACAAGAGCACTTTTCTGCACCTCCAAGGACTCTGAAAAAGAATAGGGCCTGCTGCCTTATTTTTCCCTGACTCCTTATTTAAAGAACTGGTGAGACTGGTAAAAGATACAGGCTTCACATCACAACTTCATGTGTAGACTTGTGACTTATTTAAAAGGACCAATGATGTGGGTCAAGACAGTCTTTATTATTTTTTATTCTCATTATGATTCTAAACCCAGCAGTTTTCAGGAAAGAATTTTGTGTTTGAGGCTGCATTCAGGGCACAGCTCTAAGCTCTGGCCTTAAAATCAGTGTGTTCACCTCGGACTAAATCAGGGTGAAAAAGGACATTGGCAAGATAACAGGAATATCACAACTGGAGATAATGAAGTTCCTTAAGAAACCAACTCCCAAGTAGCGAATAATGAATGGCAAGACTGGTTGGGAGTGCAAGGACAAACTCTGTGCTGTGCTTACAAATCTGCTCACTGGCTCTGTTCTGGAAAAATCAAGTTTTGCTGGTGTGCATAATAGAACTTTTGGAAATAGGTAGAGACATTGCAAACTGGATGATGCAAGTTTTTTTGTCAGGCTGTTCTTTTGACTTGGGCATCAAGATATTCCTAATAGATTTCTTTGTCATAGAGGGTTATATTTACAAAGCAGTATGCACAATTTTTTTCTCTCTTAACCTGGGAAGAAAAGTAAAGTGCTCCTTTTAAAGTGGTTGAACAGAAAAACCAGTGTGGAGTTTGTCTGCTTATTGTACAGGAGTATGTGTTTAGAAGCATTCAAATACAATTGAAGGACTGCTTTCCTTTGTGGTCAATTTATCCCTATTCACATGGATAATAAGAAACCCGTGTATATAATGACTTTTGAAATTTATATATATTTTTTTAAGTCACATTCCAGGGGAGATGAATTTACTCTGAAGTGATTTGCCTGATCCTTCAAGAAGCTCCTTGAAGAGTCAGGATCTACATGCAGGTCCTTGGAGTTCAGTACTTTAGCTAGAAAACTATTATTCTTGTCATATTTTATCCTTTCAGCAAAAATATCTATGTAGGCTACAGTCATGCTGTTCTTGAAATCGGTGGATAATCTGTGGCTTGTTTCAGTGGTTAGAAAATTCAGCCTCTGGTGTCCATGGAGCAGTGAACTTTGTGTTCTGTCCAAAGCTGTTTTCAGTCATTAGAACAGTTGTGAACCATTCATTATTGAGCTGGACTCTCTCATAAAACCTCAGTCCATAGCATTTTCAGTTTATGTGTTTGACATGGGGTTTACAATGCATAGAAAAATTTTCCTTTTTACCTGTGAACAATTAACTATATTTTGAAGCAGCTGTTGAAGTGGTCCCAAAAATGCAAGTTGCTGCAGAGATGGAGAGAGACTTTGTGTCATGGGGGCATGTTGGTGCTGGGTAAAAACACCAGGCAACTCCCCTGGGATCAACCTGTACTCAGTAATAGAGACAAAGCTCTTTTCATCTGCAAATGCAACAGGGACCTCTGGAGACACCACATCTTTCTGTTGAAGTGCAAACTTGGTAACCTATGAGAACAGAACTAGCAAAAGCCATTTGTCACAATTTTGGGAAGGATAGCAAGAGGTTACAGAGGTATCAGTCTAAGCCACTACCCAGACTTAGCAGCTTGGTTAATTCACTTGCTTCTGAAGAGTAATTATCAAATGTTTTGTTTTACCAGCCTGAGGACTAGAATATTGAGTAAGTCCTGGTTTCATCCCCTTTCCACTGTCCTATTTTGCCAGGGAATATGTACTCAAATACACATAGCCAGAAATACTGTTCCTTCATGGTCGGGGAATACCTAACCTTTTAAAATAGATTCCTGACTCTCATGCTGTGGGTTTCTTGAGGGCAGAACACGATGTCCCATATGTATGAGGGACTGCTGAGAAATACCATCAGTGAGACAGGCAGTGAATTCCTGGGCACAGTCAGGGCTGGATAATGCCAGTGATGGAGAAAAGCAGCCAGTTCCTGGTGGGAGAGAGGTGGGTAGTTGGCAGTTGTTTATTTTTTTGCAAGGGGAAAGAGAGGCACAGTTAAAACAAAGATACATATACAATTCTTGCTAGCCAATTGGCACTTCCCAATTCATACAGCAAGTTGGCATTGTTGGCTTGATCTTCAAAATACTGATTTTCATGTTTTCTTTAGGTCTGTGCAAAAAAGATAATCAGTATCTTTCTCTGTTGTCCTCCAGTTTATGCTGAACTGTAATACCCTTGAGAGAACAAATGCCACAACAGCAGGTTTATAGTGTCATTTGGGTTTTGGTTATGCATGTAAAGTCCAAGGCCTTTTTCTTTATTAGGGTACAGCTGGCATTAGTTTTACACCAGCCAAACTAGGGCATTCAACAGCAGGTAGCAGAAGGCAGAAACCTCACAGCTAATGCTTTGCCTGTGTACTGATCATCTTGATAAACTGAGAGAAATATGTAAGCTTAATAGCTGCTCATGATCTCACATATCTCTTTTCTTTAATGAACCTCCAGAACCATATGCACTGATCTTCCACTGAGTCTGAGGTAACTCATCCCTCCTAGCTGTAACCAGGAGAAGTCCTGTGTTTTCCCAGTGTGCTGTACCCTTGGTAATCCCTGCTAAATTGGAATTGGTAATGGTGTGGAGAGGAGGAGGGGGTCACTGAAACAGGGTCAAAACTGCTGAAATTGTATACACAAAAATTAATATTTGATAGCAGATGCAGCAACCCCTCAGAAGTCTTAAGACCATCTCTCAAGAAAGGTTCAACCAGCTATCCCTGATCCACAAGTTCTCATTTCAAATGCCTTCTGCCTGACACCATCCACCACCTCCCAGCATCCTGCATATTTGCAGATATTGTCACAGAAAACTGATGTCACGCAATGATGTGAGAAATTCTGCATTCAGTAAGTTGTTGTCTGACTCCATTTAACAAAAACGTTCTTTCCTTAATGTTCCTTGAAGCCACAGCAGAATTTCCAGCAGTGTGGAGTTGGGGATGAGGGTCACTAAGAGCCAGAAGGGCTCAGTGTGGAATGGAAGCAGTGATATCTGTGCATTGTGTGCTGGGGGAGCAGAAGAAAAGGGTGGGCTCTCTGTAAATACACTCTGGAGCAGTGGGCATACACAAGGGAATTGGAGTGTAAGTAAGTGGTGGGACACATTCCATTTGCTTGTTTGTGTTCAGTGTGGCTAGAAAAGGTGCATTATTATATTTTTCTGCAAGCCTCATGTTTGTTGTGGGTTCAGATTCCTGACAGGAGAACAAACCATGGCTGGGTTGTGTTTTGCTCAGGACTGTGTAATCCTGAGCTGTGACACACGCATTCAGGCACTGTGGTATGTACACCTGATGGCACATGGAGCACACTCCCATTAATCCTTGGAAAGCTGCTCAGTGCTGCTGAGCTCAAACATGTACACAAAACAAAAGCACCAACCCTTGCCACAGGTAGTAAAGCAGGGAACGGGCCATTTCAAAAGGGAAGTAAGGTCACCAAACTGTGGGGTAATAAAAGATAATCCAGCTTTCCAGAGAAATCTACAGTTAGGAACATTGCCACCTGGTAACTCTGGAGAGAGGTCTTCTCAGTATGTACTGATTTTTCCCTTCCTTCTCACTTTACTGTGTTTGATGATAATGGGGAGCATCCACAGCAGACTATTTATGCACTGTGGAGTGGTTAGTTATATTTCAAGATGTTTAGGGATAGATATTTTATTTTTCCATGACATTTCATGTGTTAGGTGACAACAATCCTTATGCAGCCCATAAAAAAAAAAAAGGGCCAAACAAAACAACAGAGCTTTGATCTTGTCTGCATCTTTGTAGGTTGGCAAGACAATATAAGGGTCCATTTGGGTACCACGGCAGTGATGCTGTTCAGCATTTTATTGCTTCCTATGCTCAAACAAATTTATGTGAATTTAGGTGAGTGTTGACAAGCTGATCCTTACTATTTACTTCTGAGATTTCTGGATAACTGCTGTTACCTCATGTGACAGACCAGGAAAAGGAAACAGGTGAGGGTCAACACTGAACCCTGGATTAAGGGAAAACCAGAACATTCCAGCACATCTTTTGTTGCTTCAGATAGTGTTTCATTTCAGTTCCTGGTTTTAAACACCAAAGAGCGGCACTTAGAGTCTAAGTACAGGCAATGAGATAACTTAATAGCAAAGCTATTTGGACCAACTAAAATCACAGCAAAATTGCAAAACGATCTCTTGGAAAAAGTAAACATCCGAGAAGTCAGCAATCAGAAAAAATCAGGGGAAGTGCTGAATTTGCATATTACAGGGTCTGCAATAAAAGCCACCGTGAGCTTTGTGTTCAAGTCATGCCCTGCAGAGCCAGAAGCTCTGAAGGACCCACAAGGGGCCTTTGGTGGCCTGGCCTGCACAAGTTGCACTGTCTCTATAATTACAGAGTATTTCCCTCCAGACTGGACGCTTTGAGCATGTATTAAGTGTGCTGCCAAAGTGCAAACTGTGATCTGTTTGTACGTTATTTTCTGGCTTGCTAAAGGAGCCATCTTAGCAGGGGCTTGTAAATGTGGCTTATCCTGTTGAGATTCCATTTCCTGGACCCTTACAGACAGAATTGCTTTTACAAACCAGCCACTTCCCTCAGCTGGTACTGCTGCATTATTAATATGCTTGCCTTGCTTCAGGAAGATACTTTTCCAGTGTAAGATGAAGTTTAGGTGACAGGCTTTCATGACTGCCCTCCCCTACCCCCCAAATAAGCTGCTACAACTAGCTGGAATTTTAAGCTTTTATATTTAATCATTAAATTTGCATCATCTGCTATAACTTAAGCCTTGATGGATGGGCTACTGCAAGTACTGTATTGGTC
Organism: Aegithalos caudatus; assembly: GCA_013389925.1. Taxonomy (NCBI): domain Eukaryota; kingdom Metazoa; phylum Chordata; class Aves; order Passeriformes; family Aegithalidae; genus Aegithalos; species Aegithalos caudatus. The sequence goes on from WEIU01019307.1 coordinate 133,003, forward strand.
AGGCTGCTCAAGCATGTTATCATCTGCATACATATTGCTGGGTGCTGCACTCCACATGTGTCCCCCTGGATTTAAATTAAACTTGCCTTCCAGTTGTTATTCCAGAAAAAGCCAGGGAGACAAAGTATATTAAGACTGCCATGATTAACAATAAATTTCCTTTGTTATTGACAAAATAATTACTACTACTTAGTAAATGCACACGGTAATACGCCCTGACAGGAAGAGCATCTCTAGAGAGATGACTTGGAAGAGAAGCCCAGAAAAGCAAAAAGATTTGCTGAGCTCTCGCAGCAGGAGGTTAATGGCAGAACCTGCTGGTCTCCTGACCTGGCAGGGCAAAAAACAGGTGTCTGGAAGGGATTCAGTTAGCAGAAGTTGCACTATTTTTTTTTTTTTTTTTAACTTTAGTGTCATTAAAAAAGGATTTAATGTGAGGTAATGTGGCTTTGTGCACAGGAAGGAGGGGGAGTTATAAATAACCTTGTCTTGCATCATACCACACCTTCTCTCTGTGGATATTGGAGCACTTGACAGATTAATTAAGATGCACAACTCTCACCAGAGATCTGTAAAACATCAAAAGCTGTTGAGTTACCCAAACCCTAATGACTTTTTCATGTCACCTGAGCAGCTCTAGGTGACTGGGAGCACCACTAAACTACTGACAATGCAAAGAAGAGTTCATTGGTGTAAATCCACGTGAGCCTATTTAAATGGTGACAAACCAAGCTGTGGGTACACGATGGTTTGGAGGCACACTCAGGTAATCACACTGCAACAGGTGTCCTTTTTCTAGAGGGAAACAATGGATGCCAAGAGGCCAAAGGCCATGTTCTAAAATGAGCTTGTCTCTGGTTTCACTCTGGCCACACTTTCTGGTTGCACCCAGAACACTAGGGGGTACTCTTAGCTTTGCTCCTGCAATGGGAGCTGAGTTTTTGCTGTTCCCTGTTGATAGGGATGAGTCATTCAGAAAATTCTGGGTTTGTTCAAGTTTGCAGGTGATGACAATCCCTAGAAATAGATTAAAAGACTTGAGGGTGTTAGCTGGGATTTTTGTAAGTGAACCTAAGTGGATTAGGGACCCAGCACTCTTCACAGGTAAGTGGGATGGGGCATGTGATTTCTGAAGATCCCTTGTAAAATCTGACTCTGCCTAATTATGCAAAATGCAAAGAGATGCATCAGGTGTTGTGAAATAAGGGAAAAAAGGAATCTAATGTGAAAATCTAGTCATGAATTTTATTCCTCTATATCTACTCCTGCATTCTGTGGCAGACTATGAACAGCTACTTCTTGGATGTCATTTTCTAAAGGTTCTGTGAGAAAACTGGGCCAGGAATAGCACCAGCAGACAGAAACATCAGACATCCTCTCCAGCATGTAGTGAAAGACTGAGTGACTTAGCAACATGGGATTCCAATTTCTCATGAAAGGATACCTGCTGTGGACTCAAAAAAAAAAAAAAAAAAAAAAAAAAAAAAAAAAAAAAAAAAAAGGAGGGTGTGGAGGAGGCTTGATTTGCCTGGGTAGCTGGTGATCAGCATTACTGGGAGCTTGTGCGTGCATTAGGGAAAGATCGTGTCCTGAGGTCTCCAGAGCTGTCACCAAGGAAGTGTCAGGGTGCCCAGGCAAGCAGAATCCACAGAAGGGGATCTGCAGGGCTGCCGCTCTGGCAGCACGGATGACTGGAGTTGTCACTTTGGGGTAATGTGATGTATGCATTAAAAGGGGGGAAAAAAATAGCCACAACAAAAAACCTCCCTAAAACCCTGTCAGCAGCAAACACTAGGCTTTAAGCCTTGTAAAGAATATGTGACACAACTATTTATTTTTAATGCTGGTGTGCTCAGCCCTCTTCCTCGCTGCTCATGCCTCCTCTTTTCCTGTCTTCTTGGCTGTGTCCATGGAGAACAGCACTCCCAACAGGCTTGCATCTGTCAGATTCTCCTGTCCTGGACTGCCCCCTCCCTTTCTGCCATTTGTTTGAGTTTTGATCCAGGACAGTTGGAAGCTTTGCCCCTCACATGTTGTTTCAGAGTGCCAGGGACAGAAGATATGCTGCAGGCTTAGAGTATGATCCAAAGCCATTTGGCCTTTTGGATCAAATCTTTTTCTGTTTTAAAAGCTGGCAGCGAGGCTTGGGACTGTGCTGAACAAGTGTGGCTTCAGGTCACTGATTTATTTGTATTTATGATGTACTGGTCCATGTAGTTGTGATGGCACTAATCTCTCAGGCCTTTTGGCTTTCTCAAGGAGAAGGCAGGCAGAAGGCTTTTCAAAGAAAACATTTTCTCCCTGTTCTTAACAAATTGGATGTTGAGAGGAAAAAAGTAGCATCCAAATTACAGCCAGGTCAATGTGGCTGCTTTAAAGAGATGAAGAAAATAAGGAGCAAGAGTGAGCAGCTTTGGGCTCTGAGACTTTCAAGACCTAACTCTAACCTTGCTTTTCCCATGACTTCTTCTAGGTTGTTCCTCCTCTCAATTCCTTACACTTTTACTTGCTAGAAGATGGTTCTTGTTTCCATTATTGCAAAATGTGGCTGGTGAAGGCTTTGTCAGGCTTTTCTAGGTGCTTCTCAAAGAAGAAATGTCTTGCTGCTGTGGTTTGGGAAGCAAAATCCAGTTCCCAGGTTAGCAGCACCTGGGGAAGCCTGTGTGTCCTTGTCACCATGAAGTGGGACTGGGCACACCTAATTTCTCTCTCCTCCCCAGCCCTATTGGGATGGCAAGGCAGAGCTCACCAATGTCCTTAAGGAACAGGGTTTACATTGGCAGGGCTCCTGGGAATTTCAAGCATCCCATTTATGCTTTAGCAGAGCTGGAGCAGTGTGCTGTGGGTCAGCCTGAGGTTGGCTGTGGTTTTAAAATGTCTCAGAGAGCGTCCTCCTGCTGTGAAGGAGCAGGAGCTATCTCTGATGTGTGATGCCTTTCCCCCACACCCAAGCCCTGTTTGTGTTGCATCTTCAGGACAGAAAGTAGAGCCTCTTTCTTCTTAATTACATTTAATCAATGAAAGAAAAAACCAAAGTAGGCAGGACATCCACTGGATTGGCTCAGGAATTCTGCAGGCAGGCTCTCTGCTGCAGTTCTCCTGCCTGTTTCTACAAATCTATCTCAATTATGATATGCAGCATTTTTCCCATCCCCTCTGACTTTTGCACAGACTGCCTATGGTAGCAGATTTTGCAGTACTTCAGACAAATATCTTTCCTCCCTTTTCCTTCATTCCCATCCCTGTTTTTTTATTTATTATTATTTCAACAACTAGCTTGACAAAGACCTCCAAATCCAGGGTTCCTGAGGGATAACCGAATGAAGAAAGTTATATTTTTCTAAGTAGTGAAGTTTTTTAGCTGTCTTTGTTTTTCCATTAGCTGAAGCCCCAAAACAAATCACATAATTTAGAGGAAATAAATCTGAAATCAAATCATAGAAGTATCAGGGAATTAGGGATAGATATTTGGCATAGGCTTTCCACATCAAACCAAGATAACAAATCAGAACAAAGAGGAGAAAGTAATTGCTTTCGTTTGTCTGTGCTATTCATATGAATGTCACAGATTAATACATTTTACAGGATTTGGAAGGCTTTCAAAAGCCAGCATTGCAGTGGGATCATCCCTATAGCAATATTTCAAAACAGCTGTTACTAGAAGAATAATGTGTAGCATGATTTCTAATTAGCTCCAAGTTCCTCTGTTCAACCTAATCTCCTCTGATATTCCATCTCTGTATTAAATGCTTTCTTAGATTGATAAAGGGCAGAAGAACTGAGCAATTGCTTATCTACCAAACACATTTTGGACTTCTACTCTTCTTCTTTCCAATATTTATAGTAACTCTTCTCACAAAATTAGCAGATCTGTTTCATTTTAGAAGCAGATTTTCATATTCAGTTGCCTGAAACTCTTGCAGGGTAACACGAACATTCAGCTGCTTTCCCAAAACTGATGTCTGCTCAGGCAGTGCAAGGACTTAAATGTTCAGCTATCTTTTTCCATTCTCAGCTCCCAAGCTAGCACAGATACTATTTTTACATGGAAAAATGAGTCTGGTGTATTAAAATCATAAAGAGACACTAAAGGACCCAAACCTAATTTTTTCTCTGTAAAAGACATGGTTGCCAACCATAGGGGTTTCACTGGAAATTGAGCAGTGATGTTGTGCACAGCCCTTTCCAATTCCAACAAAATTATCATTAAGTAGAAACCCATTTATAAAACTGCTGTGGTACAAGACCAAGACCTGTGGACTGGATTTTACATGCAGCAAGATGAGGCACCCAGCTGACAGGAGGAATGTGTCCAGCACATGCAAAAATTTCGGGTTCACCTTGCTGGGCATCATGCTGGGCAGGCACAACTAAAAAGGAATTTTGCAGCTTTTGGCCAAAATGTTTCTCATGTTAATAAAGCAGAAACATTGTATTTTATTTCAGTATGCAGAGAGCAGTGCAAGTAATTTTAGATATACTTACATTTTAGTAGACAGTTTAAATTCACAATTCATATTGTAAAGCCATCCTCCCTGGCAATGGGGTGTCTACCTTCAGGATACTAATAAATGTACAGATATATTCTACAGTATTAAACCAATAATAGGTTGGTTCTCTTGGAAAAGCAGATTCCATGTTGAAATAGCAAAGCTCTTTTTTAACTTCAGAAAACATTTTTAAAGATTTTTAAAATTGAAACATGTGTTGAAGGTTTTACTGAAAGGCACATCCTTACAGAGAAAATTAGATTTTTTTTTTTTTGTTATGAAACCAAATACATCAAAGTCATCATTTACTCAAGTAGGTTTTCTTCTTCTGTTTAAAACCATTCTTGATACTATATTTTCCTAATTTTTAAGCTGTACTGAATAGCAATTTTAATGTTGACAGAGTGCATGGGACAGCTTAGTGACACCAGTGCACCTTCATAATGAAATTGCTTGGAAGGCAAAGATTTTGCAATGGATTTGAGGAATTCATAATCTAAGATGGGAGCAGGGTGTGAAGGGATGGAATTATTCATGGTGGTTTGGGGGTTTTGTCTGTGTGTGAAGCTCCATTGTGTTGACTTATACTGGCTGCTGATGTGATTCGGTACAATGAAAACTTCTGGTAAAATCTCATGCTTGGTTGAGCTCTCCTATTTTTGCAGTCTCCAGCGAGTAGGGTAGGAATGATTGTTACCCCCTGCTGCCTCTTTTATTCTAGAATTTCGGAGTTATGATACAGATACAGTGGTCAGCCTATCTTGCCCTGTATTTGTTATCCTCTTTCCTTCCCTACGCTTTCTTGGGTTCCCTCTGGCGTTTTGTGCCAATCCCCTGGCTCTGCTCATCATAGCTTGCCTTCCCTCTTTGCTCCCAGTCAGACTTCCCTGCCTTCCACCTGCTTTGAGAAAGTGCTGCTGCTGCTTAATAAGAGCTTCAGCGGTGCTGTGAATTCACCTGGCTTTCAGCACCTTGTTAACACCCTGCTAAACGTTCCAGATCATGGAATGCAAGGACTGGTGCTGGCCCTGATGAAATGCCTTTCTAATTAGGAGCCAGGTGTCACACCGGCAGTCAAGGTGACAACGGAGAATGAGTTTGAAGGTAAACACGTAGCTTTCAAATTTTAGGTGATGTCTTATGTTCTAGAGGAATATTAAGAATTTAAGCTAGGATTGATAACTTTCATCTTAGCTGGCAGGTTTAATTCTTATGGGTCAGAACGTGTTTTTAAGTCCTTGCATGGATGTGACTGCTGATAAACTTACAGGTAGACTGTGTTTTAACAAGTTATCTGTGTCAAGCCATTTGGCCAGGCTGAGGACATAAGTTAATTACTTGTTTTGTCTCCAGAATGACTGCAGTGACTTTGGTCAGGAATCTCCCTAGAATGATAGAAATGAATCTTTAAACAGGAAAACAAACTTGAAGTCATGCCTTGACTTCTTCCCATGAATGACTTGGCTCAAGGAAGAAACTGAGGCGTGAGAAAAGTACCATTTCCAGCAGCTGTCCCAAGACAGCTGTAAGTAAATAAACTGAAATTAATTAAGTGGAACTAAAGCCAGTTTTTTGATTTTTGGCCTTGTAAAGGTCTTTCTTCCTTATAGTAGGTCAAGATGTACATCTGTTTCTATATACTTTGGAAAGAAAGAAAGCTTTTAAATGCAACCATATCTAGAATGTGAGTCTCTGCTACTGCATTGACATTGGCCTAAGTCTGTAAACTGCCTGACAGACCCACATTTCTGTGGCTTTAAAAGAAATAAATCTCTATCTCCATCGCTTCCTATACATGAAATATGTATTTTACAAAGAATACAACCCAGTCTGTTACTGTGGTGTCCTGTTCAAAGGAACTCATAGGGCTGTGACTGCCTGCTATGTACCTTTGAGTCTCCTTGAGTACTGTAATATCATCTTGCTACTTTTTGTGTCACTTAAAATAACCCCCAAACAAATTAAAAAAAAAAAAATCCTGAAAAACTCGGATTAGGTAATGCTGTTATAAATTACCTTAGCTCATGGCCCAAGAAGCAATGCATAATGTCCTCTTCCATGCTAGCCTCCTCCTCACTTCAAGATCCTCCCACCCACAAAAGCCTCTAATGAAGTAAGTACACAGTCACTCAAAGTGCTGGGCCAAGACTCAGATGATGGAAAGGCTTTTTCATAGCTCTGCAACAAACTTCCTTCTGGCAGTGGCTTGGTCTATTTTCAATACTTACTGGTAAAATGTGATTCATACTACTTCTGTTTTTCTTACCTTTTGACAGGCCTGTGCAGACTTTAAACTCTAGATATAGTTCATATCTCACTATGTCTTGCTATGCTTATAAGTGCATTGATCATCTGTCTGGGGAAGACACTGTCAGTAATAAATACAGCAGCTAATTGCAATAAAATGTCTCATTCACGTTGGCACAGGCAAAGGTTCATGTCATAATCAGGGCTGGTGGCAGAGGAGAAAGAAGCAGGCAAGGAGGTCAGGAAAGGACCTGTCGATGGAAGGGATTTACATACTGAGAACTGTTTTACATCTGAAGCTTTTTGTTACACTTCCATGATGCATTATCAACACCCCTTAAAATCACAGTCTAGACCTTTCTAGCTTGTAGTGTTTTGAGCTTTTAGTACAGATGCTCTTGCAAATTAAAACCAGTTGACAGGAAAGCTTAGGTCTGTTCTTGGCAACAGGATTTCATAAAAAACACTCTTTCTAGCAAAAAAGGGAACTATAGCCAAGAATTATAACTGCTGTCATCAGTTTTATATCCAGTCAGTTTCTATCATACTGTTTATTCCCATTCACCATAGGGGAGGATCAATAATAATCAATAAATATTAATGTTTGCAAGCATTTAAGGGTTTTTATATGTGTATGGAATGACTAGAAAAGAAGGTTATTATAACAAAGAATAACAATCAACCCTATAAAACTGCCCATGTTTATTACACTGCTTCTAGTAGCTCTGTGTTTCACAACAACAACAAAAAAGGACAGGACAACATGGCTCTGATAGAGACCTGCCCCTTTTTCCTAAGTTTAACAGTTTAACAAAATGTATGTGTCCATGAGAATTAGATCCAACAGATAAATCACAAATATGGTGGTGTTTTCTTGAAGAACAACTACACTGGTCTTCAGCATAGGCTTTGAACACTCCTGCCTCCTTCCTGTCCTTTCCCTTTTCTGCAGTGCTTGTGATCTCAGTAGGAAAACATGCCCTGCCATGGCTCTGTATCCTATGGATTTGAATAGAACTGTTTTCCTCAAAAGGTGAGACAAACAGCTACATGTTCTGTTGAATATCTGCAGACTGCAGAAAAGACAGAAGACCAGCTTCCTGCCTGCTGCAAATCAACCTAGATCCACTTCCTTCAGCAATCATAATTATTTAAATGAGGGCAAGTGGCTTTTTCTCCTTAACTTTCTGTTATGAAAGCTACTGAGAACCCAGATACATTTTCCCCTCCTTGGAACCATTACATTTGCTTCAAGAACCAAATATACAGCCTTGTCTTCAGGACAGGATTGTATCTTGTATATTGTAATGTCTTGGTCTTTCTATTTTCAGCCATGACTACAAAAAGATGATTCTTTGCTCCTACTTAAATCAAGATTTTATAAAGTATTCTAGGAAACTGTCTATATCACAAATCATCAATTTCATAAGAAAGTATGTAATGACATTTTTGGGAACAATGGCAGCTGTTGGGTCCCAGCACTGTGAAACAAAGTTCTGAGTTCCTTTTTTTGCTTAGAAAAACTGTCTTTTCATGGAAACTTAGCTTGGGGAAATGCCCTGTGAATGGGAGGCAATAAGAAATTGTGCCTTCTTGAAATACTTTTCCTCTGAAAGCGCTCAACATTGAAGCTGCAATTGTACTATTAATGTTTTGTTATAATACTAATAATAATTTTGCATCTCATGTTCAGATGACCTACTGCAGATGGACTTAAGGTCTATCCAGTATTTAGATGCAGAGCATTCCCCCTGCTGGAGTGTGAAGCATCTTTTGGAGATGTCTGGGCTCAGATTTCATTGGGAAGTAGCTCCTGCCAAAGAGACTGTGGCATTACTAAATTCAATACTCTCCAGCTTTGTGTTGAAAAGCTAAGGGAGGGTTCCTGAGAGAATTTTAAAGATTTGAAGAAGAAAAAAGGGAGTGCTCCTTGACCAAGGAAAGACAAGCTAAAAAGGAGAAGAGTTAAGTTGGAGGTAGAAGAAAAAACTTATTGGATGTCAGGAGCAAAGACAAAGAGCTTAGGAGAAACTGAGGACAGGCAAAGGTCTGAGCCACAGGCAGGGAAGGGAAGAATCTGCAGAGTGTGAGCAGGCCTAAAATAAGAGATTTGAGCAAGAAAAGTAAGCTTGAATTCAGGGTTGCTACTTCCCTGTGGAAAGCAAAGGCCCCCTAAAGAGCAGGGTAGGAGCAAGGGGACTGAGTGGAAGAGTGCAATGAAAATGACAGCAAGACAGAGGAGCAGAATTCATGGGACACTGAGCAGGTGAAGGGTAGGACATGATATTCATGTTGTGACAGATTCCAAAGAATAGCACTGGAGGGGTGTTTGGAATAGAAGAAAGAGGGAAGTTGACCAGCACATGTCTTGGGAGTGGTTGAAGATAAAAAGCAAAGATGGTGTGCAGATTTTGGGGAAAATCCAAAAAATAATACATGAGGAAGCAAATGTAGTTTTGTGTTTGTGAAAAGTGTTTCCCTCACTTTTCATGAGGTATGTGATGCTTAAGATTGTTGAAGAATGTCGATGTATTATCCTAATCACTTGCATGAAGGTACAGAGGAGGAGAATGTAGAGAGTGAAGGAAAAGACCAAAAGTACATCTCTCAAAAAGTTAAAAAAAGAACGAGAGAAGGGAAGGTGAGGATACAGAAGAATAAAAATGAAAATACATAACCTAAAACTGTATTGAAACAGAGGTTGAAACCTTTGAAATCGCACATCTTTTCCGGGGGTAATCATCTTCATATAAATGAGAGCTGGCAAGGCAGAAAATTATTGTCAATGATTCTAAAATGTTATTATCTTGTCAGACTGATTATATTTGATTGTGTTGATTATGGCTATTAAAATAATTTTGCTCTGATGAAAAAATGTATCCTCGCAATTTAATTGCAAGTATCCAAAACATAGATTTAATGAATTGTATATGCCCTCTGCTTAAAAGTTCTCTTTTAAATATGGGGAGGTGAGTGGGAAAATCAAACATGCAAAATGTGATTATTTGTTTTGAAGTACTCTTTTCTGGAGAACTTGTGTTCTGCCTTGCTCATCCCTGAAGTAGTGTAGGCTATGTATCATTCAGAGGAAATAATCTGCTGTGATTTGGAATTAAAGGCTATGCTTAGCTAGCTCAGGTGTAGTAGTAGTTTCACCAGAAAGAAGAAAGAAATGTTGCATTGTGGAATGTCTCAATCTGAAAAGTGGTTAGGTAAATAGCTAATATCTTGTGTGAGTAAAGGCAGAGAGAACTGGGACTGTTTGGCCTAGGGAAGAGAGGACTGGGGGGGATGCTGTTAATAATATGGGCACCTGAAGGGAGCATACAAAGATGATGGAACCAGGCTCTTGTCAGTGGTGCACAGGACAGGAGGCAAAGGGCACACACTGAAACACAGGAGGGCTTCCTTTGAAACATCAGGAAACCCTTTAGCTGAGTACTGGATCAGGTTGCTGGTAGAGGTTGTGGAGTGTCCTACCTTGGAGATATTCAAAAGCTGCCTGGATACGTTCCCATGGACCTGGCTCCAGGTGACCCTGCTTGAGCACGGGTGTTAGACCAAATCAACATCCCAGTGTAAAAACACTGCACTTACGTATTTTTTTAATGCAAAAATATATAGCACTCTATTTGGAGATGTCCAGAAAAAAACCACAAACTTAAATCTATTCTAACTATAGGGTACAGCAGTTTTTTCTCCCAGGAAAAACAAACAAAGAACAAAACATTAGAGCTTAGTTGTCATTTGCAGAAGAAAATTTCACACAAATCTCTCCAACTTTCCTCTGTGAACCAAGAACTTGATTTTTATGAAGGTAATCCTTGTTGGAAGTTACTACCTTCTAACTTTCTTTTCATAGACATTATTTTCTAACAGTGAATGTGCATTTTAAAAACAGCTTCTCTCTCTCTTTTTAACAGCTTTATGTGATTGTATCTGAGATTAAAGAAGCATATGAGGTTTGGCATGGGACTGGGATTTGTGTTGCATGTTATCTTGAGTTCTTTGACTGAAAGCAAATGAATTTTTTTTTCCAGAGAGTTTGAAAGCCAGGGCTATTTTGCAGTGGTATACAATACATTCATTCAGACTGAGCTGCAGATCTGTCATTTTGAAAGGCTGGTTGCCTTCCAAACTCCACTTCTGAAAAATAAAGATTCTTGCACTATATGTAGGTGTGCCTTTGTGCTGGAAATTGTGTTGGCATTTCATTTGGTGGCACTTTTCTTCTAAGATTTTCATCCTGTACGTTGCCTCAGTGACTTCCTCTGGAAGGGTAGTTAGAAATAAAGATCTCACTCAAATTTCACAGTAGGTGCAATGTTGGGACAGGGAGAGGAAAGTCACAACAGAGTGTCTAAAATCAAGTTCCAGGCTTCATGAAGCTGGTAACAGTTCCAGCTGTGTTGTCCTCTCTGACCAGATGTTGAAATTGGCATTTGTGCCTGGCAGCTGTGCAAGTTACTCAAGTTATGCGTGGCCTGATTTTGTCCTTGGCCTTTGAAACTTTTCTTTTTTCATGGGTGGAACTAAAAAGAAAAAATAAATTAAGAAAAAAAAAAGGAAAGTGAGAGAGAACAAGCAGAGAAAATGATGACCTAAAAGAAGTAGAAGTTGGGACAAAAAGTAAATAACCTATGGACTAAAGAATGAAAATGTAGTATATTTTTGTAGATCAGGTACCATGTCACAATGTTGGCAGAATATGGGAGAGAGCAGACAGAATTTCTGAGTATTTCTATAATATTTCATCTGTGAATGGTTTTGCCCTGTGATTTTGCAAGTCTACAGTATTTTGTGTGTGTTTATCTTGTTTAAAAATGTTAAATGTGCCCAAACGACTCCAAAGTCGAAGAGCAATTTAAAGAAGGTTAGGCTGTATTTCTCTGTGGAGAGGAACTAGAGGTGTGTCACTTTCTAATAATTAGACTCTTTGGTTGTTTCAGTGCTTTTAGAAAATATTCTAAATTTTTACTGAACTCTTTAAGTTAGTAAAATATTAGCTTGCATAGTGTCAGCTTACTGAGGACAAATTAATATAATAGACTTGGGGTTTTTTTTTTATAATTAAGGTGCTCTCAGTGAGAGTTGCAGGCTACAAGGGAAACTGAGCTTCTAAACAAATAAGATTTCCATGGGCAGCTACCTCTCTCCCATAAATTCACCAGACCTAAGGATGAATACTAATTAGAAGAAAGTATGTGCCAGACACTCAGCTGGTGGGAGAGGAAATCATTCTCTTCCCTGCAGTGCTGCCAGGTTCACTTACATCAGGTGAGAGTCTGACCAAGTATCCCAGAAGACAGTGCAAGGTGTAAGATCAGCCTAGGAAAGCCTAAACCTTGGGGTCATAAGTAAATACTAAAAGTGGTAGGAAGGCTGCCTTCAGAACTTCATGGGGAATAACTTTGCCACTGCAACCCTATACCTGAACCATCCAGGACACAGCACCATGTGTAATAAATAACTCTACTCACTTGTTGTAAGCAAGGGAAGAAGTAATTAGTGGTGTTGAGTACAGGGTATAGAGCACTTTGTTCTCCCATCTACCTATTGGTTCCAGTAAATATTGTATGTGCATCTTCCAAGATCCAATTGCCTGAACAAATAGGTAACATTTTCCTGATAGGCATTCAAAAGTAGACTGTTGTTCTAAGGCAGACAGACCTGAGACCGTCAAATGTTTGCTAATAAAAAAGTTAATTTTGGAATGAAGCGTAGGTGTTTGTAACATCTGTGCATTCCCCTGAGTAATGCCTTGCTGTCAGCTGTTCCTCCATAGACTTTGCCAATCCTGTTTGTGCCCTAAAGAACTGACTGAGCAGATACACCCCAGGAGAAAACAGAACTTGGCTGCCTCTTTTGCAGCTTCTCGTTCCTGGTATTGAAATGTCTTTAGGAGGAAATCACTTTCTCTGTCCTCTTGTTTTTTTACACTGGAATTCTGTGCCATCAAGAGGGAAGGAGGCTGTTGTTTCAGTCAGGCAGATGTCTGTCCTTGTGGCAGTTTTGTCTGAGAGAAGTTCCCTTTGACTCAAAGATTCAGTCTGAAACACTGTGACTTACTGAACCAATTTGAGTACCACAAAGTGCCTCTTTGCAGTGTAGAGAAGGTTAAGCTGTATGGCTTTTCACCAGGCATGGGCAGCTTTGTCTCTGAAGATCCCGCTGGTCCCCTTTCTGTGCTGGGATTTGTGGGCTTTGGTTCAAAAGTCCATTTGGAAATAGCTGACATACAACATGAAGGACAATTACAGGCAGCTGACACTTGAAGTCTAGATCATTATTGTTTCACTGGGTTTCTGGTGATAAAGTGATTATTTCTGTACCTTTCAGTAGATATTTTATGTGGGAGATGGAATGAAAGAGGGTCAGCTCTGGGCATTGCTTTATGAACTCTAATCCATTTATTTCTCCAGTTAGGCAGCATTGTCATTTAACTTTTGCACCTTTGAACACCAAAATCTGGTTCCTTTCTAGATGAGTCAATAATTTAATGGAAAGTTTTTCTGCAATTTAGAGGACAAATCAGTGCTGCATCATCTCTGTAAACACCAGTCTACTTATGATGCATTTCCTCTGGGCTTTATGCGTGCGACTTAGACATCCCCAAGAACCCTTCTCTTCTGCAGCACCTTCTGCTAATCATGGGAACAGAAATGGTTTGGGCTGTATTGCACTTTAGTGGCATGGCATTAGGAAATGCCTTTAAATCAGGGAGTTAAAGCTTCCTTCTTATTCCTTTCCTTCTCAAGCCTCTCCTCCAGCGATCTCAGATACCTGGAGGTGCATCAGCCCCTGCTGTCTGCTGAGGAGTGCTCACTTCTGCACCAGTTTTAGGGGGGGATGAGGCATTCACCTCTCTGTGAGGCTGCAGGAGAGCTCTCCTCTGCTCTGAGGAACAGGAGGCAATAGTGGGAAGCTATTTACTGCCTGCCTGCCTGCAGAAACAGCAGCCACTGCTGAATTATGAGTTGAATGGTTCCCAGGGAAGAAACTTTCGGTCCCAGCTGGGACCTTAATCCTAATGGTGAAACTTGGCATCCGTCTTAAGACTATTAAGTTTGTTAATAGCCAGCTTTTCTATTAAATCACTGCTTTACACTGCCTGAAGGCTCTAGTACTGGAAGTATCCCACTCCTGAGCAGCACTGTAATTGCAAGGTAATTGTGCTGTCTAGCCAGTGCATGTGTTTTGGTACATCACCTGCCCTAGAATGTGTGGTTTTGTCCTAGCTTTCCAGGATCACTGAATGACTGGTTTTATAAATAAACTGATCTGTGGAGATAATGATCATATATTTTTCCTAGTGCTGTTTTAAGGGAGAACTCTGTTGACTAAGGAAAAAAAAAAAAAAAAAAGCTTCCTAATTTTTTACAGGTCATCTGTTTTTTGGACAGTTTTATGAACAGAACATCTAGTACAAATATGGGCTTGACAAGTTTACTCAAAGACTGCACAAGTAAGCATTGGCCAGGATTAGAAGGAAAGCCCTTCTAAAAATCCTGAGCTCCTTGAGGGGTGGCAGGCTTTGAGTCACATGCTTTTCATGGAAGAAAACCACGAAGTGATTATATTCCTTATGGTACTTGAAAATCTTGCTGGAAATTTAGCATCAGAGACAGAAAAGCTTTTAGACAGAAGAGAGCCTGAACTATAGAACAGTCTGGAAAGTCGTTTGCCAGGGCACAGTGGCAATCCATGGTCAATAGGGAATTTGGAAACAGGTGATAAGACTTCAAAAATTGGGTTTGTTGCAGAAAAATCAGTTGTGTTCACTTGGTTGTGTTACAGCTGTTGAAAGCACTTCATACACACACACTCTCAAAAAACACAGAAAGGACAAGCATATTTGGAGGCTAAATCTGACCTGTTAGAAGCTGCTGGTGTTGCAGGAGGGGTGACCTCGAGGTCTATTTAATTCCTCACTCATCTGATCTGATGTGTTTCTGTTCTGCTCTACTTTTTGCCCTTTTGTCTGTCCATTGACAAATGTAATGACTGCTGCTAATGACCACCTCTAGCTGGTATTTCTGCAGGGCCTGCCATAAAGGGTTCTCAATGCTGCTTTTGGGGCCTGTAGACATTTCTATGCTGGAAATAATAGTGTTGATATGTTTCTTGTTCTGGGCAGTTACATTTCTGCATTGAGAAAAGTAAGACTTCAATTTTCTTCTTATTTAATGAGATCTGCCTCATGACTGCTGGTAATGGTACCCTGTGTGTATGAGTGTTTTATATTGGGAAGAGTGCACTAACCTGTAAATCTTCTCTGCAGAAAGGTGCCTAATTTAGTGTGTGCTTTCAAGAAGTGGCTCTAATGTACAACTCATTTATCAGGCAGGTCTATGAGATTTGTAGGCCCAATGCTACTGTGAAGGGCATGCAGAGAGGACTGTATTTAAATATTTTTGGTGGATTTCAATCAAAATGTTAAATTATGAATTACACTAGAACTTTGAAATGGTCGTGGTGAATTAAAAAAAAGAATTCAGTGACAATATATGTTTTACTTTTCCCAATTTCCAGAGCTTCCAAGGCAGTACCACTAAAAAACGTTTGCACTTGCAAATATTGTGTAGCATGAACGTTGTGATTTTCATGCTATAGTGCCATTAGAGGAAATAATACAGCAGCAGTAACTCATGAATTATCCTCATGTTTTGGTAAGAATTGCCTAGGCCATAGGATTATACAATGTCTTTTCCAAATAGGTTTATACCACCTTGTGGTCTTCAGAGGATGTACGAAGGTTTCTGAATGAGAGGGATTGATACCAGTGCCCTTTAAAGCAATGTGACCAAAACTTCAGTGTCTGCTGGAGAAAGGCCATTTTCAGGGAAACAAAGGCCCCCACATTTTACTAAACTATTAGGAGTCCTTTTTTCCCCTCAACTTTTACATAATGTGAGCATTCCCAAATGTAGTTTACTCCTGACTTTTTATGGCTTTGCCATGGTTTTGTTTATATGGCTTTGCTTTTGCTGTAGGGATTATTTTATTCAGATTTCAAACTAGCATGGCAGCCAAGTGGGTCTGTGTTTACTCTGTTAGATATCTTATTTAAGTCATAGTGAAAGAGTCTGAAAGCTTTTTAAAATCCACAGACATAGTAATTATAACAGTATACTAGTTAAAGCAAAACCAGATACTGCTGCAGAGTGATGAATTCTGAAAATGCATGTCTTAGTTTGGTAAGCACAAAGTTAAGAAATAGAATGAAACTTTGATTTCTTTTTCCCCACCCAAAGCTCTTGAATACAGCAGTTCCTGCAGAAGCCACTTAAAAATGTTTTCACTCATTCACTGGGTGCTGAACACTTCAGAAAATCAGGTCAGTTCCTTAGGTTTCCAAATACAGATTTAGGATCCTAAATATAAGCATGTTAGTCAAAGAAAAATTGGCTTCTCTTTATATAGATTGTGAAGCTACAATCAAATTCACTTGACTTATGCTATTTCCAGCTCTTATGGAGGTCAACAACAATTGTATTTCCTGCTTTAGCATGAAATTTTCCTTCCTTGCAGGTGAGTGGGTGTAGTTTTCTAAGTCTCTCTGGTTACCTGCCTTTCCTTATTAATATAATGGGCTATTTCTTTTCACTCCCAGCCATCCAGGAAGATTACATGAATTTCTTCAGCTCTGCTTATGTGCAGAGCACTGTACCTTCCTTCCAGATCAAACCCTATCCATGTCCTTTCTTCAGGTTTATTCTTTGTGGGATGCCCTAATAACTCTGGTTACTCTGGGGTGAAGTCCCCAGGGAGAGCTTTGTCCTAAATGAACAAAGTGTCTGTGAGTAGCACAGTGGGTGCTGAAAGAACACACAGAGTTTGTACTTAATAATATACTTTATCTCTAGCCCCTACCATTAAGCAGTGTTTTCTCCTGAATTTCTCCCACATCGCTTTCTTTTGCATGTGAGGGCTAAACCAGAGGCTAACAAGAATGCCTGTCTCTTCTGTATCATGTTTTAGCCTAGAGCCTCTATCTCCAAGAATTCTTCTGCCAGAAATCAGAGCACCTTTAAACTTACTCTAGTTGATTTCAACTGAGAACTCTACCCTAATAAATATAGAAGCCATATATGACATATGCATGTATAAAATGCACGAGTGAATTTTCTCACCTCTGGAATCAAATGTGGCATATGGTCAGCCACTGTAATTAAGGACTGAAAATCATTAAGTTTGCTCCACTTGTGAACAAACCTGCTGGAAGAGCTGAAGTGAACATGGTATGGCTGCAGTTACCCCACAGGGATCTGGCAGGTGTGCAGACTCTGCTCCCTGAGGCCTTTGAAAGTATGCAAGTCAAATAGCTGGGTGCTAATGGCCATCTGGGAATTCAGTTGGCAAAAAGGAGCCATGTGCTGGCACAGAGCAGTTGGAGCTGTTTCCTGCACTTGCTGTCCCACTGCTTTTCCATGTAGAGAGTGAGGGTGAATGGGATGCTAACCCTCTGTTGGGATAGCCTGGGCACATCTCCCCTCATCCTGCAGGAGCTTCTCCCCAGAGCCACCAGCCCTCAGAGTCTCCCCTGTGGCTGGAAGAGGGCTGCCCTGGGAAAGCTACCAGGAGGTCTCTAGCGATGGGAAATGACTGCTCCCTCACTCAGCAGTTCCAAAACAGAGCACCATGTAGAGAGGCAAGCTCCAAACTGCATGATCTGGAGCTAAAGGCTGGGTGTGAAGTTTAGTCTCTTTGAGACAGAGTGCACTGTCAAAGCAGTAAAATTTACAAATGCAGTACAATTTATCATGGTGCCAAACTGCCGATAATTAAAATTTCATTGTGATGTACCGCTGATTCCATCTCTTAATCTTCCAAATAGGATGTGTCTAAAAAAAAAAAAAAAAATCCTCTCCTTGCTGTCTGTTATGTAAGTGGTTCTGTAAGATTTAAACTGAAATCGTTTTCAAAATGTTGAACTCACTGAGTGCAAGTCAGCAGCTTCCCTTTAACTGTTTTATAGAGACATACGTCTCT
This sequence comes from Aegithalos caudatus, assembly GCA_013389925.1. Lineage (NCBI taxonomy): Eukaryota > Metazoa > Chordata > Aves > Passeriformes > Aegithalidae > Aegithalos > Aegithalos caudatus. The sequence continues at coordinate 150,732 of WEIU01019307.1, forward strand.
TGGGATCACTTAGCAAGGAAGCACTTTTTTTTTTATAAGTTTGCTCGAGGCCAGTTTATCCCAGGCATTGAATTTATCCAGCTGTAACTGCAAAAAGAATTCATTTCCTGACTGCCAACTTGCAGTACCTTAGCCAATGCACATAGAGAAATTGTTATTTACCAGAAACAAGGGGTCCATTTCTTCAATTATGCTTGCATGCCTATCTTTGTTTTCATAAGACAACTTCTGCAGTTCCATTAGTAAGAAGAAAAGAAGAACTGGAATCAATGAGTCAGATCCTTAATCATTATAAATTGCAATAGCTTTCTAGTTTTTCAATTTTCAGCTGGCTGTGCTCTATTGACCTCAGCTCTAGATACCTTAACTGTCTGGTGCGGAAGTGATTTGTGAATTTTCAAGCTTGTATCTCAATCCCTATTTGTTTCACTCCAGCAGTGGCAAGGAAGGCTTGGTTTCCAAGGGTAATGTTGATGTTTCATCTTAGTTAGCTTAAAAACAAAGCTTTTTTTTATGAAATGGGACAATCTGCAACATAAAGGTGAAATTACATTTGTCACGCCTTTCTTAAAAAGAGAATGCCTTTGTTGACTCATGCTAGTCCCACTAATGGAGGAGTAAAAACAGTATTTTTGGTAGGGAGAATATGGATTAGCAGTTTTAGGAGTAGGTATTTGATATTGCTTAGGACTGTCAGCTGTGAGTTCACTGATTCTTTTCACTTCCTGCTCCCAGTCCTACCTGAGGTGTGATACAGGAGAGGGGAAGAAAGATTTGGCTCCGCTCCTCTGAGCCATGTAGGCAGCCCTGGGAAGTGGAAGGCAGAATTAGACAGGGACCCTTGCTTCCTGCACCCCTGTGCACAAAATGTAGTTGGCAGCAGCTTGGTAGTGGCAGCACTGGAGGGTTTGTGTCTATTGTTCCAGGGTAGGTGGCAACACTCAGGAATTTTCCATTGAAATAGATTTCAGTTAATGAAATCTGCATATTCTGGAAAATCTGGTTTTTGTTGCCCCTTGTATTACTCCTGAAAATTTCAGTTCTGTTGAAATACTTTCATCTTCTCTCAAAGAAACAAGAATTGAAGTCTAGGGTCTTCGGATCTGTTTAAAATTAATTAGGCTTTATATGGTAGTTCAGTTCTTGGTGGGAATTCTACTGATGCTTCCTTTGACTCTTGCTTGTGCAGTCTACTTGGGTTTTTTGCCATGTTACACAGCAGCCTCTCTTTAATCAAGCTGTTCCATTGGTTCATATGATCCATATTAGTGCTCTCTCTCAATCTGGGGCAGAGAAAAATTGTTATTCCAGCTTTGGTAAAGCGGCTGCTCTTTGGATTCTGAGAGAGTAGGATATGCCTCAATCCCTCCCCTTGTTTCTTGGGGTGTATCTTCATTTAGACCTGAAGCAACAGACTAAGGAATCCATCTACTCACCTTCCTCTCATCAAGAGCAGAAACAACCCAAGAATGCCTTTTTGGCAGTGGTTTCCTTTATATGCACTGTGTTCATTTTTCCTCACGTTTGCCATAGCACCCCTGGAGAGCAGATGGAGAACTGAGCACTGATGAAAAGGAAGCAAAGAGGAGCACTGAAAGCAGGAATGTCGTGCTTCCAGAGGTATTTCCCTCCTCTGGCTCTTTGTTCAGCACAGGATAACGATGCCCTTTGTGCTGGCACGGCGGTGGTGGCAGATGGACTGGCCATGGCAGCACACATCCCACAGCTGCTGGCACGTGGGGAGCAGATTTGGTGCCATGCTCGTGCCACAGCCAACAACCAGCCTCAAAGAGGTGCAGGGGGAGATTCTGCACAGCTGTTCTGAAGAAAAGATAGCACTGAAAACTTCAGAGAACTGGGTAATTAGTGACCAAGTTTTATTAAAAAGACCTGTACAATCATTTCCTGTAGCATTTTGATGTTGCTTTCTATTTGCCGTTATCTATTATTTTTACACTGTTTCCTCACTTTTCTCTTTGCTGTGTTTGGCTGTTTATGTTCCCAGCTTGAGCCTCAAATGAAGATTGCACAATGCATTGAGAATGAATTTGACTCACTCGGCTGGCATCAAGGAAATTCAGTTAAAACCCAGTGTTAAACTTAACAGCATGTGGTATATTCCAGAGCTTCCCAGTAAAGGTGCCTCCTAAAATCCTCAGAAACAGCTGTGTTTTATTGGGTATAGAAGTTCCATTAATGTCATCCAAGTCTAGCAGTTTCAGCATTCTTATGGAGCTAACAACAAAGGAGCTGAGCTGCGAAAATGTCGCTGTAAATTCAGGACTTAAGCCATTTTACAGGAATAGAGAATGTATCTATCTCCCCTATAAATGCCTGGGTTTTTCCCTTGGATAGGTTTATAACTGCTTCTCACCTTACTATTCTTTTCCACCTTGATGCTTTTGCCCCTGTCCTTGCTTTTCTGTGTGGAGAAATTTTGCAATTGGTGTGAATCAAGATGAGCCCCTACCCGCTGACTGCCAAAGCTGCTTCTGCTGATTGCAGCCACAGGATTAGTCAAAGGCAAATCTTGGCAGCATGTAGACTGTTTGGGGGGTGGTGGTATCAACAAGATCTTGCAAATGTGGTAAAAGTTCCACTCCAGAATGAAAAGAGTGCTTTTGAACTTTTAGGCCAACTATTTGAAATTCCTCTGAGAGATCTCTCATTACGGGTGAAAATGAGAATTGGGGATATTTTCCCCCAGACCTTAAAGGTAAAAATTGCAGCATGACTTAGAAATTAACTGATCTGGAGAGCAGAATGAGATTAGCTCTTGGATATTTCTCCTATCCCTAAGGAAGATTAAAGCCAAATGTTGTTGACAAACCAGTGATTCTTACCAGCTCTTCTGTTTCAAAAAGAGGTTGTTCCTCTAATCTCAACCCTGTCATTGAATTTCAACCAAATTGTATATTCCCTTTAATAAAATTAGTGCCATATCTCTTATTAGAGTCTTGCCGGCTCAAATCACTTAAGTGTTTGAAAACTTTGGATTTTCAGCTGAATAATTTTACATCTACTTGGATTTTATCAAAGATTGTGTTCACACAAGCAATACTTCTCATTCCCTCTCTTTTTACAGCAATAGCATGAAAAGAATCACTTAAAGATGGCCCAGGTAAAGAAATTAATAAAGAAACACTGTGAGTTGCATGGTCTGATCTTTCTTCCCCTCCATTTGTGTTTCTAACCCAAGTTAACCTCTCCTCTGTCAAATCCATCTACATCTGTTTGAAAGCTACATTATGTTCTTCTTCTTTGTAGTGTTTGATCCATGGATTCCTTTTGCATGTTAAAACTGTTTCTAATTTCAGCAAGTTTATGATGATATTAATGGCAAGTGCTCTGTGCAAGGTACATCTGTAAGGATGTCTTTCAAAGGATCTTTTCACTTGTATCAGAAGCTGTCTTTGACATCTTAATTTTATTTTTTAAAGTATTATTTCCAGTTGGAGGATGGCTCTGAATGTTAGATGAAAGGAGAACGACTAAGAAAACCAGTTTTTCCTTCACATTAGTTAAAGGTCAATTATCAAAGCTCTTCTGCATTACAAATCCACGTCATAAGAAAGTGAATTAGGCTAGTAATAGTAATTGTATTAGATTCTTTGAAGTGATGGTATTCCATAGCAACTCCACAACCAGACAAGTTGCAGTAGCATTGATCTCTCAGAAATCATTCTAATTCAACAGAGATCTCCACTCAGAGAGGCGCAGCACAAAGCACGCTCAACTTCCTTATGCTCGTATCTTTTCCTAGTGCTGGGGACTGAGGAAGCAATTGTCTTTAAATATCAATGGCATTTGTGGAGAAAAACTAGCTATTGATCACTTGATCACATTAATTTGAAGTTCATTTATTACCATACAAGTGGGGGGGAGATGTCCTCTATGCAAGAATATTATTCTTTAGAAATAGCCCAGGGGCTAGGCAGCTGCATTTTCTTGAGCAGAGCTAAGAAAGAAAGAAAGCATCTTTAGAGGCTCACACTGTCCTTAAAGTCATACTCTGCTCATGTTCCCCACTGAGGCCTAATTGTCTAAATAAAAAACAAACCAAAAAACCCATAAAACCCAACCCCAAAACTCCCAGGTACCCAGAAGGCTGAAGCTGTGTACTGTTGTAAGATGGTGTGCCACTGAAATAGCAAAATATCAAGCCAAACTACATTTTAACTACACACACCTGCAAAAGAGCTACCTGCTGCTTTCTTTGGCCATCAGTTTCAAATCTTTATGCCAACATATTTGTACTGTGTCACTCATGATGTTTTTATGTGGGGTCATTTCGGCACTCGTCCTTGCCCTCACATGTGAATGTCAAGATGAGGAAAGCAGGGAGGAACTTTTTTGTTGCTCATATGTCTCTGCCAAGATATTGGATTGGTCCATGGTTTTCTGATTTTAATGAGACTGGAACTCAGCCCAGACTTAGTCATTGCAGTGAATTCAGATGATTTTCCTTTCCTGCACATATTCTATTTTCTGTAACCCAGGAAAGTAGTTTAGATTGCACCCAGTCATGTGACAGAATAATTTTATTCATGTGAAAACTTTTCCAGTTAAAGATGGGTGTGGAGATGCCAAGTCTGATTTGTCATTCTTTCCATTTAGGTCCTTAGGCAAGGAGATTTACATATTGTGACCCATGCCTGCTTTTCATATGGGTCCCAAGTTAAACCTTCATAGCTGAACACTACTGAAATTCAGCAGTTAGAAACTGCAACTCTCCTTTGCCAACACTCTCCTGAAAAATTATAGCAGCCACTGCTAAGAGCAATGGATAGTACACTGTCTTAGCATAAAAGAAAATGGTTTCCATAAGTTTTAGGATCCTTAAAGAACAAGCAGTGGAGAATGCTTTGTCCCCTTTAAATGTAGATGCCAACTTCCACTCATATCTCAGGCTCCTGCTGCTTTCCATTTAGGTTGCATCCTATGAGCAGTATTTGAACACACAGCAAAAACAAGTAACAACCTGACAGCAAATAGAAATACCAGGGCATAAACCAAGCATTTTTGATTAGCCTGTGCTATGTTGAAGCTCAGTGAGTTAATCCAGTGGAGGAGAGTGAAGAGGGAAACCAGTTATTTCTAATAAAAAGAAGTGCAAACACTGAAAGCATAAGGCTAAATCAACACACTACAAAGTAATTCTTGAATAATATTTTTGTTTGATTACGTTGGCAGGATTCTGAAAAATTTTAGTAACTTTGTTTTTCTCTGGCTTTATCAAGGTATTCTTATCTGTACTAGTTAGTAGTGAGCAGCTTTTATATAATCCTGGCTCCTGCTGAGGCCCTTCTCTCTGACTGAAGACCAACTATTTCTCACTTTGAAACATGAAAAGTAGAGATTGAATATTCTAGCTGGGGAGGAGGGGGTTAATTACTTGGTTTTCTTTGGGGACCATCCCTTTAGTTGGGAATTTTTTCTAGGGTTTCTTATTATTTGCTGGGGTTTGGGGTTTTTTGAGCATTTTCTGTGTATGTTTTCTTCCAAGAGGTTGTTTTCAGATACCTTCAGCAAGCTAAGATGCAAAGTTCTTCCAGAAAATACCAGTCATGAGTGCACATGCCTGGCAGAGCTGTCACAATGCTTGGTTTAAGGACTGCCCTTGATTTCAGTAAGCTTCATATCAATTCCTGAAGGCAGACCAACTACTCTGTGAAAGCACACTCCTGATAATCTTGCCTTTTTCTTTTTTTTTTTTCCTTAAAACCACACAGGGTTTTCACTGTCTTTTGGGGGGCAGGAGAGGGGGAGGCAGAGTACATTACTTGGCAGCACTGTGAGTCTCATACTTGGCTAGTGATGCCTCAGAACTGCAGTGGTAAAATCCCAATGTTCAGGTTCGTTTCAGCCCTATTTCAATGGATCTTGCCACTGCTTAAATGCATAGAAATTGTCTAATATTTAAAGTGTTTAAAATCCCTTCTTTCTCTATCAATGGGGAAGTTACAGTGATTAGTTATCCTAGTTTTGTAGCATGGAAATCAAAGGACAAAAATGAAAATGTCCCATATTTCTGACTTGGATCACTTCTAAGCAATCTGCTGATGAGAGCTGAGGGCAGTCAGAGTCAGGATTACATCTGCTGCCTACCTGTCAGCAGTTCACGCAAAACTACATTGGCTGGAAGTTGTGAGGTTTGTCTTGTGGTTCATTTATTTATTTTTAGCCAGCCATTCTTTTGTAAAAGCATATAAAGCTTTGGAGTTGGAATGCAATCCCTGAATTCTTGGCTGAGCAGGACATCATATGCTTGTCCTGCTCATTCTGTTCAAATTAGAAAGAAGACTTTATACTCTTTTTTTGACAAGTAGCTGCCAATAAGATTAAAGGAAGCATCAGTCTCATTCAACTGATGACTATAAAATTACATTTTAATTTGTCCAAGCCTTTTTCAAATCTCATGTCTTTAGCAATACTTATTGGTGTTGCCTGGTCTGTTGTTATCCTATTTTCCACCAGCTAACTTATTTTACATATGGTAGCAACACAAACTATGGTAATTTGCTGATTCTGTGTTGTATACTGTATTGTATTGAGACATGAGAAATATTAATTATTGTCTATTTATTAAGTTTTCTAGTTAGGTATTTTAATCTCCTATCTCCTTTCTTCTTAGGGTTTTTTGTTGTTTGTTTTTCTGGGGGGTTGTTTTTGTTTTTTTTTTTAAATTTTCTTTTTATCCTTTTATTTTTCTGCTGGGTTCTAAGCACTCAGGTTGTGACCATCTCTTTTGCCTAACTTCTTAGGACAATCAATAGAACCATTTAATCTGGAAGGATGTTTTAGGCAATTAAGTTAAGCATGTGTTTAAAGGCGTTTTTGGTTTAAGATGAAAATGGTCAGCAGCTGTTGGAAACAAGTCCTTAAGCCTTTATTAGAATGCATAATTAATCTTTTGACTTGATGAGAAGGGAAATATTAATTGGGTAATTTTCTGCCAGGTCTTAAGTGGCTTCATTTTGTCTAAATCAAAGTAATTAAAAGAGACTAAAAATGTAAAGTTTATACAGTAGAGAACTGCATGTAGGCAATTCTGGTCTGCCAAGTGAATGGATTTCAGGCAGGAAGAGTGTTCCCTTTGAAAGCCAAGAAAACATTACTGATAAGATATTCCTCCTAATCTTTTTGAAATTGACTGGGGTTTTTCTTACCTTTTGAATGGCAGGGTTTTCAAGGTTCCTTACCAGATGCTGTTGTTGATTTTTGTAGTTCTGATTGGGTTCAAAGTAGGTCTTGGTACTGATGCTAAATCAGGCTGGAAGGACTCTGTGATTTGAATTGGATAGAAATTAAAATCCTGCCAGCTGTGTTTTGTGTGTTCGGGCTCTGCATAAATAAGCATAAATCTCTTGGATTCCTTGATAAAAGTAGGTGTGCTTCCTTGCAGCTTTAAATGTGGAACCTGGAAGCAAAGTTATATTTTAAGCTAAATGTCAAGCTTTAAAAGTTAAATGATTTGGACTTGAGGTTCTCTTCCTTTTCTTTCTTTTTGTCATTAAAAGGGATGTAGTAAAAATACCTCATAAGGACAAAATGATTGTGTGGGCCAATCCAGTTAATGCACAGTAATTTAACATTAGAATTAATGTAATGCTGTGGATTTCAAGTGGTTTAATTGACTTGCAGACTCCACTGCTCACTTCATCCTTCCTCTGGGGCTATCTAGAAAATCTTGGGCTATTCTTAAAGTAGATCCTCTTCCTTTGTAACGGCCTTGTCTCCAAGTCCTTACTGCTAAGCAAAAAGGATTACTTTGGTTGTGCTTGGGAAGTAATCGACTAAAGATATGAAGTAATGATAGTGTATTAAAACATGTATCATGTTTAAATAGCACTTGTATGACTCCAAAGGGAACGAATGGAGATGTGGAGTCATTCAAAGGCGATATAGGGTTTATGATATCCTGCACACTATTTAAAAAGGTTTACATCTAATGGTTTGGCAAGGTAGGAGCATTTTGCAAATAACGCTTTGTGGAGCGAGGATCGGCTTTCTCCCAAAACCCTTGGAGGGAAGCGAAGCTTACATTTTATAGAGTTGGTTAGAAGCAATAAATGTGCAACAGTGTTGCTGCATTTCAGTGATTTTTACAGTGTCATAATATATCTAAATCTTCTCATAAGAACACCAATATTCATGTGCTTAAGAATAAGCAGATAAACGGTGTTGGCTATATGCTAGAGATGAGAACAAAGTGTGCATTCTGTATGAAGTATTTACCAGGGTACACCCAGAGTTTCAGCCCTATCACTAGCCTTGAATTTTTTCCCATTCCTATAGAGGAGCCACACCATCATGCAGTCCTTACACTGATTTAGAAATTAGCCCCAAGAAGAGGTGATTTGAAATGCTGACCCGGCCTCCAATCATCAAGTGCTGTCACTGATTGCAATGAAACCTGCCTTTCACTGCAGGCCTTCTGAAGGGGGAAATATAGTCAATAAATGAACATAGTTAATTGCCAGATGAGAAAGGTATACAGTGACCTGTAGGATCCTGAATACCTTCCTTTAAAGTCAAGAGTGCAGAATAAGATGCCACTTCAGGGAATGTTTCTTTTATTTGGATTTTAGGGCCCTTAGCAGTGCAAGCTGCTATCTGGCTAAAAAAGGACCAGCTTTTCAAAACTGTTGAATAATTTCCCTTCTTACTGGGATCAGAAAATCTATTTAAATGCTATCACTCTCTCTTTAAAAGGGTGAACTGACCTATCCCAGACCTTTTCCCTTTAACTGATGTGACGGTGCCCACGAACAGCCATACCTTTCAGAAGCTCTAGAAAATGTTGTTAGAATTACAGGAAAAGGGTTGGATTCCAGTGAGGATGGGCACAGCTGGGGGGTGCAGGTGTCCCTTGCTAGGTGATGTGCCCACCTGCCAGAGGTGGCTTAGATGACTTGAAAATTTTGTTTGACCGTCTGTGAGGGACAGAGAGCAAGCATCAGTCTCAGCTCTTGGGATGGAGGAGGCAGATACCAAGAGTCTGCAATGCCGTGCTCGGCACCTGGGCCAGCTGTGCCAGCAAGTACCTAAAAGTGGGTAAACTGAGAACTGCAGAAATTAAGGCTGTTTTCAAAGAGCTGAGGATTAAGCCTTACTTGGATTCACCAACATATAATTAAAGCAGTTTTCAAGATGAAAAGGAGAGATAGGTTGTCTCCTGTTTCTGAGCCTTAGTCCAGTTATGCAAGAACTACATGTTTAATTCTGTGAATAACTTTGATGCCCAGTTCAAATAGGTTTAAGTTATCTGAGCCCTTAGCTAGATTGGGGTCATATTTTTTTGTTCCCCTCTCTCTAATTAGTGCAACTGCTTAGCAAAGATATTTCCCAGGATTTAGTGATAAATCACCACTTTATAGTTTTCTTTTAACATTTCTGAACTGATTTAATTTTGAAGATCACTACCAATTAGCACTAATCTTCCTATGGACGTTGGTGGACTCTCAGTGCTTTGTGAAGTTTATGGACTGCATTGAACTGAAGTTAGTTTTAGAAATGCAAAATAAGGGACACAGGGTTGAGGTTGAGTTTTTCGTAACATCACAGTTATGTGTCTTTAATAGTGATTTTCTGGTACTGAAGACATTTCACAGGGTCAGAGCAGTTCCGTTATTTCATTAGAATGAAATAGTACAGATAAGTCATTAAGTGGCCTGTAAATCCCCCCTCTTGCAGACTTTTCTTCCATCGTGATTTATACTAAGCTTAGAATAATCTCTTTAGAATTTTACATATAGTAAACAAGACCAAATTTCACGTTGCACTAGAGCTTTTGGATAAAACAGTAGAATTATGGAAGGGCTAAATCTGACTAGGTTTTATGGGTTCTCTGGCAGTAAGATATAAGAAAGGAAGGATAAGAGAGATCAGTGGTTTGGTTTTCATCTCTTGGGACTCACTGTAAATCAGTGAGGCAATAATCTAAAATTAATGCAGTGACCACGGTAATAGTGGTGTGAGAACACGGATCCATTAACTCCTAATTCCAGTTGCTACGGAAGGGCTGGGATGGTAACATTTCCTCAAAACCCTGTGAAATGCATTTTCAGTTGTGGTTTATGCCCAGCTGGTCCAGCCATCACCATTACTATTCACTCCTCCATACTTGTCTGCCTACCTGTCTTTCCAGCTGCTCTAAGAATTCTGAGGATCTGTGCAATACTGGAGAGGTTTTCATTCCCAAAACATCACTTCCTGTTAGATTCAAAGGAAGAGCAATCTCCCTCCTAATTGATTTCTTCTCCTTTCATATCAAAAATTTTTTCCCTAAAGTATTTTCTGGATCTTCTCCCTTCACTGAGCAAGTTCTGGAAAAAAATTGTTCTATGATCTCTGTGACAAAATGGTCAACCCTGAGCCAAGTTAGCTTGGCTCAGCTGCCCCAATTTAAATGTTCTCTGTAACATATGCAGAGAGACTACAAAATGTTTTGTTGCTGCAATGTTTTGTTAGATGATCCTGGTGAGAATTAATCTGAGCTCTGCATCCTTTCTATCCTTGTGGGTAGAAAATACAGCATCATGTTATTTCCATCCTGTCCCAACAATATTGTTCTGGGGAGACAGACATGTTAAAGTGTCAAAGATGGTAAGAAAGCTGGATTTCAGGGATGAAGGAGGGAAGACTTTCTTTTGTTACAGCTAATAATAGCTGTGCCCCCTTGCAAAGGCCATGTTGTGCCTGCTTCTGGAGCATGGTTGTCTATTGCTGGGCCATGCTTCTTTTCTTCTGCTGGGCTTTTGAAACTTTCTGTCCTCTGGTCCCAGGTGGCTGGTAGACTCATCCTTTGTGTTTACATCCATCTGCCCTCCTGCATGGCTGCCAGATCCAGGATCCACAGCTCCTCAGTTGACCCCTCAGTGATCTCTCAGAGGAAACTCAGTGGCTTTCTGTTATACTTTAGTTCCTGATCTTTTAGAGAGGTTTTAGGGAAGAAAAAGCTTCATTCCTCTGTGTGTGGTATTTCCTTCCTTCCCCTGCCATGAGGAATCAGGAGTGTGATTTCCATTTTGCAGGAATGTGCTTTTCACTTTGTGTCTTGGGGGAGTATCAGCAGAGTCTGGAGTATTTCCAGTTCTCTCTGATACAGCATTTGTGGAACACTGGCGTGTCCATCCCCTTTGCTTGGCACGTGCTCAGTGCCTCCATCCCCATCAGGCAGTCCCTGAGCTGCCAGGGTCTCTTTACATCTGCACCAGCAGCTGTGGAATCCCACCACGCAGCAGGACTTCCCTCTCTCTTCCTCTCCCCGTCCCCACAGAGAGTTGTAGGGGCTGTCTGAAGTGAGGCTGATACAAACACGATCTTCCTGGAGAGTCTTTGCCTCTGGGAGCATTAATGACTTTGAGGCCTTAGGGCCAGGCCTGAGGCAGGAGGACTTTGTGGCTATGTTCCAGGTTAGCATCCCTCTGAAAGCACTTTGCCTAGGAAGGAATATCCTAAGAGGGAAAAGACTACAAGACTCTTCCTCTTATGTTATTCAAAGCAGATTTGTGTAAATGAGTTGCTTCTTGGAAGCAGCATGGTTGCGTTGTCTCTCTCTGGCTTTTGCTTTTTTCTGAAGGACATTGAATAATTGTTAAACAAAATAACCTTGTTAAATCAGAATGAGATTAAACCACCTTGGTTCATTCTGACTACTTTATATTTGCTAGCTGTTTTTCCATTTCAGTTGTGTGCAGTGTGGTTTTGCTAGCATTATTTTTGTTCAGCGATAGGGAAAGCAGGAAGGAAAATGATATCTCACTGAAAATATTTAGAAAGAAGGAAACCAGGCTGTGTGAGAGGGGGAAATACTTGAGCTATGTGATTTTAAATCTTGCTGCACTATCTGGCTATGTTTTACCTCACATACCACAACACAAGAGAGACCTGTTAGGATTGTCCTCAGTAGTAAATAAAAGGTTTCCTGCTTCCCTACAGGCTGCCTCATTTTCTCCAAGCAGTTCACAAAGCTGTGGCATGTCAAAAAACACCCCCTCTTGATGTATCGACTTGATTTTTCCATTAAAAATTAATTGCTTCCTGTTTGATGAATGGTGATAAATAACGACCTTTCAAATGTTCTGCGGTCTCAAGTACACTTAAAGCTCTTGGTTGAAGGGACTTTGAAGGTGTCTGCAAGTCATGACTTCACAGAAGGGACACAGGGAAGAAAGATTTTTTTGTGGTAAAGCACCACACAAATTAACAGTCGAGTTGCTAACTCTTACCCATAAGCAGGGATGACTTCAGTTGACAGGTGGTGTATACAAAAGCACCATTGTTGCCCTACTCAAGTAAGTGCCACATTGAGATCTGGCATCTCTTTTATTTACTTCCATCCTAAAAATCTTAATTCAGTGTACTTGAAAAGAAATAAACCCAACCCCAAAAAATCATGCAAAAATCACATGCCTAGTCAGGATGTTATTCTATGGACAAATTAAGACCCTGACCAACCAATTTCATTTGGTTAATTGGAGGAGCGCACATGAGAGAGCTGAACACAGAACTGAAAAAATTGCATGTGACATTTAGACAGTTCATCCTGTGCCCACCCTGTTTAAAAGAACAAGCTTCTGGTTTCTTCTTACTGTTGACTACAATAAAATTGCAATCACATTCAGTTGTTTTTTTCTTTTATTTGGCAGGTTGCAGGTTGTCTCACGTCTTACTCCAACCTGTCCAGCAAAGTTTATGTCCATGGCTGTTCTGAGTGCCCTAAAATGGACTTAAGACTCAGCTGTTCCACACCATTCATTGCTACCAGATCCTACAGCTCCTGTCACTTGTATCTTCCTCTATGTACTTCTCTGATTTTTGATTCAGATTGAATTTGAACTAATATTTCACTTGAATAGATATATTTTTGTGTTCCTTCCCAATCTCCTTGGTTTTTAATATCATTTTTCAAACACTGCAGACCATTTAAGAAAACATTCAGTGCAAGCAAAATATATTTTTTAAAAATTTCATTAATTGGGCAATATACTCAAAAGGCAAAGAACTCTGTGTTAACAGTTTTCCTCTTCTCAGTCCTGTTCCCCCTCTCTGGCTCTTTTTCTGGTGTCTCTGAGAGCTCTGCATGCAGATGGAGCAGAGAATATGAATGGGGAGTGCAGACTATCCCGAAGGAGCCTTTAAACATCATAGTTGTAATGTATTTCTTTTACCCCCCTTAATTTCTCGTGCCTCTGGATGACATTCAAAAAGGTCAAACCTTTTCTGTCTGAAACAAGCAACATCTTTTATGTAGAAAAACTTCATGGTAGATCCCTATGTGATTTGCAGTGAGACTGCTGGGTTGGGTGTGAGGGTGGAGGGTAGACAGGAAAATCTGCATGTAGCACATCAAATTATTATTTAAACAGTTCTGGCAGAATCTGTCAAGGAAAGTAAGATAAATCAGGGTGAAGGCAAAAAAAAATTGTGTAAGGTAGTTTATACAAAGCAGTTGCCATTATAAATAATAAAGCAAAAAGGCATTCTTTGGAAACTTTCCAATTCATTTTTACCAGTTCTGCCTTAAATAACTGACAGTTTTTGTAGTACTTTGTGTTCTCACTCATTCCTCTTCCTTTGCTATGGGAATCTCTGCAAGTACTCTTGGCTTCATGGTTTGGATCATAAATCTGCATCTTTGTTTCTTGTTCTTGTTTGTTTATTTGTGTTTTGTATGCCACATCCTAGGACCTAATCACTAAGGCCATGTTCTTTATATAGATCTCTTGGCATCCAAGGCTTGTTTCTAGCCAGAACCCTCCCAGATAAACAGAAACATGAAACCTTGGCCATTAATGCGCTGCTCTACTGAATCCTTTGTTTTCAGAAAGAAATCCCAAAAAGCTGTGAAGAACATCTATGCTTTAAGGACAAGTTAGACTGCTATGGGATTCTGACAAGACCACAATTAAATATTGGCACCGATTTATCTTTCAGTTTACAAGCAAGCAAATTATTAATGCAGGTTTTTTAATCTGGGGAAAATTGATAAAACAATTAATTCTTCCTCTCAGGAGTAGTTACAGAAACAGTGTCTGATGGCCCAAATTCACTTGGCCAGAGACAGTTCTGCCAATTGCCATATTTAGGATCAGTGCAGCATGAAGTCCTGCTGTTGCAGACATCTGTCAATACCAGATGAATGGTTTGGTGAAGTATGGAGGACACAACACAGGTGAGGTTCTCTTCCCACTGCAGTCAGTAGTGAAATGCTTGCCGATGTCCAAGGGCAGTGTAATTAATATATGGGAAAATGTTTAAACTCATGGCATCTTGAAATATTAATTAGTATCCTGAAATGTCTGATTGTTTTGCACATACATTGCTCCTCCTTTTGCTTTCCTTGGGCTAGTGGTCTTATTATTTAAGTCTGAGAAACAGAACAGATATTAACACTGTTTTAATTGTAGGTTAAATATTTGCCAATCATAATTTAAAAATATTTCTCTCCTAAAGCAAATGGTAGGTGATGGTTTATGTACTCAGGCAATGAGATATATTCCCCTTACAGTAGGATAGTGATGTTTCACTTGGTATAGTGAAATGCTGGCTAAATAATTGGAAATGTTGTAGTTAATATGCAAATTACATTAATTTCTTTTTTTTTTAAAGCCGTTAATTTCAGTAGAATCAGAGAGGACCATTTATAAAAGAATGGATATTCCTCTATCTGTTTAGAAAGTATCAACTTGGGTTGTTGTACATTTAAAAAAATAACTAGAGGATCCTTTCTCTAAAGGACAAATCTGTAATGGGATTTATTTACTTAGGTACCAACTCCCCCGAAATAATTATTACTTAAATTTGGAAATCAAAAAGTATCCTTCAATATCCATCAGGTGCCTTAAGCATTGCCTTTCAGCATCTGCCAGATAATAGCATTTCATGGAAATGAAATTGAGCATGGAATTGAGCATGGAATTCTTCCTTCAACATCAGGCCCCTGGATCTGCTGACCATCCTTTTCCAAGGACATGGACTGGATCCTGGTTGCCTTCACACACAGGGTTATCCAGAAATCCTGAGTAGGAATAGTGGATTGGGCCCTGATTTGACCATCTGAACTACTGAGAGAGGGAGAAGAGGCTACAGCAAGGAGAAATGAAAGCTGCTGACGTGTGGCAGATGTGTCATTTGGATGGATTGATTAAAACAAAACTAATCCATGAGGGACATCTTTAGTGTGGCCTTTGGGATTTTGCTTTTTTCCTCCTTGCCTACGCGATTGTGCCGGGCAGCCTTCGGAGCCTCTGGTGTGAGAGCAGCTGTGGGTGACCTGAGGTTGTCCCTGTCGGAGCAGCTGGTGAGCTGGGAGGGGAGGCTGCTCCTGCCTTTCCAGGGCCATCCCCCTCACTGTGAAGCCATGCTGACTCAAAGTGCTTGCAGCTCTGTGGCTGTCCTGCTGTGACAGCTTGATATGATGTTGGAGAGCCATGACAAACAGCCAGGAGGTGACGGGAATAGCTCCTGCCTGTTGTGAAAGGAAATGCTAAAAGCCAAAGAGCAGCGCTGCCCAGGAGAACTCCCTTGTGAAAAGCAACTCGAGGTCCATCTCCACTCAGAAACTGAAATGATGTAATATTAAAGAAAGTGCTGTAACAGCTGGAAATGCAGCTGTAGCACTGCTGAGTCTGAGTGCTCCAGGGTGAGCCGGACACCTCCATTACCTTGGCTCCTGGGTTCCACAGCCAAGCAAAGCCACTCCTGCCATGGTCAGACCTAACAATAGGGGTTTTCCAGCCTGGTATATGGTTCTGGGGCTGCTTCTTTTCAGCCATGTAACTACCAGAAATAGCTCCATCTTGCTTCTGTCAGTATAAATCCGTTGTTGACTGCAGCAGGTTTTGGGCTGCCAAGTGATTGGTGTATGTCAACCTACTTCTATGGGATATTTGTAATCGCTTTTACTCTTCAGGCTAAGAAAGTAATTTAGCTGAGAATGCTGTGGTTATGGTAGCCTGAAACTTCTGTGTTAAGGAGCATTCTTCAGAGCTGTGCTGAGAGAAATGAATGACTGTGCCCCATTTTTTTTTTTAAGGAGCTAGTTCTGATCTTAGTCAACACAAACACATTTTATAAAGCATATGTGGATGGTGAGAAGCTGGTAGAAAACTAGTTCAGGAGTTTCCATTCTTGCAACTTGTTTGTCTTCCATTCTTCTGTTCCTTTCATGACTAAGCAAATTTGTCTGGATGCCTTAGTTTCTACTCAATGAAACTTCAGTACTCTGTGGGAATTCAGTAAACCAGAAACACAACTTGGTGCTTGAGAAGTTGCTTCCATTTTGAGAATGTGTTTCTAGAGAAGTAGGGTGTGAGTAGATGTGGGTAGTGAAAGAAATGGCACCAATCATTGCAGTCTTGATTTCTGAAGGCATTTCCTGAGTTATTTTAAAGGTTTTACGTATGGTTACTGAAACCTTAACTCTGAATATGAAGTGTTTTTCTAAAATGAAAACTATTAAGCCTGGACTTCTTTTGTTGTTTAATTGCAGTCACTTGAAATGCTTTACTCCCTGAGACTCACATACAACCTTTTTTTCCATGAAAACAAGATGGAAAAAAGCTTTACCTTTCACATCATTCCATCTTCTATTTGCTAGTATGTCTGTGTATATATTTAATACTTTGTACTTTTATCTTTTCTGTTTTGTCATTTTTATTGAGAGAGTTCACATCTGATTTTCTAAGGAATTAATTGTTCTCTGTGGACAAAAATCAGATGGGTTTTATCCTAAATTAGAAGTTGTATTTCTGTATTGGCAAACTGTGGCATGTAAAGTATGTCACATAGGACATTATTTGCTCAATGGCTTCAAAATTAAAATAATAAATACTGTAGGCATTAACAACTACCTTGTAGAAATGGATCATAGACCGAGTCAGAAGAGGTATATATGTAAACCAGATTCGAAGGTAGCTGTTGTTTACATGCCAGCAATTTACACTGACTTTTTTCTCTGTGCTATCAGTTGTTACCACAGAAACTGCAACAACACACAGCAGCGGGAGAGACAAAGCTCCTTCATTAAGAAAGGCAATCATTAGCCATAAAATTCTCCTCATCTTATCCCTGCTGTTCAAAGGGTGTAAAATGCTGGTATGTCAGAGTCATTGCAAACATGTAAATTCAGCCTTTTGTAGGGAAATGTAGTTGGTTATGGCCATTGGAACACCTTGGACAGTGCAGGTTTTACTGGAAGCTCATCTCTTGTGCTGCTGGATTTAAAACAGCCTCACGATGTAGAACTTGAACAAAGCATAGAAGAATTTGGACAGCATTAGCCATTACTTCTAGTATTCTTTAATGAATTATGGGGAAGGTGTTCTGATTTTTTCCACAGGAGCCAGATTAAAATGCATTCAGATGCTCTTGTGCAGGTCTGAACGGTGAGTTTGAGACTGTTGGGACTCGGTTTCCATCAGTGCTAATGGAAATGAGAACTCTATTTTTTTCCATATCTTTTTCCCTAAGGCAGAACAATAGGTTGGCTACAGACTTAAAAACCCATTGGATTTGAGGGAATTTGTGGCTACAGAAGTGGTAGTCAGGTTGTGTCTCCATGGCAATACAAGGGTAGACAGGGACTCTTCTGCCATTGCTTTCCCTAGAAGCAGCTGTGCTTAAGGGCTGGAGAAAGGTAGGCAAAATGATTTGCTTAAGGTCCTTAAGAAAGGAACAAAATAGACATTTCTTCTCCATAAACTCAGTACAGCCCCTTTTTCCTTTACATGGACCTTCCCTTAGGCTTTGACTGCAGACTCATCAAGAGTGGACTTGTTAGGGATTCTTTGTGGGATCCAGTCTGCTCTCTGGGCTCTCCAAGCAGGAGTTGTGTGAAGAAATAGAGAGGCAAAGGCTTATCCATGCTTTAATAATGTGCCTTAATATACAGGAATCACTCTCTATGTGCAGGAGCATCACTATATTCTCATCTGTGCTCCTGGTGCTTGCTGGACCCCTCCTCCATTTGTAGCAAATGCTGGACACCAAATTTTCCTCCAGGAGTCAGATTCCCACTGCAGGATGTGCAGGACAGAGTTGTGACCCCAAGTATGGGCAGTGTTGATGCTTGTCAGACAGCACCACCTCTGCTGCTGGGGCACTTGAGGTTACAGCTGAAGAACAGGTAGCTTCAAGGAACCAGCATTCCTTCTGGTTACTGTAAGGCAGTGGAATAGATTCAGACTGCCAGGAGGGAGAAATGATGAAGCTCACTATAATCTCACTGTTGAGTACCCTGTGAGATACTGGCACTTTGCTTTAATGGGCTTGAGGTAGCTCATGTTCTTTTTAGGAAAATTATTTAGTAGATGGTATAAGCCACACTCTGGTATGATAAACTTTGATACTGACAAATTTAGGCAGAACTCCTGAGCTGCTCTAGACCTCTGTCTGGTGGTGCTATATAGCTTTAAATGAAGATATTGCCATCAATCAGCTTGTCACCTACCTCACTACCCACTTGTATTAAATGATTTCGGTATCAGCTAAGATGGAGCACACCACTGAGTGTCAGATTATAAGTGTCTAGAGAGATTAGATACTGAAATTAGATGGATAACATCCAGGCTGCTGTGCTGGATCTCCCAGTATTGCTGTTGCCAATGTGTCCTGCTCCAGTCAGATAAAACCCTACTGTGCTGTGCTCCCTCCCTCGCCTCCCTGAGCAGGGGATGTGTGAATGAGGTTGTGTAAAGTCAGTCTCCTGAGAAAGTCCCAGTATCTGGGGGCACTACATGAGCAATGTGGCATCTAATTCTCCTGTACAAATAGTACAAATATATTGCAGCATGTGCCTCAATTCACCAGATGTCTTCACAAGCTCTAACCTTGTCTTGTTCAGTTTCTTAAGTCAGTAGCTTCTCAATCTGTTTTTCCTTGGGCTGGACCTTGACTAAAGATTATTTTTAAAAGTATTAATTACATTATTGGTAAAAAAAAAGTCAGCTAAGAGATGTGAAAATTGGTGAGGCCCAAGATGACAGCCATCCTTGGGGAAATGATTCTTCTCCCTGAGAAAACTGATTTTAATGTGTTGGAGTAGCATGGGATTTAAAATTGGATGCATGGGTGCTAACATAATGCCTCAGTTTCTGTTGTCTTGTGATAGGAAAATATCCTGTTGAGAAAAAGCTAAAGATATTCAGAGACAGTATTTAAATTCCTGTTTCCACTGTTGTTATCCTTTTCTCATGGAGGGGCACAACCTTAGGAATATGGAAAGGGACAACTGGGCTGAATGGTGGACTCTAATACAGGAACTCAAAGGCCTTGTCGCAGATGTCTCTGGGTTATGTTAGAAACTGTTTTATGAATGCTTTGGAAATATTCACAAATGTGTAGGGATTATTTAATTATTCATAAGTCACACCTCTAGAAACAGGTAGACTGCTTTTGGCTCATATTTTGAGGGATCAAGAAGAGTATGAGAACTCATTCAACAATCAGAGTGACTTTTCTAAATTAAAAAAACATAATGACTTAGGGTCCCAGAGATTAATACTGGGGGAGGATCTCCTCTGTTTTCTGTAAAAAAAAAAAATTTCCCCTACTCTCTAACTAAACTCCACATTTGTAGAAAAGAAGGAAATTGTTCTCAGAATTTAATTACATATGTGGATGTATGTACCTATATAAATTAAGGTTATTTTTCTCATACTAATTATCACTGAACTCTATCTCAGTCTCCCTACTTAAGTGAGCTATCATAACATGGCTCTGTTCCGTAATGGGGTCCTCTGAGTCTTCCTCCAAGAAAATAATAAACGAGGCTCAGGACAATAAAGTAATAAAGGCTGTAGTATGCTTTCAAAATAATTTTGGGGATTTTTGTGGGAATTTTTCATGGTAGGAATGTCATTTTTAGAAATCCCTATATCTATTCCTGAGCTGCACCATTTGGCAGTCTTAAAACAGAATTTAGTTTTATGCCAATGGTGCCCTTAATTCGTGTGTTATCTCAAAATCATTCCCTGCAATTTGTGTTACAGAAGATTGGGAAAACAGAATTCTTTTTTCTTTACAGTCACTTTTTTTTTTTTTTTTTTTTTGTGGAAAGTTAATATAGTTGCAAATTAAAAATTACAACCCTGACGAGATCACAGATAATTCCAGCTCAGCCATGCCAGAAGTACCAGGGTCAGCTATCAAACAAAATACAAAACTACTCAAGAACTCCAGGAGAAGAGCGAAGAAGTGCTTTATATAAGAGAGCTGCTTCTGGAGCTAAGGGAAGCCAGAAAGTTCAGGCTCCTTGCCCAGATTTCTGTTTAGCAAGGACCCTGAACTTCAATGGCACCAGTATGATGGCTGAGCTACCAGTATGATAGTTGACTAATTAACTCAAGAATTGTTATAAGCAAACATGGGAGTGTGAAGGGATCCTGCATGTTTGGGACTTAAAATTGGACCATTGGGCAATCCCATGCACAGGCTGCTGAAGGAAGGTGAAGGAGTTCTGGAATGTTGTAGTGTTCTTTGTTACTGGATATGAGATGTCTGACTATGATGGAAGTTCTGCCCAGTGCTTCTGTGGTGCAGAACAGAAATGAGAATTTTGCTCTACTGGCAATAGTTTTAAACTGAGCTCCTTGCAAGCCAGTATGGTCAAGCCACTAAGGGAGCATCTGCAGGGGATGGTGAGGAGGAAGGTGGGAAGGGCAGGTGCTATGTTGCTGTTGAGAAGTGTTTCTACACTCCCCTCTTGTGGGAGTCCTCTCTCACTTATGCCCTTGGGCACGAACAGCTCTGCTGACTAACATGGCACAGCTTTTCTTTTCATTGCAAATCTCTCCCCTGTCTCCTCTCAAGAGGTGGCTCTGGCTCACCCTGACTGGTGTCTTTCTCTTGGAGGATGCATGGGCCAGCAGCTCTTGGCCTCCTCCCTGTGTGTGGTCAGGAGGGGACAGGGACAAGTCCATGTCCCTGCCTGCACCTCAGTGGCACTTGGTGAGTCTAAGATATTTGCACATTTTCTAGAGAACAAAGATGGGTATGCGTGGAAAAAGACCAAGATGATGTAACGGATGCCCATCTGCCCAGAAAATACTGAGCCTTTGCTACCCTTCTCAGGGAGAATCCCTGGTTTTAGAGCAGGATCCATTGGTACTAAATACAGTGGAGACACTCATGGATTTAGTATTACTGCTTTTGACCTGTTGAGATCTACTGACAATGGTAAGTCTGGTAAAAAAATAATAAGTAGGGGGAGCCAGGACTTCTTTCTCATTTTCACTAATTATTTCTTTTAAATAATTCAAGAAATAAGGTGGACCTTTTTGTGCCACAGATTACACATCTTGTGAGAAAATTAAAAGAATACTTGCATATATCATTAAGGATACTGAAAAGATTAAGTAATTTTTGTAAAGTATTTTGAATTTATGGAAATAGTTACGGACAAGGACAATATTATTTTCTTTGCATAAACATGAAATGTTCAAGTAGAGCAGGGATACCTGTGATAATTTAGAACTCATACATTTATAAATCCTCCTCTTCTTTGGATATTCTTATGGGTCCTATTTCTGAAGATGCTCACTGTCAGTAGTTTGTAGGCAAACCACTAGAATTTAGGGATGCTCAGCCCCAATGGTGATTATTTTTCTTCATCACAATTCACAATGCTTTCTTTAACCTCAGTGTTGAAGACCAGGTTCTCAGCTGGAGTAAATGCAGGTGGCTGTGTTCAACTGAACATCTTTATGCCTTATTTGTGCTAGATAAAGGTCGTGCCTGTATTCTGACGTACAAACGTCTCAGTTTGCACCGTGAAAACTATTGCTTTTTGTTTTCCCAGTAGTAAAGATGCTGCAGGAGAAACAGGTTTCAAAATCCTGCTGGTCATCTGTAAGGTGGTTTAGAGTTCATCCTATTCTGTTAAGACATGACATTTGTAGTGCAGGGCCTGGTGAGGGAGTAAACTGGAACAACCTCATAGTTGTCAACATCAGCACAGACAACTGGATGCTACCGCAGGGTTTAGCTGGTATTATTTCAGAATAAAATCCTTTCTTTAGGGCTTTAACTCCTGCTGACTGTCTGAAATGAAGCTGCTGTGCTGCAGAACCTCATGAAAAATTGTATCACATGGATAATTTCAGACTGTCGGCAGTACCAACAGTAGCAGGCAAGGAGACTAAAAAGAATGGGTTAAATCACAGACTTCTTGCCTCTTCGGTATTCCTGGATAATAATCCACCTACAGTGACTCCACTCTGTGGGTAGAAAATGCCTACCTCTTTTTAAACATAATTTATGCACTCCTTTGCCTTTTGAGAAGGATAGACACCAGCCAGGTAGAAGACTGCTCTGCTGCATTAGGGCTCAGAATTAACCATCAAATGTGTGCCTGATGTGCGAGTCAATCTGCCAAGTCATAAATGTTACAAGCAGACATCTGACTAGAGTGTGTATTTTTAAAGTGTGCTTTTTGGCTATGTAGCCTTAGCAAATACTGTTCCTTCCAACCTGTGCTAAAAGGACAGGGATACATATGCTGTTAACCTGGCACGGTATGAAATCTGCCATAAACTGATTTCCCCAGAGGGATTTCTCCCTGCTAGGGCTGTGTGCTGTGAGGCAGTGTCTCCCTGATGATTCCAAGTGTCCTTGACGGGATCTGCAGTAAGCAGGAAGGTGCGTGATAGTTCCTTCTGTGATGCAGTGGTGGCATCTGAGGGGGCTGAGGGTGTGAAGGAAGCTCATTTCTCGCCCCCCAGCCCCACCCCCATGACAGAAAGGTTCCTGGGCTTGGACCTGAAGGGGTTGGCTGGTGAGAAGTTTCTGCTCCTCAAGTAAAAGTCAGACCTAGAAAATTCTATGGTGGTTGCATAAGTACTGAAATTGCCACACAGCTGAAGCCTGAAAAGCAAGCAATTGACTGGGGAACATATTTCTAATATAATTGCTTTTTGACCTTTTTTTTTTTTTGGGTCTTGCTCTGAGTTTTGATTAACTTCACATTAATTATAATCAGTGAACACTGAGGAAGAAAGGGATGGCTTTGTACGTTTGGGATTTTGGTTTTGGTTGAAATTCCAGCAGCTTTCTCTTGTTATCCTATTTGGAAAAGAAGTAATTCCTGGTCCTTTCAGGAATTACTCAGGAAAAAGAAATTAACAGAAAAGTCAGTTTTGACACTTTTCGATTCCTTGAATTACATAATGATATAAGTGATTTCAGACTATCCCTGTGTGCTATAAGGAATAAATCCATGGTAAATATAAGGTAGAATCAATTCTTCAAAAGCAGCACATATTTTTGAGGAACACAATGGCCCCTGAGCATTGCCCAAGGCATCCAGCCATTTTGTGTTCACCTATAGCAAGAACTACCAGATTATTAGAGTGGAGTGATCTTGTGCTGCTCACTTGTGTGCAATACACCCTCCGGTCTGCATCCCGATCAAAGGGCATTTCCAGAGACATTGGCATCTGCAACACAGATGGGCAACTTTGTTATCATCTGCCCTTCTCCCTGAGTCTCTGGGGCAATAACTGTCCCAACACACTGCCCAAAGAGGTCCCAGTGTCATTCTGCCATGTCTCTCCTGACTTCTCTGCCTCGCCCCTGGTCTGTAACAGTACCTCTGCCACTTCTGGCTGAATGTTTCCCTGGGAAGTGATTAGCTGATCTTCAACATCTGCCTGATGCCTTTGTGTCAGAGGTCTTGTAACACAACGATGATCCTGGAGACAGAGCCAGCCCTGCTGAGGAAAAGATGAGTGCTCCCACTCTTCTTTGTGCCTTCCAGGGATTGTTCAGGACGCCCCAGTGTATGTCAGGCTTCAGCACATACAGCATCTGCTCTGCCATCTTATTCCGTAGGGTGTCGGTCTCTTGGAAGAAACCCACTTTGCTAGACACAGCTCTCAGCTCATTCTTAGTCTGCCTGCTCCAGGAAGGGGATGTGTTTTCTGACAAGAGCCAAGATAAAAATCAAAGGTTCATTATTTTGCACCTCAGGGGTGATGTATAACTTGCTCCTTCCGTTCAGAACCTCTTGTCAGAATACGCAGGTCATGGAGACAAGGGGTTAATTCACTTAAACTGCTTTCTGACTTTATCGGATTGCCACAATCCAGAGCCAGTTAAAATGTGGGCTCTAGTAAAGCATGTTAGTGTTTAACTTTATATGTTTTAGTTTTAAAATGCCTGTATGAGGAGATACATGTTTAAATTTTGTCGTTAAGTAATTGAAAGTTATTTATTAGATCTGTCGATAGTCTGTTAGACAGAATCCGCTGGGTGCACCTTGCATTAATTTTTCATCTGAAAGAGCAGAAATAATTTTGTGGATTTTAAACTGTTGTTTTGCAGATGTAGTGTTAAATGTTACTAGATTTTACCTCTCTCAGCCACAAAAGCTTTGTTTTCTCATTTCCTGTCAATCTTATTCAAGAATGCTGAATAATCAGAATGAAGCAAAGATAAAGCTGCCTTCTGATCTCCGATTTATTTTGAGAAAATTTTGATTCCTTCTGTGTCAAAGTGTCCTCACTTCACCTGCCTAGAGAAAACATGATAGTGGAAATTCATCTAGTGTCTCCAATTTATCTCCAAATTACTGTGCAACTGTTAGTCTCCACAATACCCAGAAGAGGTAGATAAATAATGTTCTATTATCCTGATTATAGATGTAAATCATCACCAAGAAGTTGTGTCTTGCCAGAAGTCTCATATCAAGAGCTGGTGCCTTTCTGGGCTTCCCAAAAAAGATTTTAACAATTTTGTTTGCTATCTTATCTCCGTTGCTTCAGCTCCATCACTGCATCTGCCACTGAATGTTACACGTATTTTCTTACTGGAGACCTCAGTGAAGAGAATAAATAAAGAAGCCACAGCTTTTCATTAGGCAGCAAATATTCTCAATTCAAGATTGCTCATTTATTCCAGACTTTTTTTTTTTTTTAAATAAATTAATGCCCAAACAAGGGCAAAAGGGTGGATGAGAATCACCCCCAGAATAATTCCTATATGAGGACCACTGCAGGAACCAGCACAGCATCTTTTAGTCTGACAGAGCAAGTGCCTGTGGTGTGCTCTCAGTTCCACAACTGCCCTATATATTTAAGCCAATTGTTTTCTCCTGAAATCCCATTTAGTCTTGGATCGCAGCTGAAAAAAAGTCTGTGTGTGTGGTGAAGGACATAATTCTTGTGCAGGACTTCTGAGTGGACAAGATAGTTTGGCTAGGTTGGAATGCTGAAATATCCACTCTAGAGCTCTTAAGGAAATGAAGTTGGCCTCTGTCTCTCTCCTTTTTTTGTCCTGCCCAGCTCTTGTGCCAGCCATCAAGGTGTCTGACCTTCACAGAAGAAAATGAGGCATCAGAACACGCTGTCCAAAATCCTCACGTGTCCCTACAGCAAAGGCTTCTCCAGAATTAGCACTGGTCACAATATATGAAACTTTTCATGTGGAGCCTAACCCTTTATTACTCTTTGGCAAACTTGCAACAGCAAAATCTGCAGTTTGACCACGCAATCTCTTACTGCAAACCCCCTTCCTCCTGGGCTCTCGTAAGGTTGAAGCATATGCAGAAGGTACTGCATATTGCTAACTCACTTGAATTATTCTGACTAGGTTGTTCTCACCTTGCTGAAAAGGGAATTGCTGTAAGTGGCCACAGTCTGAGGTTCCAAACTCTTGACTGTCTCTCTGCTAGCTTCATTTTTCAGGGTCCTAACTCTATTTGTCCTCCCATGTCCAGTGAACATCGAGGGGTGAGACTTCCCTCTCCCTACAGTGTTGTTTTTTTTTCTAGTTCTGAAGACTCCTTCAATCTCCTATTTCTAGGAGAGATATCCTCCTCCAGGCATTTTCCTTCCCACTGCTTACATTGCAACCACTGTTTTCTGCAGTTCCACTTCAGGAGTGTCCTTCTCACGTCTGATGGTGACTGCAGGTCCTCCACTGCATAGCATCCCATGCTCCGTGAGCAGGAGAGCAGCTATTCAGCAGTGATTAAAATGCTGTTTAAAAGCCAGAATTCGTGCCACAGACTCTGGGTGAAAGAGGAACTATCAGCAGGACAAGAACGTGTTGATGCTTCTAAAAAAGAGAGTATTTTTGTGTCCCAAAAAGGCTAAAAAACCACAGTGCCAGGTTGAGAATCATTTGAAGATTTATTTTTTTCTGACCTACATGGAAAGCTGTTTATATTCCCAACTAATTTAAAGCTAATCAAACAAACCCCCCTCACCTCAATCAAGATAAAGGACTGCAAGTAGATGGATGTATATTTGTAAGTCACTCAGTGGAAATTATAAAAGCAATTTGGAGAAAAGGGAGATCCTGTTTTCTTTGAAAACATTCAACAAGGTTTGTCATATTTGTCCTTCAGACTTCAAATAAGCAATGTTTTTTTCTTACCTACAGTTTTTAGCAAAATATTCTGCAGAAACTTATTTCCTTTTTATCTCTTGTTATTCCCTCTTAAATTTGCTTCCTTGTTCTTTTTTCTGACTACCATTTTCAGTCTCACTTCTTTATTAAGTCGGTGTGAGGGGAGAAAAAGAAATTAATATTGGGGAGAGAAGAGAAACTTTGGTATTTTTCTTATGGAGAAAAGGGTAAAGTTTTGAATTAATGTTATTTGAGAGGAAGAGGAGAAATTGGAGGAAAAAATGTATCTACATTTATTTGTCCAGCCCTACATCTGAAACTGGAGTACATAACAATATTGTCTCTTAGCCAGAATGTGTGTGTATTGTCAGAAGGCTTCCTAAACATCATCTGCAAAACTTTCACAAATGTAAACCTCTTGTAAAAGATCAGGTCGTGGATGGTTTCCCTTCCTTGCAACTCATGAGTAGCTGAATGGGAAAGACAAATTGCCTTCTGCAATTAATGTTAGAGGGGCTGGTGACAATCATGATGGCTTTACTTAAGCCTCATGTCTTTCTGTGTGTTTAAAAAAAAAGTCTCTGCTTCAGCATAATGGGAGATTGAAAACCATGAGTGACCACTAAGCATTTTGATGAAGGCAGATGTATTTAAAAAAAAAGAATATATTCAACCCTAAGCTGTGAGCCTGTGGTGAATTTTGTTAACTAGAATTTGTAATTTGGGCTACTGATTTGGCTTAAAAGCATTCTTGTGGCTTGTGGGCATTATAATAGCAGGACTCCACTGAGTGTTATTGGGAATTATGCAGCTTGAGAGATTCATGCCATCTTGAAATTTTTTTTGATTACATCTAGTACCCTATGCAGTATAGGTAGTAAATTGAAAACATTTTTTTTTTTTTTCATTTGAATCCAGGTCCTTATTGATATTCTTGTCAAAATACAGTTTCTGGTCTCTCAATAAACACAGAGCAAGACTTGTGAATATAGTTTTCACACATAATTTCTGGATGTGCTTGTGAACCTTTTGCCATCTGTGTACATTACAGATCTTTAGAATAAACTACTGTGCAAGTTGTACAAGCAATTGGACAGTTGTTCAAGCTGTACATAGCAGAAATCTCTCTTTTCGTTTTATTTTTTATTTTCTGCAGTTGTCAAAGTGAGGAGCAAGGGATGTCACAGAAAAATATTTCTACTATAAGTTTTGCAGTTACTAAAATTAATGATGTGCCCACAGTTATCATAAGTGGAAATTGCGTCTGCTAGACTGATATTGCTAAATAAAACCTGGTTGACTACTGGGATGAACAATATCCTCAGATATCCCTGTGGCAATAAAAAAAGCAATTATTCCTAACATTCACATCTACGACCTCTGCTTAAATTTACAGCAATTCTTGTGCCTGTAAACACATACATCCTACTTCTAGAATATATTTAGGACAATTAGAACAAAAATATTAGATGCAATTTCTCACTGGTCTGAATTAGATCTTGCTATTGAAGTCAAGAGCAGGAGAAGCTTATATTTGCAAGAAATGCTTTCAAAGCAAAGAGCAGCTCTGTGTGTTGTTCTCAGCAGACATACAGCTACGTTGAAATCCTACCTGGATGAAGAGAGTATAAAAACCATTTCACCTTGGTGCTTACAAAAATGATACCTGAATGGTCAAAGCAAGAGCCTATGGATACGTATTCCCCCCACAACCACATAGACCACAGCATTCCATAACCACGTAGACCCAGGGAAGAGAGCAGCTCCTGTTGGATAGAGGTTGTCTCATGTGTCTGTATAAAGGAAGAAATGGCTCCAATTGCTTCAAAGAAGAGTTCTCCACCTGCTAGCAGAAGGAAAGTAAGTGTAACCTCCCCAGATTCCTACATGTGAAACATAACATGCCCCTGTTTTCAAGAACCCAGCAGAAGCCTTGTGGATGTG
The DNA here is from genome assembly GCA_013389925.1 of Aegithalos caudatus. Lineage (NCBI taxonomy): Eukaryota > Metazoa > Chordata > Aves > Passeriformes > Aegithalidae > Aegithalos > Aegithalos caudatus. Next base: position 179,031 of record WEIU01019307.1, read on the forward strand.
CCCCATTCCTTTGCATTTTCTTACAAGGTGACCTGCATTTTAACTGTCTTGAGCATTTTGCTCTTCAATATTGAATATTTACTTCAAATTCTAATCATATTTTAGTTATTGTCTTCCTCTTTGTAGCTGCTTTTTAAAGTATTTTCATAAATGGTTGAGACTCACAGAACTTTGTTGATGCAGGGCAATATTAGTAGCCTCCTTATCCGATGATGATAAATAGATGTACAAAGCTACCACAACGACATTTTAAGTTTTTAATATTTAGAACCTTTGGAGATCAGCCTTGGGACCATCTGCAGTTGTCACTGACCTCCAAGAGAGCCACGAAAACTGGGATCCAATGCTGAAATTTCTGTTGTGGCCGTGGTGAGCTCAACATTTATATCTAGAGGGGACTTTGATTAATGTAGGATGTCAAAGGCTTCATCAGACGACGGAGACAAGGTTCAACCCAATGCCTGAAAGTGGTTTGTGATTAGCTTGTTTTCAGATATGGTAGCAAGTCTTCCGGATGCCAGAGTATCTTGAAAATACCATTCTTCCTATTTCGACAGCACAGTTAGTTAAAAAAAGTGCATATTTAATTGCAAAATAGGCTGGAATTGTTTTCACACAGAACATACAGAAACTAAGGGGCTTAGGAGCACAGCTTTAAACTTCCTGGCTTTTGCTCATATTCCTGCCACGGTTCCCAGTAAAATTTCTCTTTCATCTACATTTGCCGTAGTTCCTTCTTTCTTACTTTCTAATAATTTAAGAGACAAGATGACAGAACAGATTAAAAAATATCTATAAATAATACCGTACGTAAAGAGGCATTTACCCACTGAGTCTTAAAACTCATTCCCTGATTTGGATCTATTTTTATAAGCTTCATCTCACTTGACACTGACAATGATTCACATAAATATTAAGTGCTCATTTTTAGTCCAGTGCACATAAGTGAAGGTAAACTCCAGTGTTCTTTGGAGTTTTTACCCCGAAGGGCCTTACTTAGGGTGGAAAGAAGGTTAGGAGGATGCAGTTCTTAAGCACTCTACAATCATCACATATTAGCTAGTATAGATGGAGCACTTTCAAATTTTTCAATGACATTCACATTTCAAATGGGTTTTTTGTTGACTTTTTTTTCTGTAGGATATAAAAATAGGATGTGTTATCCCAAATTAAAGTCTAAAGCTGAAGGCTGTGGAATAACGGGGCTTCTTATTTATACCTCTCTGCTGTGTTGTGGTTATGTTCAACTCTATCACTATTCTTTTGCTGCATCTTGCTTTTTAATTAAAGCAGTCCTGAGATGTTTTATTACTTGTCCGAACATTTTGTTCTTTGGATTATGCAGAAAAGCTATTTAAACAATGAAAGAAATTTTTTTTCAATGTTTACCACTTCTAAAATCTAATACAATTGTGTTTCTGTTATAGCAGGAGTATATTTGATAACAGATGGTAAAACTGCAAAACTGTCTCCGCTTCATTAGCGCCCCTGGCAAGTCTTCCTATATAAGGTAAGTTACAGCAGAGAGGGATATTTAACAATATACCCTTCACAGCTTCCAGTAAGATTTTGGACTAGCTTTAAGTGTATCATGAAAGCAGTGAATGTCCATTGATCATTTCTGTGTTGGTTAAAACCAGAACTCAGCATAGGTGTGCTGTAAAAGGCTCTGATCTAGCAAAGACTTGTTCTAGTGCTTTTCCAAGTTAAATTTATCCTGGCAATAGTTTCATTGAGATCACTTTCCTTTAATGGTGATAATGGGTTTTTATTAAAAAGTAATAAAATGTAAGTGATCAATCTCCATTTAAATTAAAAGAATGTTTATGTTAAAATATTGATGAAAAGGCAGCCTTCAGAGATTTTAAGAATGCTTGTATTTCCATGGCACGACTGAAAGGTGACAGATTGATAGCCCTGGGAAACGTAGGTCTTTTCAAAACAAATTATGTGATGTGTCCTCACACTGACTTTGGAGCTCACTTTGCAGTATAGCAGAGCTGCTCGGGCTCTGGGGTGAAAAAGTTCTCACTAATTCTGTATATCATCTATTCTGCACACCATCTCCTACTTTCTTGTGCATTCTGTGCATTCCTTCTCCACAGGGGCTGCACAGAGATCCCTACACCATTGAGCACGGCTCACCCTAGAGTCCAGTGCATGAGGACAACATATGGTTATTTCCTACCAGGAACTGGCCTCCAACAAGTGAGTGGAAATAAAAAGACCAGTGTTGTCATATGCCAACATTAATACCATCTCTGATAATGCCACTATGTATATCTGTTTTCTGTTATTGATCTTGCCGAATTCAGTAGCCCAGAATTACCACAGAGGAACAGCCTCTTCCACATTATTGGGAAATGCTGCTTTGCCATCTTCCCAATATAATGGTTTGTGAACTCCTCATGCTGTGCAAATTGGATTAACTTCACTAAATGCCTGGATTACACAGCTTTGTGAAGTGGGAAGGGCTCCCAAGCAGAGATGGGTGAAAATTTAAAATCGTGCAGTGGGAGGAAAATATTAAATTTGAAATTTCACATTCTAAGTGAAAAACAGTAGCCACTAGATTATTGTGCCCAGGGAACTGTTTCATACTACAAGTATCTCATGATTTTATTTGACTGTATTTTTTTAACAGCTTATATTCAGCATGTATTTGGCAAGTACCTTTAAAGGACTTTTCCTATTAGTGAAGGAAAATTATGGGCATCAACAAGGCTTTGATATAAGGTAGTTGCCAACAGTACTAAGGCAGTTTTGGGCACACGCAGAAACAACACTGTAGGCACTGGGAAATTTTAATAGGAATTTAAAAAAATTACAAGTGTAGGGTTAGTGTTTTGGGAATTCGAAGTTTGAGCTCACTTGGTGACAACCCTTTCATGAGTCTGCCCTCAGAAGTGAGGATGTAGGAAGTGACTGCTAGATTTCCTGGACGCAGGAGTGATGGAGAAGGTGGTGACAGAGAAGCCCTGCTGTCTATGCACAGCTCAGGCACATGCTGCACCTTTGGAAGGATCACAGCCTCGTGTGATCTTCTGCTGCAGTCCAGGTAGGTTTGGAAAACACTATATCTGAGTATAGTGTAAAGCCTTCCCTTAGATGTCAACTTGCTGTTTTTATAGTACAAGCATTTAGAGGTGTCACAGGAATTATAACTCTATTGTGCTAGCTACTGAAATAAACATATAGTAAGGGAGAGAGGAAAAAGTGCAAAGCAAGAACCCTGAGAAATTTTGTTTTTCTATTTTGAAAATGACATACTAAGATTAAACATCTTGCATGATTTCACACTCAGTAAAATTCATAGAAAATGAGAGGGGCTGAATGTGCCATACTGAGCTAATAAAATGTGCTGTTTGTGTCCTTGTGCCCACTGCAAATGTTCATTTGCTGAGCTAAATGTGTGTGACCCACCTTTGCACTATTGGCTTGCTGCAGATGCTCCTTCTGAGAGGATCCTTCAGAGCTAACATAGGCAAGCAAGTAGGGCTTTGGTCAGATCTTCTAACAAATGCTCACTCCATAAACTGCATTAACTTGGTTGCTTGCAGTAATTTGTCCAAATCTCAGGTTTGAGGGCTTTTTCAGGGTTTTGTTTTTTGCTTTCTACTAAATTTCCACCGTGTAGGTTTGTGTACTCATCTGAGGACATATGGGAATGTTCTGAATGAATGTTAAAAATCACCTAGTAAGAACAAAGGCTCACCCTGCTGTCCCAACCAAGATATCCTTTGAGAACAGTAAATGCACAGTTTTAGGCATTCCTATAGCTGATGGTAATATGGACATGAAGATAAATTTGTGGTTTGGAGTTGAAATCCCTATAGAATTTTTACCAAATTTCAAACTTTTTATTTAGCTGTAGTCCATGCCACTGATACAGTGAAAACTGAGCTTCTTTGCTTGGTAAAGCAGGTTCTCCAAAAGATGCTTTCTTTAGAACAGTGAATGCACTTTTGCACTATTGATTTCCTGCTGCCTGGACATAGCTAACATTTTAAGTAATCTATACAGTTTTGAAATTTACATTAGGTCTTTTAATAAAATCCCTAGCACCTCAGGGACTTCTTGGTAGGATAGACAGGGAACTCCTATCAGCTGAACACTAAACAACAGAACACTAAATTTCAATACCACTTAAGCAAAATTTTGACCTCAGCTGATCTGCTACTGCCCCAAAACCAGAAAACCAACCACCACCCCAGAGCAGTTGCCTCAGTCTGGGTATTGGTTGAGCTAGCACGGCACAGTCAGGTTGTTCTTGGTTTGTCCTTACAAGTGCTTCACTGAAAACCCCTGAGTTAAAATCAGTTCTGCATTATGCGGGACACATTCCCGGGAAGTGCTAAGACGTACTGTCACTAGATTTCTTGCAGAACTCCACACTAGAAGCGAAGGGGAGATCCATGCTAAAAAGGGAAACGGGAATAGCACAATGTGGCTGAGATCATGTTGTGGTGTTTTTAGAGTAGAGATCAAAGGCTGCTGTCAAGGCAAGCCCTTTTGCATTGCGTGTTGTGGCAATTACACAATTGTCCTTGTCCTGAAAAATTTTACCTGAAATAGGTGTGCATGGGTCTCTGGTTGGATCCCACTAAAATCAGCGATAAAGGTGGGGTGGGATTTTAATGATGATCCGTTCGTTTCTTGCCTGTGTCCTTTTCTCCTCTAGGACATGACCTCCCTTCTGCTGGAGGCTGTAGGTGCTCAGCATTTTAGAACTTCCTATTCATTTTGTTTTGAAGTCTGTTATCAAGTCTGAAGCATTCTAACTGAAGGTTTTAATTTAATTAATAACTGGATGAATCACAGAACTGGCCTCCACCATCTACACCTGTCAATTGATCCGGTGCAATGAAGACTGCAAGAAGCCCAAAACTGAAAAATAGAACAGGGGTATTGGAATGAATTTTCAAGGGAAATCTGAAACTAAATTTCTTAGGTAGGTTAAATGATAAGCAACCCAAGCTGACCAGATTATTCTGTGTTTAAGAATATGTTTTTTCAGGGCAAATGTGGGCAGCGAGAGAAACTCTGCTGCAGCTGAAACAAGTAGATTTTAGTAACTGTTGATGTATCTCTGCGTATATTTCATTTTTTTTTTTTGTTTTTGTGAATGGGTAGGTGATCAACAAAGTTCAGAAAAGAAGATCAATTTGGTTGTGCAGATGACAATGTATATTTTAACTCGTATTTGCATCTGAAAATTATAAGACTCGGTAGTAATAGACTTTGCCTTTTGTATTTAACAACAAATAATCCATTGTATTGCTTCTTAAAAGGGACATTCTCTCCCAGGTTTTCAAGTAAAAAGCCAATATGACATTTTAAGCTATTTCTTGCAGTCACAGCACCTCAGTGGTCCTGACCCAAGATTTTTCAAAGTAAATCTAGCAGTGCTGAGATTTACTGAAGCTCCCAAAGTATCAACATAATTACGTAAGTGTGTGCCAGCAGTGTGTGCCTGTGTTGGTAGCTCATGTGCAGCACACACATTGCTGCCTGTCTGCAGTACACTCAAACCTGAGATTTATTGCATTTACAAAAGGTCATTACAATGCAATTTTAACTTACTGTCATTAAAGGCTCTTACATCATAAGCAATCACTGCAAAAAGCCTTGGCCCACGATTTATTCGTAATTTTTACTGCATGATTTATTAGCGCCTCTGTTACATTTTATAAATCTTATTAGAAAGAAATTAAAATCAATTAGGGCCTGGTCCTTTCACCTTTACCCGTGTTGGGTGGTACCTCATTCCCAGCCTGACGGAAACGGGGATATTCCTGGAGTAAGCTATCACTACAGGAGTAGGAGTGAAGATAGCAAAATCTGGTTACTTAGTGAGCACAGCAGAGAGATGTAAAAATTATTCTAGAAATGACAGCATTTGGTTTATATTCCAGGGGGAGGAGGTGGTTCTCCATGGATTCATAGATTTCTCTGATTTCATCCGATCCTACCGCTTCTGTGTACCATTTGGAGTGAATCACATATTTATGTAATTCAATATTCAGCAGGGAAAGCCAAGTCAGCCTTCTAAACTGTTCTTTCCTCAGATCAAATTCAGCATATAGTAACTGAGAAGCTAATTGTAAGACAATTGCAAAGATCTCAAAATGGCTTTTCTATCAGTCTTATAGCCCAAGAATGCACTGAAATTTCATAAAATCAAGCTTATACAAAATGGAAACTCAGTTTTGCCGTCTGTATTTGCGTGAGAAAGAATTACGCACTTGATTATCAATTCGGGCCCAATTTTTCAATCTGAGTACCCCTGTTTGCCCTTTTTATTATGAAACACAGTGCTTGGATATGATTTAGTTGAATATTAATTGAAGTCATGTGGTTTAAAGGGGGATGTATTCTACAGTCCTTTGCAGTAAAAAATACCAGTAAGATCATGATGAGCTTTGTCAGTATTAGAGCTCTATGTTTTGATGCAGTGTGCTAAAGATGCTCATGTCTTTAAAAGATTATGAAAACACGTATTTGAATATGTATGCTCCTCATAAATTGCTAAGATCTATTGCACTTTAGAGCTCTGGAATGGAAATATGCACCACATCTATTAAAAAAAAGCAGTACACAGCAATTAATTTATCCTGAACCATACTGCAGGAAAATTCATTTCTACCCATGAAGTTGGTGGTAATTTTGGCTGGGTTTCAATAACAGTGAGGCTGGGCCCTCTGTTGCTGATTTGCTAACATCTCTCCTTATGTTTAAGAGAAAGGCAGTATGTATAGACTTTACTAAAGTACTACCATAAATATACACACATTTTTACAAATAAGAAAGACAAATACTGTTAAACGCTAGATCGCACGGCAGAAGGGAGGAACAAGATGGAAAAAGTTTTCCTAGGTATAGTCTAATAAACCACATTTCTGTGAGCAGTTCTAAAATAGAAATTTTATAATTGATCCACAAATCTTTTTATCCTTTGTCTCATGATAGACCAACATAGAATCACCAGTATTTTGTTGCCTTTTTTTCCCTAACCAAAACCAAAATAGCAAATGTCAGGAGAAGGGCAAAGAAAATAACTGAAGGTACAAAAGGATGGATTAAAGAGAGAAGGGACCAAATACCTTTCTGAACCCAACCACTAAATTCACATTGATTTCAGTGGCACCACGGTTACTTCTGCAGAAATATTTTGGGGTGGTTTAATTTTGAAGTCCTTCCTCATATGGAAATCCCACTCAGCATCGTAGGAGGTGGCAGCAATAGGAAGGCATATATATGTGTATGCATATGATGGTATGATCCATACAATCACAGCCTTGGCTAAATGAAGTAAATTTTGTAACCTAGAAACATTAAAATTAAGTGAGATTTAAAAAAAAAAAAAAAGAAGAAAATGGCAACAGATGCTGTTCTTTTTTAAGGTTTTAGAATAATAGAAATAAAATTGGAAATAGGCAAATAGATTTTGAACAATGTCCTTGAATCCAAACTGCTAAGTCTGTACTAGGCAGCCATGGAATTGTCAGGTGGGTAACATCATCTCTCTCATCTCCTTGTGAGATTGTAACTTCAAAGAGATTGTAAGATTTTCTGGGCAGACTTCATATCTTCCTGTGTGTCTCTGAACAGTTCTAACTGGTGAAGTCATGATTCTGCATGGCTGTTCTGATATTTTCAATTTTTTTCTCTGTGCGTGTGTGTGTTAGTTTAAAAACTTATTACTTTTGAATTTGTACGGACAATTCCCAGGAGTTACTTGCGTACCTGCTCCCATCATGACCACTTTGATAGGGACTGGATGTGGGACTTGGAGCAGTGAAGGCTTTCTAACTGGCATTGCAAAGGTTTCTTTGGTCAGGATGCAGAGAAGACTACCACACTCACTAGTGGGTTATATAAGGATTTGCAGTAACATGTTCCTTGATGGGAGAAAATAGGAATAAAATGGAATTTTAGGAACTATATTAATAATGGATGATAGAATGGTAGTTAATAGGTATCTGTAATTCCATTATACTACAAGTACAAGGGAAGCCTCGTTTGATGTGGAAAGATTCTCATTTTTCCAGAGCTGTAATGCAGCGTGCAGTTAAAATTAGGCAGTCTCGTTAATTGCCAAAGTATATGGCGAGAATTCCTGCAGCCAGCTTCAGTGCAGGATTAGATATGCCTCTGCAGGAGACACTTTCCAGAAAGGCTCGAGGTGGAAGAGCAGCTCCAGCGGGGAAGCTGTCCCTGAGAAGGGTAGAGGGAAGCGAGTGGGGCAGCTCTCATCCCCTCTGTCCCTGTGTGCTCCGGCTTGGTGGGAGCCCCCAGACCCCCGTCTGTGGAGCATCCTGTGCCGAGTGCATCCCGCATCACACATCTGTGGAATGAGCTCCCCTTGTGAAGGATGAGGAGTATCTGTTCCCACTCCCTGGCACCTGCCTCAATTCCTGAGCTAAGCCCTGCTGGCCAGGGGTAAGGAATAAGTAGAACACCCCAGCCTCTAATCCTCAAGGCAGTGTGGTTTTTTAGGAACTAGGATCCCATAAGCCTTTTTATATATATGAGCTGTTCTTTATATATAGAAAAATCAGTTTAAATGAACACAGCAAGGTTGAAATGCTCCTGAATGGGCAAAAGAAAGAGGGAAGAAATCCCTGGGGAATACCTTTTTCTCATCTCTTTACCACTATCCCTTTTCCTGTCTCCTTCTCAGTGTCAGAAACTCGTCCTTCAAAAGTCACCCACTGAGGAAAGCAGATTCTTCTGCAGGATGTGAAGAGGAAACATGAGGGAAGGGTGAGTGAGAGTTTTACTTTTCCTCTTACAGATCAAAGTGGTACAGCATATGCCAGGATTGTAAGTCAAGCTGTTGAGGACTTTCCATAGGACCCCAACCAGCTTTTATTTAAAAACAGAAAAAATGTTTATTTGGAAGGACTACAAAAGCTTTCCTGAGAGTTCATTAATGGAGCTAAACTGTCCAATTTGAATGTGAGCAATAGTGCAGGAATCTCAGCTGAAAGCTCCTCGTTCCCAAACACTGAGCAACCCAAGGAATGTGAATTAACACAAACACAACCTTATCCTGCTGTGGAGGAGGAGGAGGAAGGGGAATAAATATGTTAGATACCTGCAGGCCAAACTCCCCAGGAAGTCAGTGGGAGCTTTACTAGTGGAAAAACAGCATGACCAGACAAAAGCATAAAGGAGAGAGGATGCCAAGAAAATATTTTCCATGCTTTTGTGTACTGAGGGACATTAGAAGTCTACTAAGTACAGAGGGCAGGAACTCTACTGCTCTGCTGTAACTCTCTGCTGCTTCAGGATAGCTTTCTGGCTGACTCTACTTCCCTCTTTGTGTCTAGTAAGAAAAGTAAATGTGCAAAGCTGTCTGATGATGAAAAAAAGTTCTAATGAGCTTCAAAGAAACATCGGTTTAGGTGTGTGCAGTGATATTTAGCTGTCTGGACAGATGCTTTTGACAATCCTTCTGGATCCCTGATCTTTCCCATCACCTTTTTGTTACTCTGTTCAAATCCCCCGGCACCAGACTTTGCCTCTGATATCTTCAGGTTAAGGAGAAGTGTAATACCTGTTTATCTTACTAAGATAGGTGTCTAAGGCAGTCTGTCATTTGAAGCAAATTCTTTTCTTATTACAGATATAGAAAATGATGCAATTTTTGAAGTGTTTCCTCTTTTTCAAAAGAACTACACTATTAAGAAATTAGCGTGAGAGAACGTGAAATTAATTAAAATCAGCCACTATTGTTTTAACAAGCAACTGTTGACTATGTTGCACCTAAAGACAAACGATTAGTGACTAGGAGCTTTTCTTAATCAAAGTAAGTTAAAAAATAAAATTTGCAGAGTTAGCTGATTTTGCTTGACATACACAAATGCACTTCGAGTCTTCCCTGGCTGTCTACAACGAGATCAGAAGTAATTTGGTATGAGTCAGGTGGAGGTGAAGCAAAACAGTCAAATGTACTTGTATTTGCAAGGAGTGTCCATCAAAATCCTCCAAGAGTGGCTGGATTTGAGTAAATGCCGAGCTTTTCATAGACAGTTCCTAAACATTCACTGATCTAGCATACCAGATACAGTCCAGAGCATCTTGCTTTATACAGATATGCAGATTTTCATTTAATCTTAATATTCAGAGACTGTATTCTGTTTACTTGCCCAAGTGTAACACTATAATGGTTATGTAAACTGATGCTTACATTGAGATGCTATTTTGACATGCATTTTGGTGCCATATGTAAGCATCAAAAGTGTATAATAACCACTCTTAGTACAGATCCCAGTTCCATTTAGGAAGAGAAAATTTTGTAATTTTTTTTTGACAAAACGGCAATAGGAATTTAGGTTTTTGCACAACTGAATTGCAGTTTGTAACTGAAAGCAACACACTCAGAAGTGGGGTAACAGTGGATTTGTTGCCTGACTCTAGTGATGATTGCCTTAAAATACCATTCACTTGTTAATGATGTTATCAATTATTTCACTATAAATTAGCTATTGTGAGCTTCAGGTCTTTTTGCAATGTCTGTGTTAGGTTACAGGAGCATAAATCAAACTCTTATCTCTTTTTATATCCATAACCATAATGTATGGCTTTTATTAGGAAATGTTAAGTGTCTTATAACGTCTTCTTAATGGACAGTGTGTGCATGTGTTGATGAGGAAAGCCATCTTCCTTCATGCAAAATATTAATGCATGTGGCCTACGTCTCCATAGATACAAGTTAAAGAATCATATTTAACTCCCGAAATATTCAGTGTACTCATTTATCTGGTTTTAACAATTCTTTAAGGAAAAAGGAAGTTAGAAGTAAAATAGGAGTTGAATTCTAACAGGTATGCCCACGTGACTGGGAATAAATGATACATCATCCACTCAACCTCCCCCCAGCAAACCCAAATCATTTCATAAAACACCTATTGCTAAATGGAAATACCCTTAGAGAATTTATATCCTTCTAGAATTCCAGCCTGTGCATCACAAAGACTCCTGATGTTGGTTATAAATTTTTGTCCCCCTAAAATATCATAATGCCTCCAAGCAAAAGGGTATTTTAATCTCTGTATCCTTTTCATTGGGACAACATTATCCATTTGGCTTTCGGACACTTCCCAAAATCTTGAACAAGCAGATTACTTTCACATGAAATGTGTTTTACCAACAGATTCCTGGGTACCAGAGAAATCTGCTGCTGCTGCCTGACACTGGGCTTGATTAATGGAAACCAAGCATTTTGAAGAATACCCTCCAGCCTTGCCTTTCCCTTTCCATGTTCCCTTGGCAGAAATCAGGGATTTGAAAGCTGCAACACAACAGCTTCACCTTTTCATCTTGTGGTAAATATTCTATTATTCCTTTATCCTCCACGCTCTTTAAAGAAATTCATTTAAAATATGAACTCCTTTGTTCAGTGAGGAAGTCTCCAAATGGTATGCAAACAAGAATCTTTAGAAATGCAGCAAACTATAACTCCAGGCTCTGCTCCAGCTTTCCCCATTCATTCAGTTTTCAGACCTGGTGTCTGCCTGCTGGAGATCTCTGCTCAGACCAAGTCTCTGGCAGCTGCTGTTCCACCACCCATTCATACATGGCTAGCTCCCCTCTCCCTGCTTCTTGCATTTCTACTTCTCTTTCACCCATCCATCCATCCATGCATGCATCCATCCAATTTTCTCCCTAATCTGATCTCACTTCTTTGATCCTTCTCAGAAACACCGATCACCCTCCCCCACCAAAGCACCACTCATGCCTACTGAGGGCTGGCAGCAATTTAGCTGTAACAAAGGTACATTTAAGAGTAAAGCCTATGCCAACCAATTTCTTTATGAAGGCACTATCCTCCATCTGTTTCCCTAGTTATCAAATTGACTGTCTTGGGAGTTAATCCTGCTGCTGTTCCTGAAGCAAATGTTTTCAGTCCTTTTGATTTCAGGAGCAGAATCAGGCCCTAATTAATGTAATTATCCTCATAGCACGAGGAGGTACCTTCTTAAAGGAGTTGGATGATTGTTACAGACCATTTTCATCCACACCTATGCTATGAACTGCACCAGTGTGTATTCCCTTTCCAAAACAACCGCAGGCACCAGGAGGGGAGGAGTTGTCCTTCAGTAGCAGGCAAGAAACCTGTCAAACACAGTGTCCCTTCTACATGAATGAAACCCTTACCTCTGATTAATATTTTGCATTTCCCACAAGGGAAAAAGACAGAGTGAGCAGCTGAATTACCCATTTTCAGAGAAGCATGTTCATAAATATTTAACTTGGTATGTATGAGAAAAGAGAAAGGCACTGATTCCCTTTCCAGTCCAGGCTGAAACTCTCCTAATCCCCTGGTACCTCTGGGACTGCCTGCTCCCATAATCCTTTCTCCATCTCATAAAGGGGAGAGAGCTATTAGCTTGTAAGAGGGCTGGACAAGGTGTCTCTCTTTACTGGGGGATGTCTGACTGTAATAATCTGTGCATAGAGGGCAATTACCTAGTGTAATGAAGACCTCTGGCCCACGAGTGGGACCCTGCCCCAAGCTGTACTAGGAGTTTTAGGAGCATATTAGAAAATAAGGGTCTCTGGAGGCCCACATCTGAGTACACAAGCTCAGGCCTTGATGTCTACTTGTTCCCCATGCATGGGGCCTGCTTGAGAGTGTGGGTAACATCCCCCACAGACCCCACATGATTTCTGTATGGCCACACACACGGATGGCTGCTCTGCTCTGCTCTGACAGCAGAGAGAACCCTGGTGATGCTGGGAGGAAGCGGGACCACAGGGAGGTTTGAGTGTTTTGATGAGGGTGCTGATTGCATAGCTTACCCTTGCATATCTGGAGGAGTAGGGATCCTCAAAGAGCGCCCAGATGCGGGGCTGCCACCGTCTCCAGAAGCCCCCAGACCTGCCATCTGGGGAGTCACTAAGTGCTAGGCGTTTTGTCATCTCCAGCTCATCTTCACCATCACCAGAGTCTCCTGTGCCATCTATGTCTCCGTCCTCAGCACTGCTATCCAGAGGCGCCCCACCGAAGCTGTCCAGAGCCTCTTCGGCGTCGCGGTGCTGCCGGTAGGTCATCCAACAGCAGGGCTCCACATCGGTCTCATCGATGCCCCAGAAGGCCAGCTCCTCCTCATACAGGGGCCCGCACACGTCCGCGGGGCAGTGCAGCTTGCCAGTGCGGTAGTAATTCAGGATGTGGGCGAAGACGCCCGGGTGCCGGTCAAAGAAAAACTCATCCGTGCGGGGGTCATAGTCAAAGTGGCTGTGGGCATCGGGCTCAGCGATCCAGGCCAGCCGCGTGCCGGGCAGGGTGCGCAGGGTGCTGCGGTAAGTCTGGTGCCTAGTCCCTCCCACGTTGATCACAATGCGGTCGCTCTCGTCGCCCTGGCCCATCTCGTCTCTTATTAGGCATGTCGCAGACTCATCCAAGCAAGCACGGCAGGCAGCGAGCCCGTCAGGGGACGGCTGCTCGGCGGCAGTCGGTGCCTAAGCCGAGCCCCGCTCCGGGCCCGCGGGGGCGAGGGGCCCCGGCCAGCCCCG